>VXBL01010255.1:1680551-1808374 GCA_013400195.1 Aramus guarauna
ATCATGCTGGTGCAGAGCTCCAACGTGCCCAGCAACCCGGCGCAGGTGCCGGTGGAGGAGTCGGGCAGCTTCGGCTCCCACCACCACAACCAGAACTACTGCTACCAGGTCTGCCTCACCCCCGAGTCCGCCAAGACCGACCTGATGTTCCTCAAGCCCTGCAGCCCCTCCCGCAGCACCGACGCCGAGCACAACCCCTGCGGAGCCATCGTCACCGGCTACGCCGACCAGCAGCCCGACATCATCTCCAACGGCAGCATTTTGTCCAGCGAGGTAAGGCCCTGGCGCCCGGCACCCCCCGCCCCGCCCAGCTCCGCGCGCCGGGCCGTTGAGGGACCGTTGGGCGGCCCGTTGCGGGCCGGCCGTGCCCCGCCGCTGCGCTGCGGGCTTGCCCCGCGCCCCGCTTCGCTTTCCCCTCGTCTGACGAAGCTCCCGCCCCCGCTCTCCCGGCGGGGAAGGCACTTTGCCTCCCCCTTCGTCCTTCTTTCCCCTTTAATCCACCCGTCCGCCGCCCGTCTCCTCCTTGGCCTGTAACACTGGGGAGGCTTCAGCGGCCGGGCGGGGAAAGGTGAGTGCGGGGCAGCCCCCCGGCCCGCCGCCCGCCTCGGCCAGCCGCCCCTCACCGGGGCTCAGAAACTTTGCAGCCGAGCGTGTCCCGTCCCGTCCCCCCCTTCTCCTGTGCCCCGGCCGGGCAGCATCGGGGCGCAGAGAGCCTGCCGAGCGGATCGCCTGGGGGTTGGGGCGGGGGTGGGGGGGGGTGTGTGCGCGTACAGCTTTTCGTAGAGTCTCTGCAGCTGACAGTAATGAAATGACGTGAGGCGTAATCACAGGGTTTTCTGAAGCAACGTTTTTAAACTGTGTCCTTTTTCTTCCTGAAATCTTTGCATGTGCAAGTAAGGCTTTGGGGGAACCCCCCTCTGAGACTGTGACAATCTCTACAGTTAGCAGGAACTTTAATTAATTTGTGAATTAGGGTTTATTAATTGACTTTTCTTTACTCAGCCTGAACAGCTCTTTGTAACCCAAAGCTGAGCTCACGAAGGAAAGCATCGAGAGTTTCCGTGAAATTATATGCAGAGACTTAACATCCCCTCCTGTTAAACATGTTGCCTATATTGTGTTATCCAGCGTGTAGAGAATTTCTATCAAAGCATATGCTGTGCCGTAATGCTCCCCTGTTAATCGCTTTCTGCTGGGTTAGCTCATACATCTTCTCGGTACCTCTCTGCCTGTGTACTAATGAAAACAAGACGTTCTCTCAACGTGAACAGTGAAACCTGGCTGCTGTCCAGTCTGGCAGAGGTGGTTGGAATGGTATTTTCTAAAGTGTTAAGTTTTGCAGTAAAATTTCTAATATTGGCTTGTAAGATTGATGTTTCCTCAAAATGTCTATAAAACTCTTGTCTTCTGTTGTCTTTTTAAGGGCTCGAGGGTATCTCAATGTATTTTCTTCCTCAGGGTGCAATAACTGTACCGCCTCCCCCTATTTTTATACACTGGAATTAAAAACAGGCTGAAAACTAGATTACAATAAGTTTTTTTTCTCAGACTAAGTAGTACACGACTCTAGAAATAGTTCTGTTGATTTTTGTGGGAGTCCTTGTGATGCTTGACAGCATGCACTGTGAAAAAAACGTGTCAGAATCTCATCCCAAGGAACTCAGGGAAAAAAATCCCTCATGCCTTCCCATCTGTGCGAATAAGAGCTGAGTTTTTTCCCCGTACATCCTAGAAACAGATTGTGTAGGTCTACTTTCAGCTAAACATTACCATTTATAGTGAATATGGTGAGCTGCTCTGGTGTATTTTCCAACGTTGGTTACAGAAATATCAAGAGTTAAAATATTTCCTAATATTTTCTTTTTCCTAGACAAAACATCAGCGTGCTGAGCTCAGTTATCTAGTTGACAGACCCCGGCGGGTAAACAGGTATGAGCTCCTTAGCCTTGTTTTCCTAACGCGTGCTTTAGCAAGTCTGAGTGGGGTGCAGAAATGTGTTTACTACAGATGTGAAGTAGTAGTAAAGCAATGGGAAATTGAATGTGGATAGACAGATTAAATACAAAAAATGTTGACTAAAGGAGTTTGAATTACGGCTTTCCCGAACTGGTTTCAAAACCGACTGAAGAGAGAATAAAATCTCATTTTGTATTAGCCTAAAACGTGCTTTAAATACTTTTGAACACTTCTGTAGGGTCTTCCAGAAAACGTTGGTGTCTCTGCGTTAAAATTTAGCTATCTGGCTTAAGTAAATGCTACCAAATTATTTATACCAATTACATGACAACCAGGCAGAGTAAGAACGCCTACTGTCCGTTTCAGCTGGACTACCACGGTCTGAAAATGCCAGTTTTGTTCATGGTGGACAGAGCACCTCTGCAGAAACAGTGCAGCAGGCAGGAGTGGGTGAATGCAGCACCGTGTTTGGCCATGTGATGGCAGAAGAATGTTTTATGAGTTCCTCTTTCATGTTTATTCTAATGTAAAGATGTTTCTGTGTCTAGTTCTGCATTCCAGGAAGCAGACATAGTAAGCTCTAAGGACAGTGGTCATGGAGACAGTGAGCAAGGAGACAGTGATCATGATGCCACTAATCGAGGTCAATCCTCTGGTAAGTCTGATAAGAGAATGGAAATAGTAGATCTTTCAGTAGGGAGACTAGAAAGAACAGTTACTTAAAGGAATATAATACAAGAGTGGCATAAATAATGTGAGCATATTGTATGGGAGGCTGGGTTTAAGTCAGCTTGCTACTACAGTACCCTGGGCAAGGAGACAATTTTGAACCCCTTTCATTCACTGGGCAGAGTTCATTTTATTCACTTGGTTGGGGGGTGGTACGTTATTCTGCGTCATTTGCTGTAGCAAAACTTCTGCACATTAAAACAAAGTTGTTGGTACATTTTATAGTGCATTTAGTACATTTTGTAGCGCTTTTTTTTTTTTTTAAATGGCAGATTTGCAGAATTTCAACGCATTAAGCAATTTTGTTTAGTAAGCACTTCAGCTGGCATGGCAGTGTGAAGTGCAGAGGGAGTTCCCAAGGGAAAGAATGAGCCCAGTGATTGAATGACAGCCAGACTGTAAGGATTTTTGCTGGGGATCAGTGGAGACACATTGGGTGCTCTGAATGTGTAATACCGTAGCATTTTTTTAAGGATTGTTTTTTAATTCAAATTGAAGCGCCATATAGTATAAGTGATCTCCATGTTAATAAGGCTAAGGTATTCTTAAGTACATTTCTTTCAGACCTGACAAAGGAAAGAAATGCTGTAAAAGACTATGATTTGAGTCACCTAGAAAATATATACATCGCAGTGTTATTCCCATGTGTACGGCTTGCTGTCTTTGCTCTCATACTGTCAGTTTTCTTCTGAAAGGGACGTTTGTTTAGAGCCTATGCATTAGAATTCATTCTCACCCTCGCACTGCATTTTAGCCACAAATGCTTGTGCTTTCTTCCCCACCACAGTCTCCAAAGGTCTGGCATGTCTTGATTCAATACAGTGATTTCTTTCCCCTTGTTTCCTCTGTGCTCTATCATGTATAAGGATTTGCTACAAGCGTGTCATACAAAATACTGCCAGAGCCTCTCCGGTCGTCCATTTTTTCCCCTGACCCTCGTCTTAGAAGATACCAGGGCAAGGGACTGAGTACTGTCATAGCAGTGCTGCCTCACCCGCAGGCTCTGTTAACGTCCTCTGTTTTCTTGCTGCTGTAGTCACTGTGCCCTTAACGATGGGAAACCCAGGCACCAGGGGAAGAGAAGGCTGCTACAGGGCCCCTTTATATTGCTGCAAGTCATTAATATGCAGACCTAATGAGACTCGAGAAGAGCCAAGAGTCTCCGGAGCTCCCTGCTTCTTGCAGGGCTTCATGCTAAGTGAACAGAGTGTCTATTTTGTGTCTGGGAACCTGACAACAAACCAGGTCTTGCCAGAAGTTTACATCTGAACACAGAGCCTCTTTCATTTTTGGCCTATATATGGCGTATGATTTATTGTTGTTTTAAAAACCCATGTATTTAGCCTCCCCCCACCCTTTCTTTCGCACTGTTTCTGATGCAGCAATCAGTGCTACTGAGTTATAAAAAGCTCCCTCTCACTCTGCCCTCCCTGCATTCCATTTTTTTTTCTTTTACGCATTTTACTGCAGCAGTCATCTCAATGAACATTTCAATCAGCTTAGTCCCTCAACATAATGAACCATAATAACCAAACAGGAGAGAAAAGAATAAACATCTGCAGAAGGGGCTGGATTTGACTGATGGTGGGAATATAATCATATAGTTGCACATCAACTGAAAGCTATTTTCTTTTAGATGCATTCAGTGCTGTTATTGTTGTGCCTCTGTTCTTTATTCTTTCTCTCCATTTTAAAAGTAGTCTATCTCAGATATGAACAGTGGAACTACTGTCAAACTTGGCATTAGTCCTTAGCTGGGTAAATTCTTCATTTTCATCATTTCTATTTTATCAAACTAGGGGAAAGAATCTATCTTTTCAAAATAATTTCAAATCACTTAAGCATCTGATGTGATTTATGAACTTCTGTGTCTTCAATGGTGATTACAAATAAAGTAATGAAAGCTGACAATTAGGTTTGGTCTACTCACAATTAACAGTTTGAACTGAAACTCAAATATACAGAACTTCCAATTTAATATATTGGTGCTGTGATTTGAGAATAGTTTGCATGCACAATTTGTTCAATCCTAGTTCCAAATAGATATTTAAATACAAATCTCTGTAGAAAATGCTTTAATCTTCTACATACACATAATACAGTTTTCCTGTAAGTTTTGGGCTGAATCCTGCTGTTGTGATGCAAAGAACATGGCCTTTGACCTCAGCGATGACAAGATATTTTGATAGAAAAACTTCACTCTTGCTATTAGTTTTTAATGATGAATTTTATTTAAAAAAAAAAAAAAAGGATAAATCTGGTTTGATCTTGAATGGCTAGAGGAAATATCTGAGGGAATGCCTTCTCAGTTTTTCAGGCATTCTGGTGCTCTATAATAAATTCTTTCTGAATTACTGAAGGAAAACACACTGATAGGTAACATGGCAGAAGCTTGGGCTGTTTTTTTCAAAATGTTACATGATACCATGCAGCATCATAATTGTTTTCAAAAGCATTGTATTTGCATCCAAAAATATTTACTAGGTAATTCACATTGACAAATTCACTCCCTACCAGTTTTAATCAGCAGCGTGTTCTTCTCGCAGAACAACCTTTTCCTCTCGTGTATGTGACTTCTGTTACTGTCACCAGCAAACAGTCCTGTGGCACACAAGTAGCTATTCTATGGCAGTCCCTTGCCAGCCAAGCTGAGCGTCAAAAGTCGCTGTCAATTATTTGGGAAGGAAAACATGCAGGATGAAAATCTATCACTGTGGCATAGATTTATCCTGCGCAATTATTTAGTGAAAATTCTGAACTAAGCTGTTCTGTGTATCATAAAATGTTTTATTATGTTTTGAAATAAGATTCTATTTCACCTTTTCACAAAATATATTTGCTTGATAGTGGTTTAATCATGGGTCTAAATGTGCTGGAATGTATGTAAGGGGTTCATATTGTTCCCATTAAAGTACCACCTGAATGCCCCATAATCATCCACATTCTTACCTACCTTACTACCCTTGAAGTATAACAGCACTGTCATCTGTATTTAGCAGGGCATGGCAAGTAGTGGGATACTCAAGTGTTCGAGAGCCTAATTTTCATTAATCGAGTAGTCATTTCATTAATTGGAATAGGAATCTGAGCTTTTTGCAAAATGATTTTCCCGAGGTGAAGAAGCGCAATAAGTTTTTGGCAAACAGAGGAGGGGTTTGTCAAACCCCAAGTGCGTGTTCTAATTACCTATGCTTTTCTTTGTCTGAAAACTGTTGAGACAAAAGGTGCCATTTGTTGTAGAACAACTGCAACTAATACAACGCTACTACCTGGATTTCAATCATGTTCTGTAGGAGTAATTTCTAAGCACGAGGTTCGTTTATTTCCCATGGTTGATTAAATTCTTGGCCTCCCTTGTGAAATTGCCGACTTGGGTGCCAATTAATACTCTGCGTGTATGTTTAAATTGTATGATTAGACACCTGTCCTGTAAGATTTGGACTCATGCCATCAACATATTTCATGTGGTTGCTCACTAGCTACTCAACTTCCTCAAGTCTAACACGCAGAGTTCTTCACAATAGTACCCTTGTTTCACCTTTTCCACTAAATTAGCATGATCTCTCGGATGCATTTCAGGAAGAAATATCCAAGATGTAAAGCTAAGTAAATGTATGGTCATGTATATACTATAAAATGCATCAGCTTTTTTGCTAATCTCCTCTGTGCAGTACTGGACAGTATGCATCGGTGACTGGCTGAGATACAAAATTAGGCTTCCACTAGTGGACTTTATGAAGGGAAAGGATAGGGGTCTAATACAAAAGCACAGGGTGAAACATTGTCTCATACCGTTTCAGTACAGATTAGGTAAACCCCAAGAGAGTTAGTACGCATTATTGTGGAAGAGCTTTGTTATTTCAGTGTTCATAAGGAGAAGAATTTGAGAAGTCAGAAGAAGAATTTTAGTGATAAAGGGACAGAGAAAACCAGTATCCCTTCTGAGCCTATGCAGAGTGACAGCTAAATCCTGTTTTGAAGATCACTTGGGCTAAGAGTCTATCTCGGATAAAGTGAGAGTGAACATGAAAATGGCTTAGAAAAGTGCTTTGACTCAAGCTGAGGCTGTTTTTTCTTTCTTTTTTTTTTTCTTCTCTTCTTTCCTTGGGCTGCATGCTTAATAATATTCACATCTCAATGGTCCAGATAGGGCTTTGAAGTTGAGATTTGGAAGAGCTGAATATTGAAGATGTTTGAGTCTTTATTCATGTTCTCATGCAGATGGAGTCAGTTTTATCCAAGGCAATACACCAATTACTTAGCAAGAATGAATTGTAATAACTCTGTTTCATAAAGTCCATTTCTTCAGTTGATAAGGTCTTCTACAAAGGAAGTTAACATCATTATTCTTATTTACCAACACAAAACATGAATCATAGGGAAATTAGTAACTTGCTCAAGGATAATCTAACCAAATGGATGGTTGTTCTGGTAATGGAGCTCTGAAAAGGAGGCCTGGTTCCCTACGGCATGCCTATCTCACATCTAACTAGCATTTTTAAGAAAAGCTACCACAGAAGAAATGGAAAGCGCTATTTAATTCCAAGTAAAAGCCAAAGTTCTGAAAAAATTACACACGTGTGTGTGGGAAACCTCTCAATAACAATACTGCCAAAATACTTTGTCAACATTTAATTTGTATTTTTGCTTTTTATTACATCATTTACTCAGTAATACATATGAATGTGTTCACTCATTGCTCTAAAGGCTTGGTGTATGGCTTCTCTCTTAATTAAATTAAGAAGGAATACATTATTTAAAAATGGTTCTAGGCTTAATTTTTGCTTTGATCTAAACTGTCTTTCAAACCAATTAGAATTCATGCACATAGAAATTTTGATTTTCTCCTTTTGAAATACGAAAAGGAAGCAAAATGGGAATATGCTTCAGAAATGCAACACTACCAAATTTCTAATTCAAAGCACCTGAGTTCAGGAAATTCAGATGCAGATGTCAAACTTCAATATTTAACTCCTTTCCTAGTTTTTTGTTTCCTGCGAGGGAGGGGTGGGGGCTTGTTTTCCTTTAAAATCTGCAAAGTTAAGGTTATGTGAGAGCTCATAATTGCCCACTGGCCTATCTAGTAATAAGCCTTGAACAAATAGGAATGAACTAGCGGCCTTTGCCACGAGCTTTTATATGTCGACTGTATTTGGAATAGTGCAGTGTTTATCGTTTTCCAGCACTTCACTGCGCTATTTGTATCTGTGAAGGACATTTGAAATTCATAATTCAGAGTCACCTTTAAAATCTCGGTTTATCTGCACGCAAGGTCTAATACGATAACTAAATGAAAAATACAAAGCATTTTTCTTTAATGTGGATTTGCAATTATGATGGATAGCTTAGTTCTGAAGGACCATATATATAACCAGATTTATGAGGGAGATGGGGTTGTTATATTGCTGAACATTTCTTTTTGTTATAAATCAAGACCATGATTCCTGGTGTATGAAGGAGTTCTGTGCTGAATGTCTGTCTTCGTTTACCATATCCTTCCTTCTTGGAAAATAGCAAATAGCCTTTCCCCACCCTGTTTTTAACGTTTTTCAATTAGAAACAGAGAATTCTATACCATGACCCACAGAAAAAGGTGGAGGAAGAATAGCCAGAATTCATATCATAGTGTAAATATACCAGGGCGCCCAGGGATTTCAAAATCAGACTGCTAATTTGAATTTATTTTCTGTCAAAATACTAAAACTGAGGGCTTGGTTCTGCACAACTCTTGGGGAATGTTGTGACGGACTCAATTGTGGGAAAATACCCAACCGAGGCCTCTCTGAACATTTTGTTCCCATCCGAAACAAGCATTTACATTCTAACTGTGTGTTCCAGAAGTGTATATTAAAATTCAGATGTATATGTATATAAATTTTTTTTTTCTTTTACAAGTTCTCATCTTCAAGGGGGGAAAAGTTTGTCATATGAGCTTACATTTTATATCCCCTCCATTCATTACTTTGTTTATTCAAAATCCTGATTTATAGTGGCTATAACATCTCTTTTATAATAAGCAGTTATATAATGCTATTCAGTGCACTGCAGTAGACAAGCAGTATTCAAAAGGGAACTAAAAAATAATATTTGGATAGAGACATTTTGCAGTTTAGCAGCTGATGTGAAAACAAAATAGTAAAATGAGGGTAATTTTCCAGGGGAAATAAAAATCCATGAAGGGAAAAAAAGGGTCTATCTTTTAATATATATCTTAAAGGCAATATTATTAGAATATCTCCCTCCTCACTGACAAAAGAATATAATTTAATATTTATCTGCAAGTTTTTCTTTCTCCTGCTGTATTTCAGGAAATGCTGAATGAATATGGTCACTGATAGACTTAGCAAAATGTAACTGTAATCATTTTCCTATTAAAAGTAGGGTTATTTGTTGTTTACATGTAACTTTGCTAGGAAGTCTCAAAAATGAAATGACCATTTTGTGTTGTCACTTATCTTCTGAATGGCAAAGAATTAGATTCTTAAAATATGTCTTTTCTCGCCTAAGAGATATTTTTGTGCAGACATTTCAATATATAAGATATACACACCCATGTAGTTGTATAATATATTGTTATATATTCATTTATTTCTGGGAAGCCTACATCTAAATCTTTCTTTTCAGTCTTTGATAGCTACTACCACTACGGAATTCAGAACTATACAATTTGTACGCCTTGCCTGATGATCTTCATCTGATTCCTTAATCATATCTGCAGTACACGTTTGCATTCTTCAACAGTTCACTGATCAGTAATTTATTTTCAGACTTCTGCATGCCAATTATCAATGCAAGGTTCTAATCAAAACTGGACCTAGCATTGTATATTACTTAATTTAAAATTAAAAAGTCATTATAAAGTGAGATTAATCTGAGACAAAAGCTTTTTTTTTCTTT
The DNA here is from genome assembly GCA_013400195.1 of Aramus guarauna. NCBI lineage: Eukaryota > Metazoa > Chordata > Aves > Gruiformes > Aramidae > Aramus > Aramus guarauna. The sequence goes on from VXBL01010255.1 coordinate 1,690,134, forward strand.
CTTCATATTTTTTTTCTAAGTGACTGTCTTTAGTACTCAAGCATTTGATAGTTCAGAAAGATTCTTGCTTGCTGAAGAAATTGGGTTTTGTTGTGTGAGGTATCACATAAATATTACTAATATAAGTCAAATTATGGTTCAAAACAGTGGTAGAATTCTTAATACTAATCCTCACATTGGAGATCAAGCTAATCCAGTTCTTTGCAATGTTGGCTGGTGAATGAGCTACATTACATGAATCTTATTACAGCTGCTCAAAGTTTTTCCTATTTCTCTTGCAAGTAGTGTCATTTTTTTGTAATTCTAATGCAATGCTTGTAAATGCAGTGTTTATAACAGATTTAGTTCAGTTTTGACATACACCTAAGACACTCAGTTCCCTTTATAAATACAAGAAAAAGATATTTCTTTACTGTTCTGCTTTTCTGTATGATGTTGAATATCAACTTGGAGACGTTGGTATTTATTTTCCTCTGTGCCTATGATTTCACACACCATTCCTCTCAAAACAAGTATAATCCAACAACTTGGTGACTCACAGTCAGGAAATATTCTTTTGGAAGGCCGATCCGAAGGTAGTCAATAGAAGCATAGCTTGTCATTTGAAATCTTAATAGCATTAAAGGATTTGTAAGCAAACAGTTCCGTGTTGGCAGGGACAAGTGTTTGCTTATATAGGAGAAGCATTAACAATTTTGTCAATAGTATCCATAGCCATGTCACATCGGACTATGGCTACCTTTGTGCCACTAATTACAGTAATTTATTATAGGATTCTGTCCCATTACTTGGATGACTTGATGATAGTAAGGACTGCTGTGGTAGCAATGAAAACTATCTCTGAGAGAATGAGGTAACGATCGATTAAATAAGCCATCCTGATCACTTGAAGGCTGGATTCCTACTTTGTAACATCTGCTTTTAACATCAATAGGCTCTATCTGTAGACTAATGTATGTACAGATAGTTCCTTTATAGCACTTATTAATATTTCATTTTCATAAATGAAATCTGTGATTCCTCGATCAGGACATTTAATTTCTTTGGTCAGAGATACATTTAGGTAGAAACAACTCCTTCATGTTCTTAAACAAATATTTCCAGCTGGTGAACCACAGACATCAACCTATGAGTAGAATTGAGCTTTATTTGAACAGGTTCTAAACAGTGAGATCTGCAAGTGGTTTTGTGAGACAGAAGCACCACTACCCTTCTTTGTGTGTGTATGTGTGACATTCTGGCGTTTACTAACGCTTATTAAATGATGCCTTTGACTTCTGAAGACTGGACAATCAGATTTTATTTTTTTGTTGAGGAGATGAAGGTAGTGGAAGAAGTTCTTACGACATTTCTCTTTCCACGTCTCTCTTTTCTCGGCATAATCTTTCTTATCTGTCAGCAGCTGCTCATGATGCTGAAGCTTATATCTGTAGTTTCTTTTTCTCTCATGCTTGCAGGCATGGATCTCTTCTCCAATTGCACGGAGGAATGTAAAGCACTGGGCCACTCAGATCGGTGCTGGATGCCTTCCTTTGTTCCATCTGATGGACGCCAAGCTGCAGATTACCGCAGCAATCTGCATGTACCTGGCATGGACTCCGTTCCAGACACTGAAGTGTTTGAAACACCAGAAGCCCAGCCGGGGGCAGAAAGGTCCTTCTCCACCTTCGGCAAAGAGAAGGCCCTTCACAACACTCTGGAGAGGAAGGAGTTGGATGGACTGCTGTCTAATACACGAGCGCCTTACAAACCACCATATTTGAGTAAGTACTATTCAAAAAGCTGTATGAAAGTGTTCCCTTTGCGGGAATAAAAATTAGCTCTTTCTGCTATTCATAGTAGGAATAATACAGACACAATTTTAGGAGCAGTTGGGAAAAATGGCTTCTCTTGGATGCAAGCACCACTGAAGAAGGCATTGTTCAATGCTTTTAAAAAAAGACAAAACTTTGATTGTTTCTAGTATGATGTGATTGTCAACAACAAAAGTATCAGCTGATATTAGTGGGGGAGTTGCTCAATTTTGTTTTCTGTTGCTGGATTATTTTCAAAATTTTCTTGGATAGATGGTTTAAACACTGACATTGCCAGGCTAACATTTTTTAAGAATAAAATTGAATCGGGGAACTGTACTAGGAGCTTCTTTTTTATGATTGAGTAATATTCTGTGCATAAACAGTATGTGTATTATTTTGAAGTAACTATTTACATAGTTAACGTTAAGGCTTTGGAAGGAAGGAGGCAAAATTTTTTGCCTGTGGTGAGATCATCTTTTAGCCTACATAGTATTGACTTTTGTCAGTGCTCATCCGTGCCTTCTGTCTTGTTCTACAATCTTGCTTCTTGTGGTTGAGTGGCATGAAGGAGTGTGATAGATCTCAAAAAGACCTTCATAATTCCTTTTGGAGTCTGAGCCGGTTGTAGAACCCTTGAGTAATACTTTGATCTAATATGTCTTTTCATTCCATTTAGCAGCCTTCTGTATTTTATTAGAGACTGTAATCTCCTTGACTTCAAGAGTTTATGATGTTTATCTCATCCAAATAAGCCAAAGACATTAACATTGCAGTACTGACCCTTTTTAAAGCAACAAAAGTCTTTTAGGACAGCAGATCAAGGGTAAAGAAAAAGACCCTCACTGAATGGTATTAATTTATTTATTTTTATAAAGCATTTAGTTGTTCTGAAAGGTGCTGCACTAGTAGTCTTGGCATGTGAAGATCTTTGCTACAGATCATTCTCAGCACAGACATCTCAGTTCTCCCTTCTTAATTAACTGTCCAGGTATTTCAGTCCTTCAGAGAGGTCTTTTTACCACTTCACTCTTTAGATTTGCTTTACTGAAAGCTTCTCAGTTTGGAGACCAAGCCTGATATGTGAAAGTCATTCCTGAAAAACCTTTCCTGAGACAATCAGCTTATTTTGTGTAGGCTAAAATGTCAGGTGTCAATCATCTGGTCATACTTTGAAGAGCAATGTGAAATTTCACTTAGCTATGACCTAACGACTCTTGACTTCATCTTTCCCTAACTGGTCTTCCATCATTTACCTCTAACAAGCATCCTTGAGTACTAAGCTGTAATCTAGCAGTACTAATTTCATCTCTGTCACTTCTGTTAAAAATTTGAGTTTTGTAGCACTGTTGGTCTAATCACGACAGAGTTCCGATGCAGTACGTGCATTACAGTAACGATTATATCTGCTCCCACCACAATGGTAGTTCCGTTCTGTTTTTGTTCTCGACCTGGGAGTTTTATTTCAAATAACAGTGAAATATTTGTTTTATTGATAGTTTAAGGATTTAAAATTTTGTTCAGCTACCATAAGCAGTGTGGTTGAACAATGTGTTTACATATAGACATTGGTCTACATTTTATGCTTTTCTGGTATAAAGGCATAAAAAAAAGGAGGTAAAATGTTGGTAGTAAACAACATAAATGAGTGGTATTACGTAACTCAGACTTGAGAATCCAGATTTAATTTTTCTTTTTTTCTTTGAATCTCAAAGCTAATATTGCTACAAAACAAGAGTAATAGTTCTCTGTTTTATTTTCCCTTATCTAATATTTAGTAAAATTTTGGATTATAATTGTATAGTAAGTAACAGGAGCAAAGAAAAGAAAGCACAATAGTTGTAGCAATAAGTAAAGAATTCATTATTAATAATGTATTCAATGAATAAGGCAAGAGGAATGCATAAGAGGAAGTTGATTCAGGAAGGAACTTTAGTTGAGCCACTGGGTAATTGCAATTGTGATAAAATTAAATTCAGCTTCTTAACGAAGAAGATCATAACAAAATCAGTTTGTCAGTAGAATGATTTTTTAAACAGAAGTGATTAAAAAGTATGAAACAGAACCCACATATTCAGCAAAAATACTGTATAAAGAGTTACAGCATGTATGAAAATGGCCATATGAAAAACCAATAGCAAAGAAGAAAAAGTATATTGCAGAATTCAAAAACTACTTGAACTAAAAAGCTCTCTTTAAAAAAAGAGTGTTTCTTAAGCAAAATGATCAGAAAAGAGCGTAAGTTCTAGCAGGTAAACTTTAGGATAGTAATTAGTGGAGATAAGAGGGACTTCTTAGAGCAATTAGCCAAAGGCATGCAAATAAATATAGACAATTTTTAAGATGTCAAGTGTAGTAAGCCAGGAGAGAATTGGTGGGTCTGTTGAGCTGCACTTAGTGAGGACGAGGACGTTGCAGCAATTCTAAACTGTTTCTTTGCATTTGTATTTACCAGAGGTGGGACAGAGAAAGACAGAGTGGCATATTTAGGAAGCCTCCCACCCCAGGTAACCCTTTCAACTAAATGTGCAACACTGAGTCATGGAAGAGGATATTGTTGAAAAATTGACTAAAACAAATAGGAAGAAGTGAGTGGATTATGTGTTTCTTTAATTTTCAGTTTCTAACAAAAGCTAGTAAGCAAAGAATATCAGAAGTTTTTTATCATTAAAAAAGGTAATCTTGTAAAATAATCTTGTAAATTAGAGACGATTGAGAAACCTTAGCATAGGACATAAAATTGTAACTGGAGGAGTTTTAAGAACAAGGTGGCTGGCATCTGTCCAGGAAAATTGCACTGAAAGATTGTCAATCTATTAGAATTTTGATAGAGTGCGTAAGAATTAATCAATACAGTGTATTTGAACTGTCAAAAAAAGCCTAAAACCCAAAAGCATAGCTTCTGTATAGTAGAAGAAGCTGATAAAGTAAGCAAGTGTTGTCACAAGATGAAGCATTACCAGACTCTCTGTCTAAGAGAAAAAAAATCATAAGGATAAATGGAACATTTTAGCAGAAGCAGAGCTCCCCAAGTGTCTATGCGGAGATCCATGGAGTTTAAAAAAAATAAATTCTCTAGAAACGGAAATGAGAAAAAGGGGGAGGTATTTGCAGATGACATAAAACGCTTTAGGTCAATCAAGCCTTTAACAGACTACGTATGCCCACATTGTGCAGTGAAGCGTGGTCCAGAAAACAGTCTGCTTCTGACCTAGCTCACTCTGGAACTGAAAGCTGCAGAGCAGTGTCAGCACGGTGGAACAGCTCAGTGAACTTACTCGCTAAAGTTATGCTGTTTGTGCAATAGCTACAAATGTTAACTGGTAGCTCTTCGTGGACATCTCTCTGTGCCATGTGAGTCTACCTGCTGAAGTTTGTGTCTGCTTGGTGATTCCTGCACTGTGTTCTGATGGGTACATTCAGTGCAGAACCTTAGAAAAGATAAACGAAAAAGGCAATGTATATTATCATGAGAAACTTGAACTGTTCTTGGAAAAAAAAGACAATGGAATCATTCCCTGAAAAGTGTCCCCCAATGTACAAAGCCAGCAAGAAGGAAATAAAATGCCAGGTTGTAAAAAGGAATTGAATTGAAAATACACTGAAAAAGTATTACAAAACTCTAGTAGATGACTAGACTATGTATTCCATAGAAATACATCGTTTCACGGCAAAAATACTGAAAATATTTCTACGCAAAGTCATATCAAAAGTTAATTTAGACAAGGAGACTGCATGAAAACAGAGAAGGTAAGCTGGGCATTTTCGTTTGCTGTTCTCAATAACAAGAGAGCAGCAAGGCAGCAAAACAATTGAAGGGCAACCAGGTCGTGAACTGCTAAGATCATACACATTCGATAAAATGATACACATTTGACACAAATAATAGAGTAATCTGTCAAACTTATGATTATGGGGTATGATTGAAACCAAAGGCTTAAATAGTGGGGATTTGGGTGTGTGCTTCTTTGTTGTTTGAGGTTTAGGTCATTGCATGGATAAATGAAAACAGCAGCAGCTATATTACAAATTAGAATGTAGAAAAAGATAAAAATCCTTATACTTGAAAGGGTTGCTTTATGTCCCATTATCAAATTTTCACCTTACTGGTCTATGCCATTGGATTTATTCATACACCAATTTCCACATAAACATACATACACTGTATATTATTCTGAGCAGAATACACCAAAAGTAGATCTTTCTGTACTCAAATAATATATTTTGAAGAATATATTTTTACATATGTTTTAAGTATTTTGTATAGATACAAATTATACAATTGTGATGGGATCAATAAATTGTAGGGGTTTTGAAAACAGTTTTCTCATAGAGTGACTCCAGGATTCTTCTGACTTGCATATTCTTCTTACTGCGTAATTTACGCTTATTTCTTCTTATTCATCCATGTGATTTGAACACTGCCTTTCTGCAGACAGTTAAGAAATTTTCATAATGACTTGAATGTTCATAAAACATGAAAGATTCTGAACTTGACTGAAGAAAATAAGTGAAATAACACTGGTGAGGAAAACAAAATGTAGCTTTTGAACAATTCCTATATTTTTAAAATAGATTCTAATAATTCCTGTCTTTTCATTCAGTCATGTTATATTAGCCATTATTTTTGTAAGTATTTTTACTGTAGTGACCAAAAACCCTAATCCAGGATTCAAACTCTGTTGTACTAGATTCTGTAGGATCTCTGACAGAGACTATCTTCACAATGAATACCCGATCAGTCTGATTCTGATCTATTTCCAATACTTTAGACCAGCTCCTCAGGTGCTAACAGTGGGAACAGCACCGTTACATCCATCTCAGTAGTGTTTTGGTCTATAATTGGTGACAAGAAGTAGCTTTTTTTTTTTTTTTTCCTGTAAATGTGGATCATTCTAGATGTGCATTTCTTTTATAATACTTTAGAGCTTTCCTAAAGTTACATACTGATATTAGTGATAGAATATTTTTTTCTTCCTGTTAAGAAGCTAAGATTTTTTTTTTATATGAAAACAGTCAAATATTGCCATAATACCTTAACTTTCCATGTAGAAATACTTATTTTGCTCTAAAAAATACTTTGACATACCTTAATATACTTTGAAAGCAGGTTAAAATAAGCTATGTAAAGGCAAAATTTGCTGCACAGAATAACAGTGTTTGTACAAGGAGACATTCTGGAATAGTAATTGTGTTCTAAAGTAGCCACTTAATTAGCTCTGCAATATTTTCTATATACACGCAAGCATCTTAATTTTTATTGATGAAACTATATTATTACCATGGTAATTATTGCCTACATCATCAACATATTTTATGTATGAATCAGGATTTTATCATGTTAGCTATGACATATACATAGAGAGAAAATTAAAAAGCTGGCCTCTTCCCCAAAGAGCTGGCCGCCTAAGCAAAGTTTATTGGAAGGGAGAAAAAAATCCTTTTTTTTTTGGCTAACCGTTTTGATTTGTGTGACATGTTTATTAAACATCAACACTACCTTTGATAGATGCATATAGGTCTAGGCTTGCGGGTTCAAATGATTTGCATCAGACTTCTTTGCATCATCCAGAAAATGTAAAGGTAAACTTGTCCTCCCTCTGTGCCTCTCTTTCTTAGCCTGAGTAGCCATTGACTCTGCAGTACAGGTACAATGAAGGTCTGTACGCCATCAGGGAGACTGGGCTTGGGTCTGTGCTCAAGTCCCTACGCTTATGTGAACGTATAGATGTAGTCCCAGGTTCTCGTTCCACAAAATATTTGTCACTTGCTCAACCGGACCTGTCCAAGTCAAGTTGGTTTACAAATAAAATTAAAAAGCTTTCAAAAGCCTTTGCACAGTTGAATGTTTAGGAATTGGACCATCAATTTATTTGAAATAATCTACCGCAGAGCTAGCACAAAGAACTGTTTAACTTGCAATCATTATCCATCTCCCTGAATTAGATTAGAACAAATGACCTAGAGGAGAAAAACGTTCATGTCTTTATACCAGGAGAAGAAATGTCTCAGAATCCTTTGATTATTTTTCAAAGGAATAAAAAAGTGCATGTAAATATTTTTGGGGTATTTTGATCTAGTTAGGCTCATAAAGGCCTATTTCTGTATGGCAGGATGTGTCACACAACATTTTCTGCTGATGTTAAACATAAATATATAAAAAGATTTTTTAAGCAACAAGTCTTTACTGTTTTAGAAAAGTCACCCCCCCCCAAAAAAAAAAAAAAAAAGAAAAAAAAGGAAGTTACAATTTTGTACATTTAATATGATGGAAGAATAATTTTCTTTGTTTTTTTTGTTTAGTTACATCTCATTTCTGGAAATCTGTGTAGTTTTATCACGGATATGATGGACATTCTAGCATTTCATTTGCATAAAAATAAATAACAGCTATTGTGAATGGGACACTTGATTAATTTTTAAAAATGAGGCCTGTCTACATTTTTGCTTTTAAATTTAGCCTACTTGATTTCTAATACTCATCAGGTAAACTTGTGAGCTGTCTGATCCCTTCATTAATCATTTTTAATTCAATTTGTGATTTTCACATGTTAGAGGTAAAAATGCACAGAAGTAAAAGCAAATAAATCAGCACCAATAAGTTGCATGTACATATTACAGTTCTTGGGGTAAGAAGAAAGAAAATATTGTAATGCTGAAGTAAAAAAAAAAAAAAAAAAAAGTTAAAATTAACTCTTTCAACTTTAAATCTGATCTACATAGCCTGCATATCCTGTCACAGCCAGTGGAACTCTTCACTTATATTCAGGAATTTATCTCTGAGACAGGATGCACCTCTCATTTCTGCATGAATGAGAATAACTTTGTACATGCAAAATTGCTCAGCAAAAATGGAGTTGAAAAGCCAACACCTAACAATGCTAAGAAATCTAATCGAATACTTCTCCTTTTCAAAAAAGTCTAATAGAGCATTCCCATTTTTGCAGTATATCTGAAACACTGAGAGATTTATTCACTTACACTTCCAGTTTGCCACTTCAGATCCATTATGTCTATGAGGTAAATAAAGCTTACAGAACAAACCCCAAACCTGAAATAAACAGGTAATACTCATTAAAATATAGTAAGGGGAGAGCAAGGCTATGATGTATTTTTACTCATTATTGTAGGTACTCTATGATCTTGAATAAACCACTTGTGATGATTCACTGTTCAATGATTATTGCGTAACTTCGGAAAGGTATTTTTATCTCGCATTCATGACTGGTTTGCATTCTTCATCTGAACGTATTCCTCTTGCAGCTATCGCTCAAAGGGAAGAACACTTACAGAGTATTACTGCAATAATGGAAAGGAAATGGATAATTCAGAAAGCAAAATTAGAAAGGAATATATAAATACGCAAAGATAACTTGGCTGTAGCCCAATGAAACCTATAAATTACATTATTTTAATCAAATTCTATGACATAACGAATATAAGAAAAAGAAACAAGTCGCCTTCTTTTAATTTTTAAGCACAGGTGTTAGCTGTTATATTTAAATACTCTTTGCTTGAATCTCTTTACATAACTGTGATCTTGGACAGAATTAACAGTACCCTGTACTGTACAAAATGCTGATAAAAATATAGTCATTATTAGGTTTACATAGCATCTTTTATCTTAGACGACTCTACAGCTCTTTGCCCCTACAATGCAGGAAAATAACTGAAAAAGTAAAAAAAAAAAACAACTTGAGTGACTTCTATTTGACAGAAAATTATGGTTTTAGTTTGTCTTAAAAATGTATCATTTCAACTATTTCTTTTCCTCTAATAGCTGTAAAAGTCTGTACTTCCCAGTTCTGACTGGAACGCATAGAAGTCTTGTCTATCTAACTATCTCAGACTGGTGCTATATTTATTCATCTATGTCAGTTTTGAGAGTGCTTATGTCTGCCGTGAGTATACCATTTGTGGAGATTTTTTTAAAAATAATGAAATATCATTTTCTAGATTCCCACCAGTAGAATATGGGGGAAAAAAAAGAAAAAAAAAAACAAACAGCAGAAACATTGCTTTTTACATTAGGAGTAATTTTTGAGATTACTGTGTTATACTGGTTTAAAATTCCAAAATGCCTCTTGTCCTATAAATTTAAATCCTATGCCAAAAGTAATTTAGCCACTTATGGACATGAGTCTCTTTGGAAAGCAATGAGATGTTTGCAGTTAAAATTTTCAAAGGCACTAAAGTTATTTATTTTTGATAGGCAAACTCTATTCATTATGAATAAATGCTATTCTTAAATGTTCAAACCTCCTTATTGTGACAGTCAGGAGCTGGAGAATTGAATGTGTGTGCAGCAAAGTCTTTTCTTCTCTGCTTGCCTCTGTCTGAGGAACTCCTTGGCTTGCACAGCAGAGGAAATTGTTCTTGTTTCTGGCTCCTTTGCTGCACACAACAACTCTGATTTTCCACTGTCATTTCCACTGCTTTAATTTTTTAGGGCTTCTCTTCCTTTTTTTTTTTTTTTTTTTCCTTGACCAAAGAGGAAAAATAGGGAAAGCCATTTAAAGAATGCAACAAACAGCCAATAAGAGAAGGAGCTGCATCTATTTATCGTGTTTGGACAAGCACACTATAGGGATCGGTGTTGCTATTTATCTGGCAAGCCTGTAAACAGCTTTATTTGTACACTAGCCACCAAGAATGCAGTTTCATGCTAGCAGTAGGGTGACTGCTGCTGGGAAGTAGCTGTCAATATATTTAATTTGTTTCGGAAGCATAGTATGGTGAAGTCAGAAGAGGGGAAAATGATGTATTTGGTACCTTCTTGTAAGACAGGAAGTAGGAGATAAAATTAGAATATAATTTTTAACTTAAATTTAATAAAATTGTTGAAAGAACTAAATGTGACTATAGTAATCAATGTGGATTCACTAGAACTCCGAACTCTCCTAAGGTAATGTGATTTCTTGCTTTGATAGGACAATGGTCTTTATCAGTGGAAGAAAATATTGTGGACATGGGGAAGCAAATCTTCACAACTTGCTTCCTAAATTTTACCTGAAAATTATGTGCATGAGTTGCAAGAGTAAATCTGCATTTCTTACCTACACGTGAATCTATTTCATATGTGTAAATGGTGTTATTTTACATGGCATTTCCACAGGTTATCAGGAGTAATGTGGATTAGAAAGAAAATAAATGGATGCAGAGTAGATTCATCAAAGAAGTTACGGGGATGACAGACTCCTGTTTTAGCAAGTGACCTGAGTCCTCTGACTTTATCTTTTCACCTCCAGCATCATGGCTGCATTTAGCACTGGAAAAGGATTCTTTACGAAACTACTTGAATGCAACCTTTCTTTATTCATAAGGAATTTTATAGATGCTGATACTGTGGATTCATCTTATGTCAGAGTGAAATTCTGTCACTTTGTGACTTTTTTAGTTGCCTATTTGTGCGTTAATTTGACACTCGTCTATTCTCGATTGGGATTTAGATGACAGTGGAATGTAGCTGCACACAGCCATGGGTGTTGATAGGAATCGAGATCTAAGAAAGTTCTTGCTTACAAATGAGATGCAGTAATACCTTACTTGAGATAAAATGCTGTGTACTTTGTACGGGCACTATTCTTTATGTTCAATATGCCTACACTGCTTCTAATTAATTGAACAGGACCCTTCCCAGCACTGGAATGTTACGGTCTGTACTCTCACACTCTCTGGCATGCCTTTAGCCTGTGTCGACTAGCTTTCTGCCCTAAGAAGTCCTGGACGTGGCACAGGTGTCAGAACACGGGCCAGGGACCATTCCTGAAAGCAAGATTGAAAAAGATCCTGCGATATGGCCCCCCATATATTGCTTGATATGGCTGAGAAATTTTAATAATGTGGATATAAGTCATTCCATTCTCTTAGTCTTAAGAGACAAAGAATGGTCATGGGCAAATTTCATTCATGGATAGAAACTTAGCCAGTGTGTCTTTTTGAATAAGAGAAGTTTTGAAAGGAATGTGAGAAGTTTATGTGATACACTTAAGTGTATTGTCTTGATAAACTGGGAAAGACTCTCTGAAATCTGAGTGTATGCTGCTCATGAAAAATGATGTTAAGTACTGTGCTATAGAAATGGAAAATAAAATGCTCACAATATGAGAGGGGACATACCTGCCAGGTCCTAATGCCACTTAATCCCTGCCAGGAGAGAGGAGTGTTGGAAAAAACATCACGGCAAAGATAAACTGGATAGGAATACACAGTGCGATGCTGATGTAATACTGTAATGCATGTTACCTCGTGTAAGAACAAGTAAATTTAATTATTTCAGGCCAAATTCAGCATGGTTAATTGAGGCACCTCTGAAGGCCACGAAATGGTGACTTATACATGTCTGCTTCTCCCTCGAATCTCTAGGGAACTTAGGCACTTAAGAGCAATTTAGGAGGAATGGTTCATATCCCTCCTCTTCTCCCTAGGGCACTGAAAATTTTAAGTCACATGGTAGCCAGCCGTTAGTGTATTCTGCATTGGTTAACTCTCAAAATGACATTTTCATTTTCAGGCTTGTCAGCTTAAAGAGATGTATATTGTAGATTTCAGAAGGGTGCAATAAAACGGTGAATTTTGGAAAAAAAAAATATCAAGGAAGATGAAAAGAAGATTGAGGAGAAGAAATTATTGTTGCGTATGAATACATAAGCATTTTTTATAAAAAAAAAGGGATGAAATACTGATACTACTAAGGGTAGTACCAAAATTATTAGCTTACAGTGAATTGGGGAGAATGTGAATTTGCTACTCGATCATTTATGCAATTAGAATAAGTTGCTGATAGAGAATTTGGAAATATTCTTAGAGAATATGCTATGTGCTTAGTTTGACATACATCAGGAATAATTTAGGAGTTCCTTAACTGGTCTTAATACAGTACATAATTATAAGAACTCTTGCAAAACTAAATATTCCACGATTCTCTGAATGTAATGGTGATGCCATGTATTATCTTTAGTGTTTTCAAGTAGATAATATGGTTATAATAGTACAGAAAGACGAAAATGCTTTCTTCTGCTCACTGTATCTTGTGGGAAAATGGTCTTTGGTATTTTTATGGTACATTATAGAATATAGCTTAGCACTTTCTGTGCTGAACTGTAGTAACTAAAAAGCATTGTTTCTGCAGTAAATAATGGCAACCGGAGATAAATCAAATCCGACATGTACTATGCCACCGGGCTGTTGCTGGCAGTGAAAAAAAATTGTCAGCATTTAGAACAGAAAATAAAATACACATAAAAGTGTCTTATGTGCCACAGAACATTTATGAAAAAAACCAGGACTCGATTAAAAAAAAAATCCTTCTTAATCATACATTTAATGTAAAGCACATGTTGATGAAGGTCGGCGCTTAAACTTAAGCCTATGCTTGAGGATAGTTCTAAACAGAGAAAAAATTATCTGGTGCTTACATGAATTAGGACTTGGATACTTATCCTTAAGAACTGAAATGCTTTTTCTTTTTTTTTTTTTTTTTCCCCAGAGGATCAGCTAAGTCCAGGTAGAATATAAAACTCAGAGTACTCAATAGCACCAGAGAAACATAATTTCAGTGACTGTCATGATGGGTCAACATTTGTATCAGAGATCCCACTTGCCACAGGACCATATTTACCAAGACACGTTCCAAACATTAAGAATCTCTTCTAAGTATGTATTTTCCAATCTCAAAATGAAGTGGTGATATGTGTCAGTCAGAAATTAGGTCAATAAACTTATTTCGAAAAAGAATGATCATCTGTTTAAGTTGTTGATATCGAATTCAACACTACATTCAAATTTGAAAAGTGGCATTTTTGTACTTAAGCGCAAAGGACAAACCTCTTTCCCCCTTTTCATGGAGTAGGTAACACTATTTTTTCACGTTCACTAGATTATGGTCAGCACAATGTCCATCATTGTCAAATTTTGGCTTGGCTGGGATTCACTGTTTCTTGAACTGATTTAAGTGAATATAGACATGGAAATGTATGCACTTAATGCAAGACAAAAGGAAAAGACAATATATGTGGGTACATTGTTTGTTTTATACAAAAGATAGCTTTTTGGCATAATCATCTTTGTTCCAGAAGTAAAGGCGTATTCTTAAAGGAAGGAAAGATTTTAATGGTCTGTGGGGATTTTTTTATTTAGCTGAAAGCAAGTCTATTTCCAGATAAGATTCAGTGCAACAATTGCAAACTTTTGCATTTTGGCCTACTTTATTTGTTCACATCCTGAAGACCTAATGCTCAAATTTCCTTTTCATTTCACATGAAATCTGGGTAATTTCACCCATCAGTCCAAATGCTGTTGGTTTATTTTAGAAACAATATTTATATTTTGGGTTTTGCAGATCCCAGAAAGAACATTTCAGTCATGCAGAATTCCATGTCTTTATTAGGGACAGATTCTGCCTTGGTGCAACTTAGACGGTCGCATGCAGGAGCTTGTGAGGTGTCAGAAACGGCCAGGCAGAATGTGGTCCCATTCTTACCTCAACTCCCTTGGTGGCCTTCAGGAGTCTTCAGACATATACATACGCACATAAACAACGGCCACCAGAGCCAACTGACTCACTGACATTAGGGGAGAGTTGGCCCTTTTCATTTTTTTAAAGTACAAAAGTTTATTACAGAGTTAACAAAACCACATTCATTTTGTAAAATGTAACACGGGCATCTGGAATGCAAACGATTTTGTCCAAGTGTGCTCTACATAGATTTCTTAACTAAAACCTTGAAAGAAAAGGAAAATAAGTTCCCTTTAAACTAATTCATGAGGAAAAGATATATGAGAAAAATATTATTTTCATATTTGTGTACCAAAGATTATCGGACTGGATAAGACAATCTCTTTATAATTCCATTAGTGGGTTTTTCATAAAAAATTATTAGCAATGCTTTAAAAAACTTCTTTAAGTAATAGCTCCCTTAAAAAAAAAAAAAAAAAAAGAATTGCCATAGATACTGACTTGACACCTGCAATGACTGGAATACTTTTTTATCCACAGAACGTGGGTGGCAGCAGAGTAATCCCCATCCTACATCCCCCAGTCCCAGCCGTGTGTCTCACCCTTTACCTGGATGCACCACTACAAAGGGTGAGGGAGCTCTGCTAGTTTACTCTGCGTTCCCATGCACTTGTTGACATCTTTCCAAAATATATAGTTGCTGGTAACTGAACTAGAGCTCCAGGTGAACTGAAACAGCCAGGTTATTTCATGCAGAATACCTTCTACCACTACTTAAATCCTGGTCTCTGTTCAATTGGGCCAAGTTAAAACAAGAATGCTGCATTTGCAGTCTGTTGGTCATCACTAGAATTATCCATTCCATACCCATTAGTCAAAACTAATGGGACTTAGTGAAGGGCAATATTTAATCTGCTACAGTTAAGGTATAGACCATAAAGCAAACCATACAAATATAAAGAGAGTTAAAATTAATAATGCAAATTTAAAACCAACATTGCCATAACATATATGAGGTAACTAACTCCTTTTTAAATTATTGTTCACTACAAGTGAAAAGTATTCACTGTAACGCTGGAATAGCTGGACTATATCTGAGGGGAATGCAGAAGATTACAGCCTCTCGTAATTTCTATATCGGTCGCAGTGTTGTGTGGCATGGGGAGGCACACATTTTTTATAGGGGACCCACAAGAAAAATCATAATGCATTGAGTGCTTGCATAGAAGCCCATATCTGAAAGCACATATGAAGACAAATATTACTTGGAAATTGTGCTAACTTACAGAATTTGGATCTGAAATAGCAAGATGACAGTTTACGTACTGGCTTTTCCCCCTGTTCTCCTGTTGCATAGCTTGCTTTGATTTAAAAAAGTTTTTTAAGTTCAACTGTCTTCTTTCTCCTGAGTGAAGGGGTCTCAGCAGTACTTCTGTAATAGCAGCAGCATGCCTGGCATTTGATATTCTTTGGAGATTTTATTATGTAGGGGTTCATTTAGATCTTTAGACTGTTGGAACTTGGGGGGAACTCAGCAGTCATCCGGTTACAGCCGATACAATGCTGTGGGAGTTGATGGAGCTCTCAAATATAGTCTAGAGTGACAGTAGCAGTAAAAGGTACAGGATGTGGGGTTTTGCTGCTCTGGTTGCCAGCTGTGGAGGGAAGCCGTGGGCCTTCTCCCCTCCTAGTTAGATTAGCTGGCAGTACTAAGCAGGAGAAAATTTTTATTCGGAGAGTTTGAAGGTCTTCCAAGTACAGGCAATCCCTTCCAGGGTTTGCCAAAAGAGGAAATGTATATGACTATTCACGGCTGTGAAGTAGTAGTGTGACATCAAGTTTGGATGCAATAGGATGATTCACAGCAGGGTGAAAGGAAGATTTATTAAAGAGACTAGGGCTTTACAGTATTTTCTGTTCATTTCTGATTCATAAGCTAGGAATAATAATTGCATACTTTATTTTCTCCTTTCTGTTTCTGATCTTAGTGGTTTTCATTTCTTTTTCTGTTCATCTCCCACTGATGTCTTTACACGCCTTCTCTCGTCAGTCTACACAGAACTAGCTCACTGTGAATGGGAGGCTTACTAATGTGCACCGAGGAACAAATGAATCTTAATGTATTTTTTCTGGTTTTTATTTCCAGTTTTTATTGCAATCCCATATAAATTTTATGCATTAAACACTCTTACTGTAACCCTCAAAATCTTTGTTAAGGTCTTTGGGGAAGGATTGATAGTCAATACAGCACAAATCATGTACCCTAAGAATTTTCATTGGCATACTTGTGGTCTTTAATCATCTTGTTCACCTCAAACACTATTAGAATATATGTACAAATAGTATAATTACATTAAGAGAATTATGAAACTGCTTATTCTTAAAACCCTCTTTCTAACTAGCACCTGTACTCACACCGACTTGAAGCTTCCCTATGCGCTAGTTTGAGAGTTTGGAACAGGGGATAAAATAGGGATGAGAGAGCTGTGATCTCAGAGGAGATATTAGGCACCAGAAATTATGGTGTTCTTGTTCCAGCTCTTACACTGACTCTGATACTTCCATTTCTGTAGCACTTGCCATCTCTGGATCTCAAAGTGGATTATAAAGAATAGTGATTTAAACCTTCCTGCACCTCTAGGAGATAGGTAAGCAATATTATTCCCATTTTACAGATGGAGAAATTGTGATACAGAGAGGCTTAGTGTTTCTTTTTAAAGTTTATTTATGAACATACATGCATGCGCACACACAGAGCCAGAAAGAGATGTCAGAACTTTCATTGCCCTCTGTTTTAAGCTAAGTCCATCCTCCTTTCCATTTAACCTCTCTGATTTATATTCCCCATCTGTAAAAAGACGGAAAGTGGTATAGATACAGAGAGATTTGCTCGCCCATAAATTTCTGTGCAAATACAGAAAAAAAACCCATGGAGGACAAAAGCTGCCTTTGAAACCCAATGCAGTTCATGTGTTGGCAGAGGATAGTTTAGGATTTGGGACGAAGATTTTTGTAGGTGGGGAGAGATGCAGGTGTTCTGCACCTTAATGTGTAATAGTTAGTTACTGCTATAAAACGGCCCCCTTGTGTTGTAATATAAGCCTATTAACTGAAGTTTAAAAATTAAAAAAATGCACTAATTTACGTGGCAAAAACCTGGACACAGCCATTAACTCAATCTCTGTGTTATGTGCAAGAACATCGTAAACAGATTTTGCTGTGCACCTCAAGTGCACATCAACACCACCACCGAATGCACTGGTCAGACAGGAGCAGGACAGGAGTGCTACAGGAAAGCAGCAGTTGCCCCAGCTGCATAGCTGTATAGTTTTCTCCCACAAAAGTCCTACTGTGTCTGTACTGCAGCACGAGCTTCTCAATCAGACAGCAATCTAGACATATTGACAGGAGAACCAAAATTCTTAGGGAACTTTTGGAAAAAAAGTGTTGAAGATCAAATATAAGTCTTGTTATTGCTATTATGATTATTGGCATAATTGTTTCTTGTAACATTTAAAAAGATATTTTAAAAGATGTGTAGCAACTTGATTGGTCTGATCATATACTGCATCAAAACATTGTGAAGATTCTGATCTCATTAATCTTAACTACAATCTAGAAAAAAATCTTGTGGATGCTTTTAAAAATCCTTTCTAATTCTGCTACTAATTTACTACAGAAGTGAAACATCCAAAACATAATATATTAGATGTTTTAATTTTAATGTTAGTAACACATCTGGCAATTGTCTGTATGTTGAACAGATAGCTTATAAATAAATATTTTTCACATTTTTCTGTGTGCATCCTATGGCATAGGCAGGCTAGATTAGTCAAACATAGAACACCCATGTTAACATTTTCCTGTAAATAACCTAACTTCTTCCCTACTGCGATACAGTACGTACATTTCATATGTCTACTAGTGAATATATATAGTGAATCAGTATGGCTAATGTATATATTTATGTTAAATGGAACGGAGACTGGATGTCTGTGTGTGTCAGCATGCAAGCATCAACATGTATATACGGATGGCTTGATTCAAAGATTCATTCTAAAGTTAAGATTCCTTTTTGTTTTCGTAGTAACGCTTCATGCACAGAAATACACTGAATTTCAGGTAGGGATTTAGTTGATTTGGAGCTAAGGTAAAACCTGATTTTATCATTATAAGCTTTACTAAACAATAAGGACAGCGCAGGTGATGACGCTGATGATAATAATAATAATAATAATGATAATACTTCAGCAAGTGATTTAGTTCCTTGTCTCAACTTCATGTGTGACTGAGATCAGAATTTAACCCAGGGTCTTCCTGAATGCTAGTACAAATCATTTTTACCTTTGCTCCCAATTACAGTTAAAATAGCCAGTGTCTTGAGGTAATACCGCTCCCACAGCTGGTGGATTAGGATTTGGGTTTGCTAATGCATTGACCTTCTTCGTCTGTGTAACACGAGTTAATTTGCAGCCTGACAGTAAATGCTGAAGTTTGAATTGTAGCACTAATGCACCATTTTTTCGTCTCTGTCAAACCAGACTAAAGGGTCATTTGGTGATGAGGATAATGGTTCACTTTGAAAGAGAAGGAAAACCGGCTTCTGAATCTTTGGGGGATTCTAGCTCTTGCTTCAAATACCACGATGAACAAGGAAAAAATAGGCTTGGAAATTCCAGTAATATCGAACCTGCAAGTCTGACTATTTGCCTTGTTCTTATACTGATTCTGTATAGGCACATTGGAATACTTGCCATGACATGTTAGACAGCATAGTGAAACAGCACGTGAAGTTTGGTTTTCAGGCTATCAAGCCTCAAAAAAGACTTTTCTCTGAGAAGTGAATCAACATTAAACTGTTTGCCACAATGGGGATTTTAAGCGACAGTTTGTGACACTTTTGCTTGTTTCTCTACACTCTAAGAAATACTAAACCTAAGAACTGTTGGAGACTTATTTTTTTTTTTTTTCTCTCAGAAGTGTCTTTCTTTCTCTCCTGCAGCACGGAAAAGGATATGCTAGTCACTTCTACAGGACTTACCTGAAGCAGCATGATTTGCACAAAAGTCGACCAACAAAAAGCATCAACTTTCAACTTCATTATCTTGGCCATCCAGTTCTGTGTAACTGAAGGATTTGTGTGCTGTTGGAGACATCATGGCCAACAATAGGACCTAATTGCTCTCAGCAGGCCTGAGAAATGAGTTGAAATGTGTAGAACTGTAGAAACTTCAGAGGCAACTGATCTTGCCTCTCTGATCAGTGTGTGCCTGTTTACAGCACTATATATCTTTCTCTCTCCAAAATGTCACTGAGCCCTTTAGATGTTTATATTCACCACAAGAAGCCAATCGTACAGATAAAAGAAATGTGCATTATAAATGCAATATCACTGTTTTAAACTTGACTGTTTTATATTATTTTTGTGTGATCAAGTGTTCCCCAAACTATTCCAACTTTACAAGAGAGATTGTGATCATGTTCTTTTCACCTGTGGGTCATAAAAATGTTGTTAATCTGAAGACCCACAAAATTATCAAAGACATTCTGTAGTTTATACACCGTGTTGCAAAGTGTTTACTGTACTATTTCAAAGCTTCTAAATAAATATAAAATATATATATATTATATTATATATAATTTTCCGAAAAACGTGGTACAACTTAGTTGATTTTTAAATGGATTCATACAGTCTACACCATACACTAAAGTGAGAAGGTAATTCAGGGTTCCTAAGCTATCCTTGCTAAAAACAAAAATAAAATAAACCTTTAATAGTACTTCCCCAATATTCGTATTTTGGTCAATCCTGTTTTTCTTGTTTAAAAACAAAAACAAAAGCTGTAAGCAACAACATTTTGTCTAAAAGTTGCAATGAATCTTCAATGCCAAAGATGCAGCTGTCAATATTACCAGAATGAGCGCTATGTACTATCAGAGGTATAAATCACTCTCCATTATTTTGATTATATTTCTATGGTTTTTAATTTGGAATCACAAAATCTTTTATAAGGCTCTATAAACTCACCTGTATATGTTGTTAAAAAGAACACTGGGTGTCTGTACATTTTGCAATGTAAGATATAATGTAAGTGAAGTTAAGTATTTTAAGAAAATCATCCCAAACTCATAAGTACGCATACGTACATACACACACACGAACACACACGCACATCTCTCTTTGACATAGTTTTGTGAAACTATACGAATATATTGCCTAAAAATATTTCTCTTGTGGCTAGGAATAGTTGTTGATAGAATTCAAATTTCCAAGGCAAAGTATATGCCAAACTATTGACTCTTTTATCACAAAGGAGATTTGAAATTCAAAACGCGGCACATTCTCAGCTGACCCTTCTCCTGCTGGAGTTAAAAATGGGTTGGCTACCATCTTTGTTGGGAAAAGGATTAAGCCCTTGCATATAATCTTTATGTTCTGTAATAATTCTGTGGTCTGAAGCGGTATCTTAGAGCATTTCTTTTCTATGAAATACTGAAAAAGGTAAACTTTCAAAGGTAAAGGTTAAAATTACTTTCATGTCCATTGAGTTTAAGTACCATTTACTAAATGTACAAATCTAGTAAAATGTTTTTTCTTTTTTTTTTCTTTTTGTATTGTGTTTTTTTCCCCACTGTATCTTAATATGGCAAATATTGAAAACAACCAATGTCTAGCCAAATTTGAAGAAATTCCTAGCAATGAGTCAATTTTAAGTGAGACACGAGAAAACCTCTCATTGATTGCAGTGGAATTTGGATCATGCTGTTCTATAGAAATTCTGATATCCCCACCACCTCTGCCACGCGATGAATGTGTGAGAAGCTGAACTTAGCCACTGCTATGTTGTAATAGAGTTTGGGTTTCTTCCTTTTTTTTTTTTTTGTGTTTGTTTATAATGATACTTTTTATTAGATAGAAGTATAGAAATCATCTGTATGGAAACCATCCTGCTATGGATCCAAACAAGACTCATCAATTTGCAAGAGCTCTTTGTACAAACAGCTACTGGACCCAGCCCTGAAGTTATTAATTTAACACTCCGAACAAAAAAATATGTTTGTTAAACACTTTTAATGTATACGTCTAGCACATTTGTATAACTGCAAAACATTTTGGGGCATCCTTTTTAAAATGTGTATACTATACAAAACACAATCCAAAAAAAAAAGCACCAATAGCTATCAATTTGAGCAGACACAACAGTGAAATGTTTCTGTAGCTGTAGGTAGTGGGACTTCTAGTCACCTACAGGCTTTGTTTAATTTATGAAGAAAAGCAATGAAATTTGTGACAAATATTTCTTTTAAAGGAGTTAAATTTTTGTTTCTGCTTTTAAAGCAAGAAAGTCCTTGCCCTTCTTAGAACCGTTTTTTCTTTATTTCCAAGTATCTCTTTAATATTAGACATACTGTAAATTAAGGGGGTTTTCAGTCTTTGGGAGGAAAAGGAAATATTTTTCCTTTCTATTTCATGGACAGTTGTGTTTTTATTTAATGAAACTCCTCCACATTTTGCATGCCATTTTTTCTGAAATACTAAACCATATCATACCCTGTCATTCATTTCTGTGAACAGTCTATATGATATACATGCCCTTTAAAAAAAAAAAAAAATTTTAAAAAAATTATGTAGACATTTGTCCATGTAAGCACAAGAAATCCTTCTGAGTTCATTGGGAGAGTCCCAGAGGAAATCATGATGGGATGCAGAACTGTTGAGGAAAAGGAGGTTTTTAGGTACTACAGCCTGGGCTCCCAAGACATTTAAAGACATAGCTTTTGCTGATTTCCCTAGCTCACTGTGAATGTCAGTATGACAACATTCGATGACAAGCTTTAGGGCACATTAGGAACCAGTACGTAGCTGCTGTGTCCCAAGAGAAGTGCTGAGAAGCATTTTGGGCAGTACGGAGGCTCAATTTCTCCCATTTCTTTGTTTTAGTGGGGAAGATACCTGTTGCATCCAGCCAACTCCCATTGAAATTGGCTTGTTCAGCATCTCCCATATATTTCATCACACTACTAGGTGCCTATCTGCAGTGATAGGTATGTAAATGCCTTTAAACGTTAGCTTTTGTATTTGCCTCTTCCTTTAAGCCTATGTGATGCAAATGTCTAAGGACTCTGATTTGTATATTGGGCAGAAAAGTAAACTGAAGTAGTCAGAAAATGTTTAGATTGGAAATTAAGGGGAAATATCTATACCCATAAGCTGGGATAAGGAAGGTTCTGAAATCTCCTTCATTACAGGTTTTCAAAAATAGTTCAAAAAATACCTGTCAGGGATGATATAAGTGTACTTAAACTTGCCTCAGAGAAAAAGCGTGGACTAGCCTCTCAGTCCTGTTTTTCTGTAGTGTTCCTAGTAGGGCCTGCTAGGCTTTGGAGGATGTGGTCTGTACACAGCTGTAGGGATAAGAATGTTCTATCCTTCAATTAGGTATCAGAAGCAATATTTAATGTTTAAATTTACAATTTATGGGCATAAGAGAACAAGCTGTCTGTGTGAAGAACTGTCTTTGGAGTAAATTAGAGTTCCAGCACAGAAGACAGGATCTTATAAAAGATAACAAAATGGAATAAGATCTGTAAATCTTCCCTGCCCCCCCCCAATTCCTGATTTAGATATGTTGCAATGGATTTCTAAGCAGCTTGCCTGTTCAATTTCTTCAAAACCAGGCTTTACTTTCTTCCAGATGGATTCTTCCAAAACTTAGAAATACTGAAACATTTCACTACTTGAAATAAAATTCCAATGATTTAATGCAAGTTTTTACTAAGCTGCCTATTGAGAGAAAGAAATAAAAAGTAGAGATGTTTCCGTTAATATATTCTCAGCTGATTTGAACAAGGTGTAGTAATTTTTCATCAGTATTGTTGCAAAGTTAAGTGGAATGACAATGCACAGATAAATACAATTTGTAAAGATGATGCTTCCTGCATTATAGTCACTATATATGTGTGTGGGGAGATATGTGTGTGTGTATAATTATAGTTCAAAATCTGGTAAGTTGCCACTGGATTTTTTTCTTACAGCTCCTATCAGTAAATGCAAACAGAAGGGTAGAAACGTATGTATGATACTGCCAAGTTGACTTGTTCCTTAGTGTAGAATGGAGTTTTGCATTCAAGATTTGAATCCAGCCCCTTCTTCATGCGTTATACTCACAACCAGGCACACATTTCAGTAGTTGACTTTCAAGATTCCCTGCTTATAGTAGGCTTTTTTTTTTTTCTTTTTTTTTTAAGTACTATCATTCCTCAGGGTAAAGGGTGGATAAATAGATAGTCTTCCTAGGCTGATAAATTGTCATTGCAATTTTGCAAGGCTGTTAAATATTTGTATGTCTTGTATGGAGAAAGCTGATCATATCCTGCCATTGTTCCATGTTCAAGTCTCGAGTTTTTTGGCACTGGGACTATTTGAATTAAAATCTATACAAAGGTGTAGGGACCAAAATAAGCATCTGTGATATACATTTAGTTATTGCAACTTGACTGCAAAACATTGGCATTAGATGTCTATAAAGAAGGAAGTTTATTCTATTTGCAGTAATGTAAAAGACAGCCTATAAGATTTTCTTCTGATATGCTATGAAAAATTCTGAAACTGTGAGTTAAATCCATTGCACTGATCCCTGCAATCAGAACTCAAATTCTTCTTAAAGAGGTCCTTCATTTTATTTTGTCTCTAATCTGCTAATCTGTCTTGGTATGAAATGGATACGTATATATAAACAAATACACGCATCCCTTAAACCCCATTGTTGAGCATCTGTGTTTTTGTAGATATCCTCATGTGTAAGAAATGAGCAAGAACTAACTTGGACAGCTTTCTTGAATTGAAATTGTTTTTGAATTTGAATTTGAATTTGTTAATAAAGTTCATGATATTGACAGACATCAGGAAAAATGAAATCTATGTGGGTGTAGTACTCCAGAAGGCAAATGCTTTATTTAGGAAGCTTCCTGTCAAAAATGTATAAATGTGAGTGCTGGAAAACTTGCTGAGTCAAGATGAAACATACTGTGCTAAAGCTTTCTGGTTCACTGTCTCAGCACTGGTTACAGCGTCCTCTGGATGGTGACCACTTTAGCCAATCTGAAGATACCTAAATTGGCAAACAGGATTCAGAAAACATTTACCATTCTTTCTGAAGAGAGTCGAAGACAATAGGTGAATATAGACTAAAATATGTATGTATGTTATACAATATGGAAAATTCAATTAAGCCAAACAATTAATGAAACAGTATGCTTCCAAATACACGCACTTCAATGATTAAAGTTCATCTGATGCTCAACTGAAAAGCATATTTTGGATCTTTGACTTGCACTAACGGTGAAGAGCAATGTATTGCATTAACAAAGCCTTACGACAACACGATAAAGGGAATGTAACCAAACCAACCTTAAGCTTTAGAAGTCTGGGATCCAAACATTCAGGTTGCAAAACTGAACTGTATTTTATATGCATCAGAGCCTAATTCCATTAAAGGCAATGGCCCAAGCCACAGTGATTTGAAGGAGAGGAAGAGGAAGTTTTCATTTCTTTCTTTATGCACATGCATTTTTAAGCGAGAGCAGCCTACAATAACATTATTTGACACCAGAAAAAGGGAAACTTCAGCAGCTCTGCTTTTAACAAGCTGTGCAGTCAAGTTTGGAAATTTGGACATGGCTATGTGTCAGTTTAAAACAGACATGTTTCTAATAATTTTATCTCAAAGCAAAATAACACAGCAAGTTAAATGATAGCACTGCTGAGAATTTCTAAGACAACAAACACAGAAATACAGTCCTGAAAAGAAAGGTTCATGGTTTTGCTATGCAGAAGGGCAGAGAATTAAAAATTCATTGGAGCAGAGTATTCTCACACTGCCATAGCTGGTGATTGAAAATGTGAGCAAAGCAAGCAAAGAAAATACCAACCTCAGCAATGAATGTTTTGGAAAGTTTTGCTTTGGAAGGTAACAAACTGGTCCTAAGCACATTATCTCCTTTCAGACCTAGACTGAAAGATGTTTCCTGTCATCTTTTCTGGTCTAACTTCTGCTTGGAGTATGAAAGCAGTCCTCTGAAGGGTTTGCATGTTCACCTCAGTGGGGGGGGGAGGTATTCCCGTTTGATGAGAATAAACCAGAAAAAAGACCTAGATGAAGTCTGATGTCAAAATTATGGCGTAATTCCATCCCCATCACTACAGCTTTTCTAGACAGGTATCAGAATAATTTAGGGCAGAAACTTTATGGGATGCTGACAGAAGAGCAGTGGTGCAGCACTGTTCCTCTGTGAAGAAGAAAAAGAGGAGAGAGAAAGAGAGAGACCAAGTTCTCTGCTTTTTCTAGTCTCACAAATGACATTAATTGGTACTTAAATAGTGCTTTGTTTGGGATCGTAAGAATCACAAAAGAGAAAGATTTCACCACGAGAGCAATATATTTGTTGTGGTTTACGCTATCTACAAAAAAAATGGTGACTGCAAGCAAACATTCTCCTGCTCAGCCCCCTGAAGATGAGGCTAAATGGTGCTCTTGGAGCTCATGGCCGTTCAGTTTTTGTAAGAGGAGAGAGACAGAGTGCGGGAAGTAAGAGATAGTTAATGAATATAATCTAGGGAGAAAACGCAATATACCTTGTAATGATATCATTAAATCTCACTGAGCTTCTAGATACGATGTTAAAAATTAAACAAACCCCCCCAAAATAAAAAATAAATCTGCTCCTTGACACTCCAAGTACACATTTAAATTAGGTCACTAACAGCGGAGCTGAGGAATAATGGCCTGTGAAGTATCATGTTCTTTCTTACACCCATTTCCAGGGGACAGTGGGGGATGGCCCCGGCATCCAGCACCTCCCTGGGGACTGGGATGGGCTGCTCGCCCACAGGTGGTGGTCAGGATCAGGCCCAGTGCCGGGACCCCCCGGGTCAGACACGGCCTTGGGACAGCTGGGCTGGGGTGGGCCCCGGCCATGGCCACCCCATGGCATCTCGGGGAGCTTCTCCCCACAGCCCAGCCTGCGAGGATGGGGCCAGCACTGGCTGTGCTGGTGCTGAGCTGGCCCCCAGCCCCCAAAGTCAAACCCCCAGCAGCACTCCTCACCTTATTGTGGAAACAATTTACAAACTTCCTTCCCAGACATATTATAATCTGCTTCTAATACTGCTTTTTAATGGATCTTACTTCATTGTGCTTTTCCCAATTACGCCAGCTGGTTTTGGGGGGTTCTTGGCATCATGTATACTTAAGTAATAGACCTACCAGCCTAACTTTCAAATTATACCTTTATAGTTACAGGTGGAGTTCAAGTAGCCCTTATCACATAGAAACTAATATTAAGGTTTAATTTTGCTACTCTAATTCCTGTTGTTACTTCCTGTGTGACAACAGAGGAATTATTTTCATTTTATTACTAATGAAATAAAATTTTGGTTTATTTAGTAAATCTGATCCAAGAAGTACCACTTATCCAGAAAAAATTCCAGGCAAATGTAGGTAGTTTACCTTTTTTTCTTTTTTATATAAATAATTTCTAGACCTCCACTGTTCAGGAATAAGGACATGAAATGCAGTAACAGAATATATTTGAAGTCTGCACAGTGTTTTGCTGGACTGGGGAAATTTTTTTCCTGTTTCCACTCTATCTGGAGTAAATTGGAAACCACCCTTTGCATGCAAACTTGTCAGGTGTTTAATTCTTCTTTGCAGAGTGAAAACTACTCACTGAACACGTTGCTAATATTCACAGATCTAAAGCTTCAGGAAAAAACAAAACCAAAAATCTGTCTTACTGTGCTCATCCGAAAAATAACCTTGAGCACTGGAAAAAATCTATGCAGAGCTGGAAACTGAAAAAAAACCATTTATTTCAAAGTTAGATTTCTATTGACTGCTGTTCTGTGCGCTTTAGATCCTTTATTAGTAGGCAAAATATACTCCAGTGTTACGACAGATGCCTGTATCACTATCCTTATTTTACTGAAGCATAACTGAGAAATTTCATAATGCAGTTTATTGCAGAGGTGGGAATAAGACCTAGTTCCTAAATCAAAATAATAAGAAAAAAGCCACAACAACAGTGATTATAATATAAAATAATGTAAAACCACATGGGTGCTACAATACTGAGATCTCCCCACATGCAGGTTAATGAGCTAACAAGTAGTCTAGAGAGCAATATGTAATTTGGTGCCCTCGGTCTCTCTGTCAAAAGGATATATAATTATTCTTTGTAAAATGGGACAGCGTCAAAGAGAAAAATGAAGAGCTCTTCATCTTTCCACTCAGAGCCTAAATCCTTTTGGATTTGATGATTAGGGAGTGTTGGAAAAAGAAAATTGGGTCTAGATCCCATCATATAAAAGAAGCATTTGTTCTCAGTGGCCAACGTCATGAGCAAATTCTATGATCAGCCTGATATACAAAGGGCCTCTATCAGCATTTCTTTCTCTGGTAGTTTTCTTCAATACAGGTCTTCCCAGAACACCTGAAAATAGGATCCTGTTTTGTTAAGACGTTTGTTAAAATGTTAAAGACTAAGTACCTAAGATTTCCAGAGCAGATGGTATGACTTCTGGAATATTTTTTCAGGATGTGAGAAATCTGTATTCAGTTCTCTGCACCTCAGATATTTTCTGCATCCGTATCCAGCTCAGAAGAGTTTCTGAACAGCAAGTTGGAGGATTATCTCCTGTTTTGCTGTTCCAGTCTACAAAAGCACTTAAATATCTCTTGGTGCAGGAACTAGACACATGTGCCACCTTCACAGCGAATCACTGCTTAAATATGGCCTTATTTACTTGCTCTCCAGTGAGTATTCACTATCATATAAAAAATTTTTGCTCAGTAGGTTTTCGTAGATGACAGCCTCAGACGTCCTGGGGCTGTGTCTCCCCCTGGTTCCCCCCAGGCCTGATGCTGACCTCCACCATGGGCCAGACAGAGCGACACTGGGCATATTACAGAACCATTAGAGAGCTTGTCCTCTTGCCAAAGAGAGATCGAGAGAGCAAACCACACCTGACACCTTGGTCACATAAAGGAATGTATTATCAGAAAATACTTGGACGTAATGGTGGTAAGGACAGTTTAAAAATCTGACAGTAACAGAATGCATTACTGGGAAGGATTTACCTGGTATTTACCTGGTAGATGTTCAAAAGTTCAGAGATTCTGGACAATTGGATAAATTTCCAGAAGGTAAGTCTTTCCCAAGTCATCCTATTGATGACAATAGAATTACTGTACCACTTAAGCTGGGAAACAATACTTCTTCGCCATTTCCCTGGTACAAGTATTATAAACTGGAAAGACACAGAAAAGAAAGAAGAAAAAAAAAAAAAAAAGAATGCAGCTTACAGAATTGCTGGTATAAAAAGAGGATTTGCTCACCCCTCTGGCTCCCTTGGACTACTTTGATGGCCTCAGACGTCCTGGGGCTGCATCTGCCCCTGGTTCCCCCCAGGCCTGATGCTGACCTCCACCATGGGCCAGAGTTCCAGCCCTGTCCTCAGGGAGGTGCTCGATGCCCAGGGCTGGGGCTGTCCCCGGCTGCTCGCAGCCTGCCCTGCTCCTGGTTGGGGTGGTGGGATGGGACCCCAGTCCTGAGGGAGCCCCAGCCCCTCAGGACCCCAACACTGGGAGGTCATCGTTCATGATTCTCCTGCCTTGCTGCAGGATCAGCACTTTTAATGCCATTACCAATACACATCTGCCTAACCTGTGACTTCCTACGGACGGTACTAATGCCAGGCACTACATGCCTCCATTGTAAAAGAGAGATTCCAAAGAGCATGGAAAAATGAAGATTTCGTTTTGAGATGGAGCTTTGTTTTGATAATTTTATTGCCTTGCTATTATGTAATTGTAAAATACTAGAGTATTTAGATTGCAGAATAATAGCTGTTTCAAATAAATCAAACAAAAACATTTCCTGTGCATATGTTGTCACTAATGTTACTCAAGGTCTGTGTTTTATCTTCTTGGTCTTGGTTTGCTATTACAAAGAAAAACCTTGCACTTCTAACAGCTCTGTCTCTCCCCTTCCCCAATCTCCTCCCCCTCCAAGACACTTAAATTGGCCTGACAGGATTTTGAACAAGTAAGATAATGAAAGAAACTGTAGGAGACATATGAAAATAAATTCATTTGAAGAATTTTGTACACTTGATGGTGCGCAGGTAAAATCCTACTGCAATTCCAGTTTAGTCTACAGAAACCAAGGAGAATAAAGGTAGGTTCTTAGCCTAGTGTGCATTTCTGTAATTCCAGTCTGCTACAGGTAAACACGTTGCCCTGCTGGGTCCATTGTGAAGAAGGTAACCTGACCCATTGATCAAAATACCAAGCTTCTATGTAGAACTACAATTTTATAGTTGAGTGAATATACATAAATAATCAATAAATGCAAACTGAATTAAAAAGTGAGATATGGGGTTGTCCCTCTCAAAGTCACAGCCCAGAACTCACAATTTAGAGAAGAAGAAATGAGATCATATAAAAGGGTATCTGAATTAATCACTCCACACTCTTGATATAAGCTGATTATACCATAAGCCTGTCATTTTTTCAGCAGCCATCCAGACTATATTGCTTCCAGACTACATTGCTAGAAGTGAAGATCTCTCCCTGCTCCCATCCTATTCCCAGGATTTGTGTTCCCGTAGGGCTTTTGAAGAAGAAAGAAGAGGGCAACAGAGACTGTTCTATCTTGCTGCTGGTGAGAATACCTCTCTGGATTGATCTTGTATTTTAACGTCCCTTTGTATCCCCCCCTGCACTTTTACTCAACATACAGAAGCTAAATTGGGAGAAAATGGCTTGCTTAAAAGATCAAAATCTCAGAAGGCTTTGAACCCTTAAATAATATGGAAGATCACAAGAAGCCCATTCAAGTTAGAAGAATCTGTTCATCACCTTGAATTATATCAGTACCATCCTTCTCTTTATTGCCCTTAGAGTGTGCGGAGTCAAAGACAGAATGGCATAACAAATGACACTCCGTGGCCTGCTGATTTCTGGCTGCCATTTGTACATTAAATCACCAGCAGCTGTCACGGTCAGAAAGAGTGGGAGTCAGTGTTGGAGGGGATAAACATACACAGGCAAAAATGAGGGCTTGATTCCTTTGGGGAAGAAAGCAAAACGAAATAGAAATGGAGTGGTGTAGACAATACAGGTGGTGAATGAGTAACTCACAGTGTTGTAAAAGGAATATGGGGCAAGTGCTTTCTAAGTATCATTTACATATCTCAGTACTTCTCTCTGAATTTCTATTGTGTGTTGCCTCTCAAACAGTGAGTGGAAAATGTTTTTAAATGGTATTTTTATTAGGATTGTTTACATGTGCTTATGTTGTACAATAGTTACTGCAATAGGTAAAAGTTTGGAGTTTCAGAAGGTTACTGCTAACTCTCATCTTTGGGGGATAACACCATTGGTGAGCTCACTTCACTGCAACGTTACTGTGGAGCCACTTTTGGGTCACCTTTCTTTGAATGAACTGGGGAGCAGGCCATTCCCATGGACCATCACTTGGTCTGTACTCAGGCTGAAGAGAGGTTCCTTCACAACTCACAACGAAAAAGAAATTAGTTGTTCAATGTATTTTTTATCTAAAATTACTTCATGTCTCCAAATCATGTCTGATTTTAAAAATTTCTGAGCAACCAGAGCTCCTTCTTAGGGCAAAGGGTACCAGGTATACTCAATGTTTTTCAAAAGTAAGTTAGTACATTAAAAAAGAGTCTGCCTTCCTCTCTCCCACAATTATGGATGCAGCATTTCCATCATCTTTACTTCAGCGTTAAGCTTTCTTTGTTCAACAAACAAAAGATACAGTTACAAATGTCTGCTGGGAAGGTACTGTGAATTTTTCTTCCTCCCTTAGCTGCATATTTATGCAATCCATGCTGAGCACTGTTTTGCAGACAGGAACTTATGCACGAAACAGTGTTGAATTCCTCTTGTTTGTAGATTGGGTACCTTTCAACTGATTGAGTCTCACCTGCTACATCTGTTAGCACTTCACTGGAAAGTGTCTTTCCTTGATGGCCTGTCACTCTTCAAGAAAGATCCTTCCCTTTTGTTCCTAATCTCTGCACAGCATTGCTTTCTCTTTGTTAGATGGATCACTTCTCCAGAATTCACAATCTTTAATAAACACATCATCGACAAAATGCTTTCATCTACTCTTTAGATTTTGTAACATCTCTAGAAATTATTTTTCTCCTTCTACGTGTTTTGCATAAACTTGTCAGCAAATCTGTTTACCTCACTCTCAGAGAACTAAAGTTTTTACTTTTAAAAAAATCTTTGTTCTTCTCCCAGCTCAGTAACTATTCATCAGATGGCTTGCACTCTTTGGCGCTGGTTTTTTAACCACTCACCGTGACAATTGAATTGATAGTAGACAAGCCCAGGGCTCAGATATCCCACTGCTATCAGTGTAAAAGAAAAATCTAAGACCCAGAATTTTATTCTATGTAAAATACCTGCAGCAGAGTCTTGAATATTTACATTTTAGTTTTAGCAGGTGTTACAAATTGGCACCATCCAATGTCCCCATGCAAATATACTTGACATTCTGTATTAGACATAAAAAAGTTACTCGCATGTATCATAAAAATTCTGCTTCTTATTGTATGTGATTTGCTGATTAATGAAATACATGTGATGTATCGGTACATGGACAAAATACCTTTTCTTACTCACACTTGGGTGTGGACATCAGATGTTTATTTATCAGTATCGGTAAAACAATAGCACATAGGAGACCCATTTGTAGGCGGAGCCGCTTGCACTAGTGAATACACAAACACACTAATAAAAGTTGCCCTCACCACAGTGATCTTACAGATTATTATTATTATTATTATTTATTATTAAAGTCTACACCAGGATTTAGACAAACAAACAGAGGACCACTAGGGGAAATACCCAAAAAAGAGAAGTGGGAATGTAATCTACACAGTACTGCAATTCAGTGGCACTTCATAAAAGATGTGCAGGAAAGATGGCCTGCTGGCAAAGCATGAGCAGAGGTGAGAAAAGTTGAAGATTAGAGCTTTTCTCCACAGAAATATTATCCTGGAATTTCAGTACTTGTGTAAAACCAAAGATCTGTCTGGGGACTCACAGCCTTCAGAGCTAATGAAGACAAAATGCTGAAGTTAAGATGTGGATAACCTTTTGGAAATGGACAAGTTTGAACTGTGGTTGCATGTCATAGCCCAGATCCATCCCATCCAAGTCTAGACATTGACACTAGGTGACCTCATTAGGATATAGCAGTAAGGTGAAAGAGAGAAGAGTATCAAGGGAAGTTGAAATTGAAGCAGCACTGAAATGACTGCTGGTGCTGCTCGCCTGGCCAAGAGGGAGCTAAAGATGACTAAGCTCCAAATTTTGATGCTTCATTTAAGGGCCAAAACATCAATCTTAGGAGCTCCATCTTCTTAAGTCCCAAGGCAGAGAGTCCTCTTCAGAAGCTATACATTGATCAGAGAAAGCTGCATTTTTAAAATCTTGGCTAAACCGAGTAATTGTATCCGTACACTTTGTTCGGAAGTTGGTGCCACCATTAGAGCCCTTACGTGGGAAGTGGCATGCCCACAGTCTGCCCCCATCCACAGCCCTGGCTGTTTTCCTTCACGCTGCTGTGATGATGAGCAGGGCACGTGAGGTGCGGGTCACTGCCTGCTGTCCATTTTGGAGATCAGCAAAAGTCCTTCAATCACCCTTTTTTCTTGGGACACACCATCTAATGCAGGTGTCTAAGATACTAACTAGGCAGCCAGGAGCACTTGAGACTATATTCTGTTGTGGGACTATTAGCAATGAAGATGGAGCTTTTTACTAGTATTAAATTTTAATTTTTTTTTTTACATTTTAATTGCCGCTAACCATTATTTTAAAATAGAAGATAGCGACTAAAGTTTTAAATCAACAACAGAAACTCAAATAGTTACTGCAGTTTATTATTAGCTTGGAAGAAAACAGAGCAGCGATTATTTCCCTAATTGTCCTTAAAGTCATTATTACATATGCAAGTACAATTTGGTACTCTCCAGAGTCTTTCCCTCATTACACTGTGTGATTCACTAAATTACACGATTGTGATTAGTGCGGCAATCAGTGTCCAAGTGGTATCAGGCAACTACTGGGCTCCTTTTGCGGAGGTCAATTTAATTACATTGTGCATGACAGAAACCAGGCCAACTGAGTATTGCCTTTGCCACCAGCAATTGACACCTGAGTGTTAATGAGCTGGTAATTAAGAGTTGGCACAGACAGGCACATTTTAGTGTTTGGGACCGGGATTACCATATGCTTCAATGCTTCTATGCTAAAAGCCTGAAGTTATCCATTTTCTAAAATATACAGGATTTTAAAATAAAGGCAAATTATGGCATTCGCAAATAACAAGAGAGGAAACGCTTTTAATGAGGACTGAATGCTGCCCCTCATGAACTTCTGAGAAATCCTCTCTTTCTACTTGTGATCTTTTTGCCAGCATTTCATTTTTTGTAATACATGTTTACCAATACATGCTCACACTGGAATTGCCCATAATCAAAGGGATGTTTTAAAGTTTGTTTAAAAGTAAACAATCGTTACTAATTTCACTACTGTAGTCTGGCCTAGAAAATTTAATCAGAGCTGAACCTGTATTGAAAGATCTTTCTTACAATGTAGAAATCAATGCAATGTCTTTCTCAAGGAAGAGAAAAAACAAAGTTGGCAAACATTAGCAGGCATGCATTTTATTCATAAGAGGCTATAAATACAGAAATGTTAGTTGTACAGTTCCTGGGGTTTTTTACTATTTCCCTAAGTTGTTTCAGTATCTTTGAGGGTCCAGACTATTGTCATATTGTCAGTGCCTTTTTGCAAATTTGAAAACAACCTCTACATAGTGTCTAAATTGATGAAGAAGAAAGAAGCCGATGAAGGAGACTGAGCTTAAGGAGAACTGAAAAGTGACTGGCATGAAGAGGAGTGTGATGATGTGTTGAGGGGAGGCAGGGAAGGAGACTGGAAAATTAGAGAGAAGGAAAAGCTATATAGTAGGGAAACCACCTCCGAAAAATAATCCCAGAAACATAAACCCCAGAAACGTAATTCCCCGAAAACATAATGCCAGGAAATTTAGAAAGAGGGAGAAGGAGAATCTGTGTGGTAGGGAAACCACCTCTGAAACATAATCCCAGAAAATCAGTATTACCAGCACTCATGACTATGTTGCAAAAAGGCCAATTTTAATTTATCATAATGTTCCTCAAGTGCTGTGACTATATGCCTCTCAACTTTAAATTTAAAAAAATATGTATTTCTGTCAGAGAGATTGTAAGCCAAGTGCGTAAAGCGAGTAAGGTAAATTAAAAACACTCCAGTGATTTTTAGCATTTTTATGAGCTTCATGAGGTTCACTCTGCATGTTCGATGTAAGGAATATTACTAATGAACCGATTTCTGTGATTGCAGCGTGTATAGCTTTTGTGGCTGTAATTCCTGCCTCTCAATTTTGTTATAAAATAGGGCGACATGATACAGTCAAACCCAAACAATGCTATAGAGTTCATTATCCAGGTGAAATTTTGAGGTTTTGTGCAGACCACTTGATGGACTTACCTATTCAAAAGTCCTCTTCCATGTCTCCTTCGTGAGGTTCAAAGCAAGCAGCGCGGCTGCAGACCCTTCCTTCCTCAACGGCCCGCCACAGCCGCCAGCGGGAAAGGTGCCGGAGCTCCGGGAGGCTCCTTGGGAGCTCACTTCAACAAACCCACCGTGCCGGGTGCCTTCAGGTCAACACGGCACCCGCCGCGCACCCACATTTGAAGCCGCGGGCCCCCCATAGCAGCTACTTTATTTTTTTTTTATATAGGCAGGCTGACTCGGTGCAGTGGCTTAGGCAATTTTCCGGTGGCTTTACGAATCCACGGACTGTTCCCATCAGATGAAAAATGTATTGACTTTACTGAATCTTAGTTGTGGGATTTACTCCTAATTTTCTTCTTTTGAGGAGCTTGCTTTTTTCCACTAGGACATATAGCCTTTTATATGCAGATTGCTATAATTATGCTTTGAAATAGCTTTGAATTCCCAGTGGCTTAAAGGAGAACATGAAAGGGCAAATGTTACGCTGAGCTGAAGGATATGAAAGTGGCACGTACACCCATCTAAAAATGAGATATAGGGACGAACAGCTCTTTACACAGCGACGTCAGTTCTTGACAGGTTATTGAAGGATCTTTGCAGCCACAGAGGCTGTCCTGGGCAGCACAGAAACCCCACCTAGGGATACCTTATCAGCTTACATTTTTCTTTTTTAATACCGCAAGGTGAGTAGGTGCTAAGCAAGGCGGAAGAAGCAGACCCCCAGGAAAGCTGCAACTCTCCTCACCACAGGCTGGCCCCAGGCCCCAGGCAGGCCGCCACCGCCCCGGGCGGTCCTCTGTGGTCACGGTATTATATTATTTTATATAACACAAAAATATGGTATTTTTAATACCCCTGTGGCCTAGCGGGGATTCTGGGGCTGGGGAAGCCCCTTATCACCCTCACTGTGGCTGGAGACGCCTGAGGCTGAGGGCCCAGGGCCTCTCCTGTGGGAGGGAGAGGCGGGAAGCCACACCGCCGTCCACCTTCTGGCTTTATTTACTTATTTATTACTTGATTTTTTTATTTACTACTGCTAACAGACAAGAGGTGCTTAAAGCCAACCCACGGCAGCATGCCAGGGCCAAGCAGGCACCAGTGGGGTTCTGCCTTTCCCTCACAGAGGAGCCCACCGCCCCCCAACATGGCGGGCACTGGCGTGGCACTGCAGAAGCAATGGGGAAGGTTTATGCCCTGTTCCGCTCCATGCTAGTTTGCCAGCATAAAAACATCGCGTTGGGAAAGTAGTTACCTGCGCCATTATTGAAAAGCCATGCAAGGTCTTCCTGTGAATGGAAATACGCCAGGTCCCTTTATATGTGAAGTGTTTCACCCTGTGTACATTTTAATGCAGCCTGCTATATTATGTGCATCTATAGTCCATTTTTGTTTAAAATATATTGTCTACAGAATTGTTAAGGGGTTTTTTTTGGGGTTTTGCCATTCATTTTTGCACAGAAAGGATTTGCATTCAGGCCCTCCAAAACTCTGACATGCTTTTTAAGATTGTTGAGTCATACAAAAGTGTGAAGTTTTCAGTTTGAGGCTTTTTAAAAAACTTCTTTTCAGTGATTCTATTTCACTTAGCACCTAGAAGCTTCAGGCCGGGTCCTGGTTTTGCTGCGGGGGTGTGCGGGATGATGGGCCCCGGCTGGGCAGAGGAGGGTTAAGGGCGGGCGGGGGCGGCCCTGACCGCACAGCTGGGGACACCGGCGGGGCGGCTCCCGTGTGGGCAGGTATTTTAAGGGGGGAGGGAAGGGCTGACAGGGAGCTGCAGCCGGGACCAGGTGGGTCTAACAGAGCCGGGTACGGCTGGTGGTGGGCGGGAGAGGGTGTCCCGGAGCGGTGCCTCGCCGGCTGCCGCAGCGCTGGGCAGCGGGGCCGAGCCGCCAGGCTCTGTCGCTGGAAACTTGAGCTCTTCTGTGAGGTGGCGATGCTGAAAGACAATAGAAATAGTTTAGACGATAACAATAGAAAATCCGGGTTAATAGGTATCGTCTGGGCTAGAGCAAGCAGCTGCAGCTGCCTGGGCTTTGCCTGCTGAGACGGTAGTGTCAAGTGTGGGAGGCTCCTGGGGGTGAGAGTGCTGTGTGCAAGGACCTCTGGTCACACCCTGCCCTTAGATAAGGGTTAAAAAATAAAAGCAAACAAAGCACCAAACCCCCAGTGAGCTACTACAATCAAGGGGCTGGTGTAGGCTTGATTGGAGCTAGAGAGAAGGGTGTTCTTGGTGTTACTCCAGAGGTGTTTCTCTTCAAGGCTGTTTCAGGTGTTGGACCTCAACACTGGGGGTTTGGGGGTTTTTTTGGTTGATAGAAGCCAACCTCTGTGCTCTTCTTGTTGGTATTATACTAAAAATAGATGCATAATAAATAATGAAATAGAGCTGAGTAGAAAATAACTACTCTGGAGGTAATACTTTCTGAATCTTGAAATTATTTATGTATATTGATGAAAGCCTTTTTTTTTAAAGAATGAAACAATAGGAGGTTTGCTTTGACTAAGCACAGGTTGAAATCTAAGAACTTAAGAAGCTTGCTCTGTCATGGTCAAGTGGTGATGGTTGTGTACAAGCTTTGGAAATATTCCTCCATTCTTTTTAATTCCACCTCTATGGAAAGCATCTGCCTTGATCTTGCCAGTTTGAAGACTTTAATGGATAGGCCTGTTGAAAACCTTCATTTTCGTTCAGTACTTGAAAATGGACTATCTGTGTTCAGAGGTTATAAAGGAACAAAGAGAAAACTGAATGTGCGCTAGGATTTGGTTGTGTTATAGCTAGATGCATTTAACTGGTGCTGTTACTAAATTGTCTGTTGTTTGGTACGGCTTGGAGAATGGAACAGAAAATTGTGGTAGTTCTGGATGTTTGAGAAGGGTTTAAAGACTATGGATATTAAGAATGTTACTCTTGGAAGGATGTGCTATTCAGAGCAGCTCTCCAAATGTTTTTGATTGCGCATCCCTAACAGTAAAAAAGCACACCCAATATGTATGTATTTATAAATTATATACATGTACTACTGTACTAATATATTATAGACATTATAAAACATGCACAAAAATAAAAATTAAAAATGGATGAGAGCAAGATGAAACAAATCCTATTTAAATATACTTTTATTAAGGGTATAGATGCCTCTTTTTCCTGCACCCCAGTGGATTGTCCTGCAGGCTCCCTGGGGTGCATGCACCCCACTTCAGGGACCACTGACTTAGAGCATCCTTATAATTGACAGAGTAAAGAAACCAACTCTCAATGTGGTAGAAACAGGTGATGATGTAATTTGAAATAAGTGCTTTTTGACTGTAGAGTTCATTGCCCTATTTCTAACACCCTCTTTTCCTTTCCCTGCTTTTTCTGTATTCAAATTCTTCACGAGGTTGTCAGCTTCATGAGGTCAAATATCCTAATTCAAATTCACTGGCAGTAAGAACTGAATTTGGCTCAGCTGTGGAAATAGCTAATGAACTTAGTTATAGCCTTTGCTGATACTCTCTGCTATGATCGTTATCTTGTGACTGCTTCCAGAGTTCAAGTTTTGTGAAAGGCGAAGGAAATTTTAATGAAGTTCTTAGATTGCAGCAATAATTGAAAACTTGGTTATTTAAAGGTTTTTGAAGGGATCTTGAGATCAAGACCTATTAATTTCTGGGAAACTGGACACAAGTTTGTGTATTGAAGTTCAGGCATATGTTCTGCTTTCATTTTTTAGGTGCTAGTTTTTTTCCTCTGCTGAAAGCTGTTCCTGCAATGAAAAAAGTGACAAGAACACCGGTATGAACAATACATTTTCTTCTCTGTAACCGACAAATTTCTGGCAGTGGGAAGCGAGAGGGAACTTAATGAGAAGTCTGATTTATCTAGTAAGATCTCTTATCTTAGAATTATGTGGTGTAAGAGTTTGTCTTTAGCTTTTTGTGCGGGGAAATTATTTTAAAAAGTTGTCCTTTGCCTACCACTTCAGATAATTGCCTGAAAATCCTCATGGAAATGAGAAAGCAGTAGGATGTATGTTTTTATTCTGAAAGTGAATCCTTGCTCCCAACAGGTGTGTAGTAACTTCACTCACCCTATCAAATGAAAGAGGATGCATTTATCAATGTTGATTAGTAATAGTAATTAAGGCTTATATTTTCTCAGTAAGGGGACAAGTTCAGCAGCTCATTGGTCCTATAACCTCTCAGAGAACTGATCCCCTGTTCAGGGTGTACTTTAAAGGGCTAAAGTCAAAAGGGGAGATACAATATGTCCACTCCTTAATGCAGTGCAATCCTTGAGCTAGCTCAGATGTCTCCAGCATGAAATTCTGCCCTCAGCAAGGAGTTTTCCCCTCTGCCACTTTAGATGCAATCCTGTGGCTGTAGCCACTGTTTTACTTCTGGGACCTGAACTGGTGTCTCTACAGGGCAGACACTATGCTGATTTTTTTTTATCAACCTACTTGCTGAGGTTTCTTAACTGAAATGTGCAAATTGGTCTCTAGATGCAACATGGCTCCTGAAAGTTTTTGTTTAGTTGAATAATGATTGCAGAATCTTAAGTGGTGTATACAGAGCATGATAGATGTTAAAAACTGCATTTGGAGTAACAAGTGCACTGAATGCAAGAGTTAACTGACAGGGAATGCTGGCTGAAAACAGGATGCCTGTGTCTATGTGCATTTTATTTTTACTCATGTTATAACTTTTATTCTGGAAAGCAAGGCAATTATGCAAACTGGCATTGAGTTCAGATATTATAAATTGTAAGAGGCAAAATATTCAAAGAGTAGGTTGAGTGCTCAGTGTTTGGAGTAGCACATTCAGGGTGTGTGACAAAGGCAAGCTGAACAGTGTATGTTAAGTTGTGGCTGGACAGGGAAGAGAAACAGCATAAGACGTCCTAGCTGCTGCTGTGTTCTTGGACATACTGTACTTTCACTGGAAAGGGGAAGGAGAAATTGCTCCTTTCCCAGTGCACTAAGACTGGGGAAGGCTGTGGTGAACAGTGAAGTACTCAGCTAGTGAGATGGGGAGCAAGAGGCGGTCCTGCTTTCGGCACAGAGCTGCTGGCCGACCCAGACTTCTAAGAGGGTTGCCTGTTGTCTGCTCAACTTGAGGAAGGGCTGAAAGCTGTTGGGCTAGCAGTCAGGACTGGGAGGGACACCTTATTTCAGAGATGTGAGCAGAGGGAGGGAGATGTTCTCCCTACCTCAGCAGTTTCTTTAACTTGATTACCCACTGGATTTAAGTTTTTTTCTGCTTATGTGCTGTATTGCAAAAGGATGACTTGGTGCATTCCAGTAAAACACTGTTTGAGTGTGTAAGCTTCCTCTTTGAAGAAGAGGCATAAAAAGATTAGGCAGCCACCCCTCCA
This sequence comes from Aramus guarauna, assembly GCA_013400195.1. Classification (NCBI taxonomy): domain Eukaryota; kingdom Metazoa; phylum Chordata; class Aves; order Gruiformes; family Aramidae; genus Aramus; species Aramus guarauna. The sequence continues at coordinate 1,730,406 of VXBL01010255.1, forward strand.
AATCTTGTTGAGCTCAAGTCTAGGTATAGTTCTGGATTTTGTTTCAACCTGGACTCTTTCCTTTAAAGTGAAGAAGAAATTTGAATGGAGGAGAAGAGGGGTGGCAGATTGCCTCTTTGTTATTCAAAGAAGTTAACTTTGAAATTTAAGTTACAGATGCTTGGCAATTTACTTGTTGTGTGTGTGGGTTATGTCTTCTGATGCATACTCTTTTTCTTTAGTTAAGAAAAAGACTGCTTTGGAAAAGAGAAATCTATAGGCAATTTAATTCGTAGAGGGTAAGGTTTCAGAACTTGTCTGATCAAAATAACCTCACTTAATTTGAAAGAAATAGCATTTCATACTGCTGTTTTTGAAGTACCTGGTTATTGTCATTGCATACAATAAAACTGCTGCTTAAAAGTCTTTTTCTGTAAAAACTCCTTTAATCATGCTAGGGAGAAAGTAATTTTCCCTAGTGTTATCTTCTTGCTTAATACATGTCCATCTTCCCCACTATATTTGTGAGCTCAGATGTATGTAAACAAACATGCCATTGGAAGGTTTAAGTGGTTTAATGATTACAACTCTTATCCACCCTTCTGATTGTTGACACTACTTTATTAGACTTATTTTGGGGATGCCACGCTGATGGCTGTGTGGGCTAGTATGTTACATTTCACTATCCAGTGGTTTGTTTATTTTTGAAAATCTGTGCTTAAGAACTGACTGTGTAGAAAAGAAGGTAGATGTCAAAACTAAAGCTCTTCATTGCTTGCTGTCTTACAAGAAAATACAAACAGGTAGGCTGGTAAGTACCACGTGCAGGCTGATGTCTGTGGGTGTGAACACCAGTGGGCTCAGTCCCATGGCTTGCAGGTAATTCATTTTATAATATGTCACCAAGCAATTGTCAGGCTGTGATTAGCCTCAAATGTTCCTGAGGCTTAAGATGCTGACCTGTAGCTTATGCTATGCTGTTCATCCCTTGAGCAAAGAGGCTGTTTCTTGCGGATGCTGTAAGATGAATAAGAACAGATTGGATTTTGAGGACTGAAGTGACACCCTGGTAATTTTGCTGTTGGACTGATGTTTGTAGGCAGAAGAAATAGATAGGCAAACTCACAAACTATGCCCCATCCATTCTGACCATTTCTTCCTGTTCTTTAACAACAATCAGGTTAGGTGGAAGAGTGGCTGGAAAGCTGCCTGGCAGAAAAGGACCTGGGAGTGTTGCGAAGCATGAGCCAGCAGTGTGCCCAGGTGGCCAAGAAGGCAAACAGCTTCCTGGCTTGTATCAGAAATAGTGTGGCCAGCAGGGCTAAGGAAGTGATTGTCCCCCTGTACTTGACACTGATGAGGCTGCACCTTGAGTACTGTGTTCAGTTCTGGGCCCTTCACTACACAAAGGACATCGAGGTGCTGGACTGTGTCCAGAGAAGGGCAGCGAAGCTGGTGAAGGGTCTAGAGCAGAAGTCTGAGGAGCAGCTGAGGGAGCTGGGGTTGTTTAGCCTGGAGAAAATGAGGCTGAGGCTTACTGCTCTCTACAACCACCTCAAAGGAGGTTGTAGTGAGGTGGGTGTTGGTCTCTTTTCCCAGGTAACAAGTGATAGGACAAGAGCAAACAGCCTGAAGATGCACTAGGGGAGACTTAGATTGGATGTCAGGAAAAGTTCCTTCACCGAAAGGGCTGTCAATCATTGGATCAGGCTGCCCAGGGAAGTGGTTGAGTCACCATCCCTGGAGGTATTTAGAGATGTGTAGATGTGGTGCTTACGGACATGGTTTAGTGGTGGTCTTGACACTGTTAGGCTAACGGTTGGTTGGACTTGATGATCTTAAAGGTCTTTTCCAACTAAAATGATTCTATGATTCTATAATAAGCTTATCTAAATCTGAGGTCTCCTCTTAAATCTTTCATCTCTNCTTATATCTAAATCTGAGGTCTTGACCCTCTCCTCTTAAATCTTTCATCTCTTACCCTCTTTTGCTTTTGGCAAAACATCCTTCTTCTCACTTTGACTCATAAGACTAGATTATCTTTGACATGAGCTGTGTTTCTGTAGTGAGAGGTGATAGTCAGAAGGCAGTTCCATGCATCCACTGATTCACAAACCAACATTCCTCTTGAAATGCAGCTGTGTAGGTTAAGAAGGTGCCCTGTGCAGGCTTGCTCAGAAGCATACAAAGTTGTGAAATGCCCACAACTTGCTTAGTTTCACCCTGTTGTATATTGGGAAGCATCAGTTTTGTTGATGTCAGTATCTCAGGAGATAAACTATGGTATTTAGTGATTCAGATCCTGAGCTACAACCATGTGAAAGAATGTACATCCATTTGCATGCAGGAGTTAGGTACTTTATGATGTTTCACATGTAACTGTTCCCTGAAGAAACCAGAACAAAATGCTTCCTAATAAGTTAGGAGACATGCTAAGGTTTGTACAGCTCTCAGAACAGTAGAGAAGGCAGACATGCAGGTGCCGTTAGGACTGGTCTTCATCACATTGAACCTTGATTCTCTTGGGAAGCAGAGCCATTACGTGCTTCACATTCAGGGAAGATGGACTTACATGAGTCTGTTTTGTCAGTCTCCAAGATAAGCAGCCCTGTCTGCTACTCTGGTTGGGGATTAAATCATCCCCTGCCCTTTTCTTGAGTCTCTCACATGTCTGTCTGTGGTGGTATTACCTTCAAGAGATGTCACTCCTCTGAAAGCCTGTCTTCTCTCAGCATTTCAAACTAGTGCATGGTTGGATGATGATTGCTATTTGGCTCTTCCTCTGAAGAGCTAGGTTTGAACTGATGACCAATTTGACTTTTCACGCACAAATTTAGGCATGACAGTGAAGAATTACTTCTGATTTTTGCAATAAATATGATGATTATAACAATATCATACAGGTAGGAGAGAGCTGGAAGAAGTTTGTTAGTATAGATAGAGAAGTACACTCCATTTCCTCCTGTATTGCTATAGGTGAAGTAGACAAGTAGTACCTGCCTGTAGATAACTTATGTTCTTTATTTAATCCCAGGAGCAAGGAGGACTGGAGAGGCCCATCTAGCACCAGCACACTTTCTAAGTGACCTGATAGGTAGTTTCTGTTCAGGTTAATGGTGGTAGTTTGAAGAGTGGATTTTGGTTTTTAAATAGCTTCCTTTTCTGTGCTACATCATCTTTCAAAACTCTGGTTTCAAAGATAAAATTTATAAAATAACTTGAAAAGTGAAGTTCTTCACAGTGAATATTCCACACTGACTTTAAGGGAGATCTGCAGAAAACATGAAAGCTAACCAGATGAGTGCTAGATGAAGTCTTTTTCATGGGTTTCGTTATGTACCTGATGAAAAATGAGAAGATAACACTTGTCTGTTTGATCAGCTGGATTTTGATTAATGAAGAGCGGAAGGAACTAAATCTTCAGAATACTGTTGTCCTTGAAAAGAGGAAGAAAGTGATAAACTTCCTTCCCTGCAATGTTGAACCTAAACTGTAACTAGCAGTGCTTGCAAAATAGTAATAAGGGAAAGAGAAGAGTGACAAGAATAACCTGTATAATTCAATAAGATAATGTGAACTTTCAGAATGTGTTTGCACATATAGCAATACAGTTTTTTAGAAAGGAAGCAACCATGATGTCTTAGTCATTCACAGTTCGCTCTTAACTCTCTAGACATCTGAAGAACCTGATCCTGCATACTATTACTTTGTATATTAAATTTGGAGTTCAGTATTTCATTTCTGATATAGCTTTGGATTATATAATTGTTCTACAATGAGCTTTAGCAGAGTATGATTTGAGCTGCATCAATTCTGAGGAGCAACAGAGATGATTACTGTATCTTAAAAGTATGAAAGACTTATACGGGGGCAAAGAAGGCACTAATGTGCACGGAACTAGTGTGTGTATATGTGACATTGCAGAAGTATTACAGAAGGACAACAGTTAGGAATTTATTTACATAACACCTATCCCAGAAAATGTGCTGGATTGAAAGAAGTTGTGAGTTATTTGATGTGACAGAACAAAAATCTAGCTGCTGCTGAAAGCAGAAGGTGAAAATACAGAATGGATGGGTGATATTTAATGAACAGTAGCTGTGTATTATTGAACATCAGAGAAGGATCTATATAGCCAGATTAAAGACAGATGACCTTTTTAGAGTTTAGTTAACCTTTCGGTCACTTTTGAGAGTTATCACTTATGAAGATAAAGGTCAAGCTGGAGCTTGGTCTTCATATATTATCTTTTTCCTGCAATGAAAGGTATGTCTCTCTGTTCTGCTTTCTTAAGGAGCTAAGGAGTTGTTCAGTTTAACAAGAGTAGTGTGTAGAATGCTTATGTTTTTCTAATCCTTGTCAAAATGATTTTGAAGGGGGAATCCTTTAGTATGAAATGGATGGTCCTCAACATTTAATCTTTTTCAGTATCTTTCTCTTAGGGTAAATATAATTGTGAAAGAGGTCAGTGCTTTATATAAAAAATGATGTGTTACTTTTGAAATCAAGATAATTACACAAACTTGCACTGAGTAGCCTTTGTTTTTAAAAATAGCTGTCAGTGGGAAGAAAGGCTATTGTACCCAAGAACTCCATAATAAAAAACCAGCAATTGTATCAGTTATTTATGGATTAATAGGTGTACAAACTCCTGATCAGCTAACTGTTTCTGAACATGGCACACTGTTTTATAGCCATGCCAAAGATGACCATGGCTAGTCCTTTACTAGGAAACCTGCCCAGCAGCTGCTAATTCTCTTAGTGTCTTAGCTAATTTAGGGTTGCGTTTTTTGAGTTTGGGTTTAATTGCATCCTTTAGTTCAGTATTTAGGTAAAATTGGAAGCCTACTTCAGAGCACTGTTTGAGTAGTTTCAGCATTTAGGTTCCTGTTACAGATCAGCAGAATATTTTCTAAATTTTGCAAGGCTGCTTCTACCTGTCTTTAGCTGATGTAGTCAGGATCAAAATGAAATGAAATTTTGCACCACACAGGAAACACATGCATATATGACTAGGTATCAAAGTATTTGTCTTGGTGGTTTTAGTGGAAATTTAATAGTTCCCTGCCAGACTAAACTTCATATCCAGGGAAGAGGAGCTGCAGGAGAGATACAAAAGCTGCCACTCATGCTTTCCCTTCTACCTCTCATGAGAGCAGCAGGTAGGGAAACAGGACTGATTGTTAGAGGACTGTCAATGGCTTTGAGCATATAGATTTCATAGAAAATAAATAACTGTTCTGTAAGTGCAAATAATGAAATATTTGCTAATGACTAGTTTTCATTTTTTCTGGAAGTTTAACTTAACATTTGCAGTGATCAAATAAGTCTTATGCTAAAATGAATTTTAGCAAATGCTTTAGGAAAGATTTGAGTTGAATAGGAAAATAACTCCTCCACCATCCTTTTTAGCACATTACACAGACTGGTGTTCTTTGTTACACAAGAACTAGCCAAGTGAAAGTGGTTCCAGGCCAGTTTGAAATCTAAAAAAAACCCACCCTAAAACAAACCAGACAAAATAAACACGAAACCACATGTAACGTATGTAACATGAATAAAACTGATAGTTTCACAGGCTGTGTGCATGTTGACTCCTTACAGAATTGGAGGCACAATGCATATTGCTGATACTGAGTTGTAGATCAAGAATGTGGCAAGGGCTGAGGGCTACTTGCTTCTTCCTTCAATCAGTCTTTAACAAGGCTAACTAAGAGAAGGACCTGATTGACCTTCTGTTGTATCTAACCAGTGGCTATACCAGGTCTAACCAAGGATCTTTCTGCCCTGCTGTCTCAGAACTTGCGGCATTCACCAAGGAGGGTGCGAGGAGGTGCAAAGTGTGCATCGCATGGGCTTTACCCTGCTACACCTGACTGGCATCTAGCCACCTAGAGGTTATGTGTGGGCAGTCACATTGTAATGGTCACACTAATTCTCTGCAGACTGGTCAAATCTCAGATTTTTCTGTTCATTGGCAGAGACTGCCAAAACTTTGAAGATTTGTGTGAAAAGCAGAATTACTTCTAACTTCATTTTAAACCTCCTCAGTGATGACTCTGCTGGGGGCTACCTAGTTCTTTCCCGCTGCCCCGCTGTGGAAGAGCGTAATCTCCTCTTCAGCTTCTTTATACAATGCATAATTTTGTAGAGTACTATGCTCTCTCCAAGTTTTGTCTTCAGATGGCAAACTAATCTACTTAATCCCTTTCTAAAGAAGATTTTCTTATACCTTTGATTATCCTCACAACATTCTGCACTTTTTCTACTTTTTTGATCTCTTTTTTTGAAATGGTATTAATAGAACTGCATGCAATATGAAATCATAAATGCATGTGTGGTCTTTTGGAGGGATATCATGATGCTCTCTGGTTTACTATTCCTCTACTAATAATCTCAAACCTTTTATTTGTCTGCTTCTGAGTAGTGAGTTAATGCTAGCTTCTTTCCTGAGTGAACCTTAAGTGTTTGTGTGGGGCAGAGACCAATTTTCTTTTCTCCTTGTGCATCTTTGCATTCATCTTTGTCTTCACTCATCTGCTGAAGTTGTCTTCCAACCTGTCATAGTAATACTCAGCTCTTAAACTGTAAACTCTAGATCCTACTCTCCTTTCTCTAATGCATCATCTTTTTCTCTGCCCAATCTTGATCACTTGAGTGCAGTGAACAGCAAAGAACCATATATCTATATATATTTCAAGGACTGTCTTAGCAACTGCTTTGAAAGGACAGTTTTTTCATTAATAAGTGATCAAAGGATAGGAAACGAAGGGTAGGATCTTCTCTTAACTAGTTACAGTTCAGTATCTTTAGGAGCCTTTAATGAGGAATTGTGACAAAAGCTTCTAGGAAACACGAGTTTCTTGATAAGATTATCCATGTGTTCCCTGACCCCTTTGAAGGGCTTCAGCTCAAACTGAGAAGTGATTTCTTATCCTAAACAAATCACTCCTGTTTCTCTAGCTTGTGCTCACATCTGCTAATTTCCCCTTTTTATGGGTTTTACTTTTTGCTTTGCACACAAGTGATGGATTAAAATTTACTGTTCTCTTGAAACCGTTTTTAAAGATTGTTATGTGACAGACACAACTCTTCTTCCATATGTGCTCATGCAGATGACAAGTTATGGGACGTGGTTATTTGGCATCTTTGTATTCAGATTCCCTTAGGACCATTTGGATGAATAGTTGAGTGACTGTCCCAGTCATTTGTGTTTTATGTCCATTTCCTGAATTTGTTCTGAGATGTTTTCTCCTGATGACTGGGTCAGATATTCCAGATTCAGCCATTAAATAATAGCATTGACAATTTAGTGAAAATGTGAGTGAATGGTTCTGAGGACTGTGCTGCAATAGCCTGGCTGCTGTCTGTTGTGGGTTAACATAATCTCTTCCTGTGTGTAGCTTGAAGCACAGAGCAATTTAGTAAAGCTTTGGCTAGACTTAAATGAGGACTGGCACTTCCAGCAAATGAATGAGGTCTCATACACAGGACAGGGTTTCTCCTCCTTCTGGCTGAAGTGTTTTGTCTGGCTGGTGTGAATTGCCAGGGGTGGATGTATAGTGTGAGCTGGGAGGAGCTGAGGACTTCATGTGCACACTTGAAGCATATCAATGCACCTTTTTGTCGTCTTTTTTACTTTGGGTTTATTTTAATCTGATTCCATGGTCTGAGTATCTGTTTGACTGGAGTACAAGGGGTGCTGCAACTTAGCTTCATCGGAAAGTAAGCCAGTGTCCACCCCATGGCACAAAATGAAGCATAGTATATGTCTATGTTTGAAAGCTTATTAAAAAGTGCACTTCCAATCTGCTAATCCCTAAATGTTGAAGCACCCAGTGTTATCAAGGATGCTGTTGTAAAATCTGCCTCAGTTCTTGGCAAGGTAGAATAGATTATGAAGGAGCTTTGAGGAAGAGTTCAATAGCTGTATTTCCTCTTGGATCTGCTGCTCTGGTGTGCAAAAGGATGGCTCCACACTCTCTGCTTCCCTCTGTCATGGGCAGGTTTGCTATACAAGGTCACCTGGGCACCCAAATGGGGTGAGGATTTGTCTCAAAGCTGTAACTGAAGTCTTGCTACAGACCTTATGTAAAGACCATTAAAAACTGTGGCTCACAGTAAGAAAAATTGTCCATTACAAGGTTGCTATTAACATGGAATGATCATAGACTTAATCTTGAAATTGTCTAGGCCAAAACTAAATGCAGTTTTTCTCAAGAGGTGCCATACTGGACCTTTATATGTTTTTTATTTATAAATTGCGTTAAGTGATGTATCTGACTATACATACGTGGTTCTACTATTTTGGAATATAGTCTGTGTGAAGTCTTTGTTAAGAAGCTTTGGTAATGGAAGTCTTGGAGACTCCTTTTGCTCTTAGATTGAAAAAAATAATGGAACGATTCAACTGATTATATCAGTTCTTTGTTATTAGGCTTTTTTGCTTGGTTAGAAAAGCAATAAGGTTATGAGTTTCTCATCTAATAAGGAAAAGGTCTGGAATGATTTTCATCAACTCTTCTTCAAAATTAGGAAAGGGGAGATGCATCTAAATTGAGGACTGTAATGCCAGGCTTCACGTTGATGGAAATCAACTTTAAGTCTTTAATTGCTATAAAGCAGGATTTATAATGGAAACATGAATAGACGTTTGCATATATAGCATGGTTTTGAGACGTCACTCATACATATTGTATTATTTTTAAGTGTTAATTGTTTAAATATGGCCTTTCTTACAGTTTTAGCACAATTCTTACTTTTAGAGGTCTTTATGCTTTCTTAATTCTCTGTTCTGTATTATCTGTATTTATTTGATGGCATAGTAAAAATAAAACATTGCTACATACCTATGTCTAGTCCACAAAATTGGCTTGACCTCTTTAACTGTCAAGTCTCTAGCACAAAAAGGTATTTAGTGTTTTTAAGTTGGTGGTGAATTTTCTGGAATGGCAACAACATGAATGGGGTGCATTTTAGAAATGTTGAAGTAAAGAGTACATGAAATAAAAGGAACAAAAAAAAACCAAACCCAAAGGAATGCATGCTGATCTTTGCATATTAAAACCCTGTATAAGTCAGTATGTGAAAAGTTTCTATAGAATAAAATATTCTGTATTTCTTGGCGTTTAGAGCTCTGTACAACAATTAAAATAGCAGAACTGCAGGCACAGAAACCTTTTTTCTTTAAGGTTTTTTAAAAAGCCTTCTAATATCTGATGGTCAAAAAGGCCACTTGGCACAACCAGGGTGCTGCTGTAAGGAGTGGTTGAGTTTGTGTTGTAAAAGCACTTCAACCTCAGGACAGGTTATGCAGGTGTAATGTACTCAGAGATCCCTAAATAGATACGTGGATGTGAACACTTACTAATAAAGTGGTATGTTGTGTCAGGTAGGGAAGTGGAAAACAGGAATTTCAGCTGTAAAGGATTGACATGGTACTTGTAATTGTAGGCAATGTTTTCCACCCCCCACCACCTATAGTACCTCAAAACAGGATTTAAGCACCTCATCAAAAAGGAGCTTTCTCTAGCTACGTTTTTGTGCCACTAGCTTAAGTCAACGCAAAGAATCAAAAAGAGCTTGCTTTAGTAGAAATCCGACAGTGCTGGTCTTACAGATTTCTTTTATTAACATTGGTTTGAATTAGGAGTGTATTTAAATAAAACATCTGCATCTTAATGAACGTTGAGCAGATTTATGCCCTTTATCTATCCTTTGACCTTAATCCTTATAACTCATCTGCGTGTCCAATTCAGATTAAGTCACTTATTCTGTCTTTCCCTTTTCTTTGGAGTTTGAGTGAGATAGGGTAAATAATATATGATACAATTTTTCTTGTGTAGACAGTTCCTCCCCTCCTTCCCTAACTTCCCCAATCACCATTATCAGTTTAACATTTTTATTAAAGACACTCTAGTCTTTCTAAAAGAAAAGATATTATGGAGAATAATTGAAAAGTAGGGTAATTGAAACTGTTCCTATTACATCTGGCGGAAATTACATTATGTTGGACTTTGCAGGAGCAAGTAATGGTTGTTTTCAAGAAACTTAGTTTGAGTAAAATTATTTTTGAATAAAGGCCATCAAATCTATTACCAAGTTTAACTCTTGAATTGTCACTACTAGCAATATTGCAGGTGGAATTTAAGTTGAAGAGACTTGTAACAAAGAAGCATCATTGTTTATTAAACTGCTTGGAAAATAAGATTCCCTAAATGTTTTGATAGTTGCAAGGATAAGCTTCACTCAAACATTGTTCTGCACACTGAGAGATACAGGAAATACTGCAGAAGGAATCATCAGCTGCCTTGTGACAGCAGTTGTTTTGTTAAGGTGTTAGCTGGCTCCTGAATCAAGTCCCCCATGAAGTGAAGTACTTCACTCAATGCTATTATATCTTAGTGTTTGCTTATTGTCAAATACTATCTGTGAAAGATGTAAGCAATTTGCATGAGCAAAACTTAATTTACAATTCTCCCTTGCATAGGGGCTTAGTAAGAGATACTTTGTGCTTCAAATTCTGACTGCTGTTGCTACCTGAAGATGCTGTAGGCCTAAAACCTGCCAAGTCCTGATGTGCACAGCTGTGATGACTGGAAAAAGCTCCATAGAAGAGCAAGTGCATAAATAACTTTGTCAGCCCCCGTTGCTGGATCTGTATGTCTGTGAGGATCTGTCTGCAGGAATCTGATTCTGACACTTGAAGCTTGCTTTGCACTTCAAGTGAGGGTGTCAAATGGGAAAGGCAGCCAATGTACTTAACAGTATGATACTACATCTCAGTGGGTGGGCATCTCTTCATGAGCTAGCAGAAGTGATTTAGAAATGGTAAGAGTGATTTGATGGTTAATTCTAAAAGCATTAATCAAAACCAGTTTTAGTTCTAAAGTTGAAGCCAGCCATTCAGACTCTTTAAAACTTTTAAAATTTTACCAAAAAAAGACCAAACTCAACAACAAACCTGAAGAGGGGGACATTGACATGGGGGACTGTAATTTCTATGTCTTGAGTTTTGTCAATGGCTGCATAGTTTTATCCTTGAACAAGAGCAATTACCAGTAACTTAATGTCATATTTCTAATGCCTTCAAATACTCCCTTAGTTCATAGAAAAAAAGAATGCAGATGCAGTGTAATCTGAACAAGACAGACGTGTAGTGTGCTTTTGCAGAAATTCAATGAAAGTCTGAGTTGGGAGGAGTAAACCCAAGGTCAGATACATTCTCTCATAAATTCTACTTTACATATCGCTTATCCACAACCAGTAGCAATGTTCCTGAAAGGTTAACTCTAGCTTTGGAACAGGCAGTCTGTGAAGAAGCTGGAAATGTCTTTTGCTAAGATCTTGTTAGCTTTTTCTGCATCTATCGCCTTATAAGATAACAGGAATAGCCTGTATGGTGTTTTTCTATCTGGCATAGCTGATTCTTGCCGATGATTTCGTGAGCTGGCAGAAACAATTTGTAATAGAATTTCAAAGGGTCTCCCTCCAGTTCATTGAAACTGATGGTAACTCAGTGGTAGGGCAGTCAAATTTCCTGAGAAGAATTTGAATTGAGTAGTAGGTTTTCCCCCCTCCTTGCTGATCTTGCTTGTCACTTATAGAAGCTATTTCCAGGTTGGTTGACCAGCACTAGTAAATGCTTTTATTAGTTTTCCAAATCTAATTGTTCCTTTGCTCAGCTGAGTGAAGAGCCTGAGGAGACTCAAGGCATTTAATCTCTATGGTAAAGGTGAAGTTTAATGCAACACGAACATGATCAGAGGAGAGATAGTATGTCACCATAGCATGATACTGCACCCAAATTCATTGGGTCCATGTGCTAGTATGGCTGGGCTGTATCTATGTCTAGTGGTTAAGTCTACCAGACAGCACTGACTTGGCTCTGTTGTAGATAAAACCTAGGAGGGCTCGGATGCTCTGTTTCCCAGGCAGATTCTTGTGGTAAATGCAAGACCCAGGTATTCTGAATCCTTGGGGAGAAGAAGCCATGTGCAGCTGAATTAGAGTTTGGCTGCATAAAACAATTGCCTTAAACAAGAGACTGCTTGCACTTCAGGTTCCTCCAGGGATGAGCAGGATAGCACATTGATACCATAAATTTCCATACATTTTTTTAGTCACTCAAATCCTGTTTTGGTTTGCCATGATCTGGGAAGGGTAGAGAAAATTTCCCTTATTTAAGGGAAATGATTGTACCAGGTTGAGCCTGGTACAATCCTTACCATGAGCCTGGTACCTCCTTACCAAAGCCTTCCCTGTGTCTGTTTGAGTTGGCTTTTGGAGTCCAGCTGCACTCAGGTCTCTGGACACGTGGCTTGTTTTTTTCCATGCACAGCCCTATTCTTGGTTTTGTTTATTTTAAATTAAAATGAAATCAAACTTAACTACTAAAATCCCCCAGTAATCATAATCTTTCTCCTTGTGGCTGCAATAATTACTTCTGACTATGGCTGCTGACTGGTAAGCCCTGGAGAATCCTACTGGGGTGCTTAACATTCACCTACCCACTTGATTCCTTTTGTTCATCTACTCTCCAGGGCATAAGGAAGAGGCGTAATGTATGTGCTTCATTGCAAAGTATGGTGCCTTGTCTGAAATGATCAATTAAGCTGGTTTCATGAGAGGAAGCTGGAGTCTGGAGTATTTCAGTTGTTCTCTCCTCTGGTAGGAAACGGGAGCGCGTGGCAATTCAGGTTTGGCAACTGTAAACTACTAGAGTAAGAGTTACCAGAGCTTGTTGGTAAGCACCCAGTTATGTTAGGGGATGGCTGCTGAACACTGCTTCGCATGAAGCTTTTATTTGCCTGAATAAACTAATTAACTGGGTGATAATCAGGAAACTCATGAATGACTGTGAACTGTAAGAAGGAGTATTTGAATGAGGTTTGGAACTAGGCTCAAAGCATTTCTGCATGGCAAGAACTCAAAATCTCAGGGTTTTAAGTGATTGTGCACTGCTGCATGCTTACTTGATGTAATATTAACTTCTGTAGGTTAAGATGGCCATAAGTGTGGTGAATGTGTTAAAATTGTCATCGGTTTAAAATCTGTCTTAGGATTTTTTTGAAACTTTCTGAGTTAATCTTCCACATCAAACACTTTTGCAGAATCCAAAACAAAACCCATATTAAGCAAGTGAAAAGCTCAATTAGTGCGTGGGTTTTTCATGCTTACCGTAGCATGATTAGAGATGTGATCAGAAGCATTCAGCAGTCGGGGCAGGACAAGTGTGTGGGCAAAGCTTTTATCTCACCTGTCTTCTCAGTGTATTACCTATGAAGATGACTTGTTCTCCCCTTCTGTTTATGTAGTCAGAGAGGAAAAAGGAGATGGTTGTGGGTGGGGTTTTGTTTATGCATAAATACAGGAGTTATATTTCTACCAAGATGTTTAAAATGATTTAATTTCTGGATTATTTGGAGCAAGCCTGTTTGGGTTTCCATAGTGCTCTTCAGCTTCCAGTCAATGCTGCACTAACCACTTTTATAAATGGCCTCAATAAAAAGAGGAGACTAAAAAAGAAAAGTTTATATTGATTATAGAGAAAAATAAACCTTACATTTTCAAATATTTGCATGTATACATGACACTGCTCGTGAAATTAGTCATCTAAAGTTCAAGGGAATTTCTAGACAAATACTTGCGCAAAAGATCTTGTCTTGCAAATTCATGAGTGGCCTGATACTGGAATTGAGTGTAGTGCTAAGTGCATATAAGGAACTGTGCACACAGATACAAAACATTTATAGCCTTAGAAATAAACTAGCAATTAATAAAAATTAATAAATATGAGCTCTTGATAAAATAAATTTGAGGTAACTGCTCTTTTTTTTCTTGCTTTCCTAAAAAAGTTTGTCTCCCATGGGACTTGTTTTGTTGTTGTGGGAATATTTGTTGTGAGCATCCAGAAGGTGGGCAGATAGAGGTGAAGGGCCTCAAGTTCTGAATTTAAACTCTCATTTTTCATACAGCAGCAGCTCATGTGCAGTATTTTGTTCCTAAAAAGCTTGATCAGTGGGATACAGCAGCTCCCCCCTGACTGGATCAGAGCCTCTTAGGCTCTGTGTTTGTTTTTGCAGTGGTTGTTACAATCTTGGAACATGTTATCCATTAGCAAAGGAATTTGTCTGAAAAAATAAACAAATAGCTGAGGCAGGGTTCTTAGGGGTCATGAAAGGCTTAAATACCTCTAAACTCTTGTCTCATCCTAACCTGTATCTGAGCATGAAGGAGCACTAGATACAATCAGATTTTGGGGACCTGAAACCATGATATCTCTCCCCTCTGCCCTCCTTATGTGCAGTTGGAAAGGACAAACTCTGACTGTATTGCTAACAACTTATTTTGAAATTAGCTTTATTTTGTGGTGCTCCAAATACTGATGTAAAAATCTAAGAAACAAATGCAAAGGACTCACTCTTTGCACTGTGGAGGCAGTCCATGTTTGATCTCTAATATGCTATAAATACAGAGTGCTAAAAGATGAGCAGTAACTGTATGGGTCTCGGGTCTTCCAGAAAGTTTGGGTGGTTTAAAGGAGCACTCCTTCATAGACAGGACTTTCTAAATATTTATTTTAAAGTACTTTTGTAGTTCTAAAACAGTGTAACTCAAGCTCTTTCAAGTCAAGGAATTTATTGTGCATTAATGATACTCTGGCTATTTTTTATATTCTCTAAGACTATAGATGGAAAGGAACAGGCCATTGGATCGTTAATGAAATAAGTATTTTTAAATTTAGGTTACCTTGTTGTATGACACTTTCTTGTCTAACTTTTAGACTGAAGTTATGCCTTCTGATGAAAGGGATGGTTAGGCAGAATAAATACTTAATGCCAGAAACAGTCTACCTTTCAGCATCATCTTCAGCCTTGCTAAGCATGTTCCAGAGCCCTAATCTCGTCCGTCTGAGACAGCTTTACCCTCTGAAAAACAAAAGCATAATGTTGATTAAACCTAAAGGTGTATGTAATCCAGTGTTCGGTTATGCTGGAAATACTTTTGTGCATAGATCTGAATGGCAAATCTTATGTGCTTTGTTCAATTACTGCTATACTGAGGTAAGTACTTGCACTGATTATATTTGCAGTTCCGATTTTAATAATATTTAATGGTATCAATCAAGATTTCAATGACAGCTGTTCTGGGAGCATCACAATGGAAAATACCTCTGTACAGAGCAGGACTGCAGTGTTTTGTGCTGTATGGTAGTAAAAGTCATGTCATGCTTTGGGTTATTTTTGGTGTTTGTTTTCTTTTGTTGTAAGAGAGCTAGGCTAAGGCACGTTGCAGCCAAAGAGCTAGCTTGTGATACGTCTTTCACCTCACTGCGAGGCATGCCACGTACTGTGAATTGTTGCAGCCCGAACTGCAAAATGCTGCTGTCGTGTCAGGGGCAGCATATAGAGCAATACTGTGTATAATTTGTGAGTGCAGTTGTCTGGAAGAGACTGAAAGAGGGGAGATGGGAACTGGTTTTGGTCAGATGTCCAGTGTATTTATGAGCTAGACTTCAGAGGGTTTTTAGTTACTGAGTTATTCACATGAGAGCAGCAAAGCAGCTGTGCATGTTGGATCACAGACAGGGATTTGAGAACAGAAGAAACGATTAATCCTTGTGTATACTAAATTCTTTCACAAAGAAGATGGGACTCAGTGTAAATGTCAAGAGTCAGATCTAGAGAGGGGACATAGGTGTTGTGACAAGGTATATTGCAAAGCTTGTGTTTAAATAACTGAGATCCTGAATATCTCATAGTGCTGGTGGAGAGGCCCGGTGAAGGGTTTTTAACCTAGCTAGTGGGTTGCAATGCCCCTCAGTCCTCTAGATTGCAAGGCAGTAAGCTATAGGGAAGTACTACTTCCATGCAAATAAAATCTTTAAGGGAAAGAATTGCATTTTTTAATAACTTTTTGTATATTATAAAATATAGCTGTAGTAGCCTGCAGTCATGGCTGCAGCAGTTCCTTCTTACTTGGTTACTGATTTGTTAAGGCACACAGAGGAGCTGTGGGGAAAACTGGGCTCAGTTCCCTTCACCTGAGGCTAGTCAAACGGCCATCTCAGGAGAATTTTGCCTGTGACTACTCCGAGGCTTGTGCTCTGGGGCTGTTGTGCTCCAAATAAAATCTCAATTCATCTGGGACAGGGGAGGCAAGAAGGGTTTGGGGGTTCTCCTGGAGTGTTATTGGACGCATCCTATAGCACTTCTTAGTGTGAGACCATTCTGACTGCAGATGGGGGGACTTGACTGTTAAACTAGAAAGTCTTTCTTTATTCTACAGAGCAATAGGAACAAAGGGAAGAAGTTTTAAGAGGGATGTTTGAGACAAATTTGATATTTTCTCCTTTGAATATGGCTTGGCTGATAGGTATGTGTCCAAGTAGCAATCTTTTACTATCAGTAGCAGTTACTGTTCTGTTAATTATACTATTTTAACAAATATTTTTAAATAAAACTGCTTTCCACTTAGTGTAACAAACCAAAAAAACAAACCCCACTTCCTATGTTGCAGGGTTTCTGCGGACTTGTCTGTGTGCTTTTCTGTGGACAGATCACAGGCAGCACACAATACCACTGGAAAGACATGATCTTGGACAGATGTGCCATTAAGAGCATTACCTCGAGAGGTGCTTGGCAAAGGCTTTGTGGCATGTCCCATTATCCAAAAGGGTGCACAAGTGTGCCTCAATGGGCAAATCTACATTTACTACAACTTTATCTCTCTTGATGTAGCAGTCCCAGCTATAATGAGTAACAGAGTGCCTCTGAGACTGTGTCATAGTGATGTTCCTTCATTTTTTTTAGTCACATGAGGATTTTTGTCCTGTTTTGAAGGATTTTTAAGGGCTTGTGATGTGTGGGAGTTACCTTGTTTTTCTATTTCTTTTCAGAAAATATAGTTTTAAATTGGATAGCTGAAGTCAAAGGCACTTGAAGTTGCTCCCTCAATTTAACAATAACTTTATTCAGTAATTCTTCTAACTAGCATGCTTGGTTTAGATCCTGGAAAAGCTTGGCCATATTTGCTTTTTTGAGGTATAGAGCAATGTAGAAATAACAAAACTAGCTTTTAAACATGCTGTACTTAAAATAGTTTAGTAGTGGAAAACAGCTCTGTGCAGGCTGTGATCATGTTTTAGAGGTTTAAAAGAAAAACTGGTCTACTTTTACTGCCGCCTTGTAGAAATATGATGATTGTTAATTTGGAAAGTCTAACAACATAAAAATATGCTTTTATTATTTTTATCTTGGATTCAAGGCAGAATTAGGTAGATATGCACTCTACATGTAGGCTTTTAGCACAAATCCAGTTGAGTGTTTACTAAGGTTAAAGCCTAACTCTGTAAAGAAGCATCTTGGCATCCAAGTGCAGATTTGCCTTTGGTGCAGGATGAGAGGGAAGGAGGAATGAATACTCACCAAAGAGAAGCTGATAGAGGTTCTGCTGTTGCTGTCAGGTATGGGCAGTAACTGGTATTTTTGGTCCTGTTGGTTTTAAAAGGGCAGTGTATGAGGAGGGAGGCAAAGAAGCTTTCGGTTAATCTAGAAGATATGTTATGTGAAAAAATCACAAATGATAACTTAAGGTGAAATGCAGATTTGCAATGTAGACTTTTAAAAATATTTTTTGTGACCTAGTACAGAAAAATCATTGCTTTAACATATTTTAATATAATTGTTTATCTGGAAAATGTTTTTAATGCTCTTAAAGGATAATTTACCTGTCAATTTTGCTACACTTTGGTGTGCTAATTAGTGGCTGTAAGGAAAATATTGAAGTGCAGAAGCAGCGGGGGCATTAGAAAGCGGTAGTAAGCTCCAGAAATGTAGGAATATGTTTCTGAAAAAAAAGCAATACTTCAGAAGTAGCATATTTTACTTTGCTTCAGTTTCTTAGAGACTGAATGCAATCAATCCCAAGGATCTCTCTATAAATCTCTAGCCAATATAACTGTGTCAAAGTGCAATTCCTCAGTGTTGGTAGTTGATCAAGGTGGCTCTACTTGAGAAAGCTGCCTTAGTTCAGCAGAAGTTAGAATTTTACAGTGCTGTTTTTGCTTTTTAAATAAATGAGTGCTATAAATTCCTGTGTTTGCAAGCTTCATGTAAGATTGTCTTGAATGCTTTAATAGCATTTTAGTGTTAAAGTTGAATAAGACCTTTTTCTGTCAGTCAAAAAGGTCCAGAGTGAGGCGTTTGTGCTGGTTTCTTCCAAGAGACTGAAGAGTAACAAAGCTCAGATGAGCTTGTATTACAGTGATGATTCAGGTACTTGGAAGATTGTCACCTTGAAGTGATGTCACAGTCTGTCCCCCTGCCTTTGGCAAAGATTATTTTGTCAGAAGAGCTAGGAAATGTTGGATTTTTCTTTAATCCTCTTCCTTCTTTGGTGTTAGTCGACTGGATGCCTGAACTTAATAAAGAAGACTGCTGAAAAAATTTTTTCAGAGGCCTGGAAGCTCCTTCCTCTTTCAAGCATCCTGATTTTTGTTGTTGTTCAGAGCATGTCAACACCTGCAAGAGAACTGGGAGGACTTCAGAAGAGAACTTAGATTTGTTTTTGCTTGTCCTGGTTGCCCACCAATGTTGGATGCTTGCGTCCTCCTCTTGCTTTATAAGCTTGGCTACATAGATAACGTACTGCTGACCTGATCTGAAAGCCCCTACTCTTTTCCTTTATTGAAATAGAGGGAAGAGTAATTCTTTTTCCGTAATCTTAGATCATCTTTCATATGCAAACTTATGTTTTGGCTTGTTTTGCTGTTTAAAAACTCACTTTCATTTCACGTGCATGCTCTTGTTAAAGGATTATTGGGAAAAAATGCGAAACTAGCCCTTGGAAGAGGCTTGAGCCTCCAGTGACTTGGAGAATCCTGCTTCCTCTAGCTTAGCTTTTCTTATGCGTGAATCTCTTGCAATATGATTTCTTTCTGCACTATGGCTCAGCTTTGACAAAAGGAGTATAAAATGTTGAAGCTAGCATATAGTTTAGTGTTAGGGATCTGTCCTCAAATAGGGAGCTCTCACAGGAACAGGGTCTCAGTCTGGGCCTGCAACCCCAGGGCTGTGCCAAAGCAAGCTCACAAGGCCTAGCTGTACTAGTGAAACGCGCTGTTGGTTTGTGATGTTCCTGAGTGTACACAAGTGCACGTGGGGGTTAAGTACTTGGGGATCTCTGGCTGTGTCTGCTGGACTGCAGTGACTCCAACCCAGCACTTGCTAATACTAGAAATGTTGCTGACTACTACTTCCTGAGACTGTTTTACTTTTATTACCTGTCTTTAACAGAC
Organism: Aramus guarauna; assembly: GCA_013400195.1. Lineage (NCBI taxonomy): Eukaryota > Metazoa > Chordata > Aves > Gruiformes > Aramidae > Aramus > Aramus guarauna. The sequence goes on from VXBL01010255.1 coordinate 1,749,685, forward strand.
ACAATGTGAGCTGATTGATGCCAAAATCTGCTTTTTGAACCTATCCTTCTATTGCATCTTTATAGTATAGCTGCAAACTTTCCTTGTAACAATGAAGTTATCTTATGTGTTATGATAGCTTCCTTGGAATCTTTTAATCATCTCTTCTACTTGGCATTTGGTGATTCCTGAAAATCTCCTACTAGACTTAAAGTACCTTGATCTGTGTGGTTTTTTCCGTCATCTCCTTTTTCTGGGCAATCAGTGATCCAAAGTCAAGCTCTACTTTAAACTTGGACTTCATAAAGCAGCTCTCCCACTCCTTCATTTCCTTTTGTCCCCTCAATTCTTCTCCAATTAGCTACTATTAAGGAGTTCAACACTGTCATATGACTTACCTCACCAACAGTGCCAATTATGTCAAATATGTATTGTTTTAAACTGACAAATACAATACCTCTTCCTTGTCACTCATCGTCCAGCCAGAATGTGGAATGATTATAGGAAAAATGTATTTTCTTACTGAATTTAAACTTAATCAAAACTTAACTGTACTCATCCTTTACCTTTATACCCAGTGCTCAACTGCTTGCTTTTGTCTCTTTTCTGATCTATTTCTTTCATGGGGGAAGAGTCTTTTCAAAGAAACTCTTTTCCTATTTGAAATAAAAGTGAAGTCAAAGCAAGGATTTCCAAATTCTTCTGTCATCTGTGAAGGTTTGTGTGATGTCGGAATATATCAACACCAGTTACTTGCCAGCTTACTCCAACAACTATGCTTTCATTTTTCTTATTCCAGCAGACTGTTCTGCTGCCTTTTGTCTTTTGCTGAATACCTTTAATCTTCTAATTGAAGTGCAGGTAACAGCTGTTTCTCTGAAGAAGCTCTGGGATAATATCTGGGTTTGTCCCACAAGGATGCCCCCAGGTATGCCTTCTGCATCTCTTCCTTTTCTTCTATAGACGCACCACTTCCTAAATATTTAAATGGTTGATACAATGATTAAAATGTAATTCTGGATGTCTTTATATGCCTCTTCATTTATATCTTTGCATTTCATTTAATTATAAATAGTTTATCAGTTTCCATTTCCTGCATCTCACCTCTTTACAACATCTGCAGACAAGAAAAGGAACAATGTTAAACTCACTCATTTTTCCAAAGCTTGTTATTTTCTTGGATGCTACTTGATGTTGAAATGTTCCTTGGCAGTATTCATATCTTCCTTTTCAAGTCTGTATTTCATGCACCAAAACCCCCCCCACTATTTCACTAGAAAATAAAATCTACTGCTTCCACAGCAGAAATGGATGATGAGTAAATCATCTCCAAAGATAAAGCCGAAGGATCCATGGTATGTACTCAGCCTTACATCTGCTCCCTGTATTTGTCTGCTCAGCAACCTTGCTTTGCAAATGGCTTTGAGGAAGTGAAGTACTTCGTATGCTCTGCACGGAAAAGATTAGCAAGTGAAAATCAAAATTCTGGCTCTGAACAGAAACCTAACATCTCCTGCTTAATGCTTTGGAGACGAACACATCCAACTTCACCTGGGCTTTCAAGAGACTAAAATCCCTGCCACATGTTTCAGATGGAAACTAACTGACCCTGCTAAGACACTCTTACCTCTAAGCACAGCATCCTCACTTTTGCCTCCTGTCATCAGAAGATGATTCTTCTGTTCTGCTGTAATTTTTGCAAGCCTGGTGTATTTTTGTTGTTCAGCAGTGAATGTTGTATGAATAAAAAATTTGAGTAGTTTTCTTAGCGGTACTCAAAGTTAGAAAGAACTTCTACTGTTCCTGATGAAATTCAGCTAACGCATGATAGTGAAAATAACGTACACTGTGTATGGTCTGTGTGCGTGATGTTCTTTCATTGTGTATTGCCTGGTGCTGGCAAGTATCCGATAATTTATCTTCCTTATGTTCTGACCCTTGAGACCTCTTTCCTCTCTGTGGAACAACTAATGTTTAGACAGTTTAGCTGAAATGCATCCTGTCGTCAGCATTAAGACATCACTGGTACTTGTCGGTGGAACAATTATACAGCACCACAGAGAAATGTGACAGAGATAATCAGACTATCAAGGTTATAATCTGTTCCTTGTATTCATGGTTACAAGTCAGAGTGGCAGAGGCGAACATCAGGGCTAATGCATAGGGCACCTGCAGTTACAAACACAAAGATATTGAAAACACTTCAACATCATTTAGTAAATAGAAAGTGCTGCTATTCCATCGAGTTCATATCTAATTGTTTTACCCTTTGGCATGAATAGCCATGTTGCTGAATCAGCAGTAGCAGGGCTGGATCCAGGCTGAGACTGTTCTAGGGGAAACATTACACAAAATATGTGTCTTAAATTTAAGACAAGTGAGTATATGCAAAGAGAACTTCTGCCAAAATACGTAAAATACTTAGCAGAGCAGCCCTGAGAAGCAATACAATTTTGTTTTACTACAGATGTTTAGACATGAGTAAGTATTTTAAAGCAAGGATATGTCTATTGGAAGTATTTTGAGACATATGTGTTTGTGTGAGGACAAGAAACTTTTTTCTGTTCGTAGGTTGGCTTTTTAATTGAATTTAGTGCTGAGCTGAGTTTTCAAAACCATGATTCTTTAGAGCTCCTAAGACTTGTATGGCTGATACTCAATTTTCATTAAAAAGTCATTTCTTTACACAGTTCTAGTTCTTACAAACAATTCAATTTGACTTCTAAAAAAATTTCATGGGAGTTCTCATTGCTTGCTATGAATCAAATATAGTTTACCTTTCATATGCAGTAAAGAATTTTTTCATTTGGTAGGCATGTCCTAAATGACAATGTATATTTGAAGTAAATTAAGAAAGCATAGTTAGGTTCCCTGGGAATGGCACTTCTAAAGCCCTAATACATTATTTCTATTAAAAAGCGGAGGGAGGGGAAAAACTCTTGCCCTCCTCCTGCAATTACTATCAGCTTTAGGGTTATCTGAGTTTATGCAGACCACTAAATGTGGTTGCACTGAAATTTGCTTTCTCATATTTCATAAGCAGTATGATCAGAAACACTATTTTTCAGTAGGACAGAAAAGGTATCTATTGCTTCGTTGTACAAATCAGAGGACAGGCAAATGTGCAGCCCATAAGGGGAAGTTAGCAACTCCTTTCAGAAGTGTGTAAAGTTTGATTTTTATTTTTTTTGGTTGAGGTCCAATGGTAAGTGCACTAAGAAACACAGACCTTGCTTGTTTGGTTTTTTACACCCATGCAGTCAAATTGTGGAGAGAACCTCAGTGTGAGAAAACAGTGATTTTTTTTTTTAAATACCAAATTTACTTGGAAAAACCCAAATATTCTACTGCTACCAGGCTCTTTTGTTTTTAATAAGTTCAGCTAATTGCATGGATTTAATGCTAAAAATGCAAGGTCGATTCTGTGCCTTCCATTTGTGGGTGCTGTTTTCAACTTTTTGCTCTAAATCTAATAGTTGTAAGCTAAGTACAGGCATCCTCATTAGCAACACCACCAGCAGTTCCGTACAAAATGTGATTATCGTGTACCCGTGAAGAAAATGAGGAGTGTCGGGTGTCGCCACGCTGAGTGAGAGGTATTACAGGATCTGAACGATTTGTTTGTTCTTGCGTTAGGGTGACTGCACGCCCACCTAAAGCAGTGATAGTATGAATCTCCATCTGTGCCATTAGATGAAGTGGCATTACTTTAACACTTTGGCATTAGTTAACTTCATATGTTGCCCGATCAATGCATTGATGTCCCAGTATCTCTGATACTTAAGTGTGCTGCTTCTTTGTGAAGACCATCTGCATGAATATTTCATTCTGCGTAGACAAATGGCAAAAGTGCTAGAGCATTCTAGTTAGTCATACAAGACTCTTGACGAGATTTAAAATTGCTGTATATAAACTGATGTCACTTTATGCTGTGTCAGCAGGCTTGACAAGGCTTGCTGACTGGTAATGCTTTCTGGAAGTTGTAAAGAGTGAAGATCTTTTTGTGCCAAACTTGCAAAAGGATCATATAGACCCAATCCCACTGCTTGTTTTTTAAATTGGATGCAGCTTGAATTCCTACCAAGCTGGGCTTAAAGAAGAGCTGGTGCATATTGCTAATGCGTTTTGCCGTGTTCTAGACACTGTGTTCAGATAGTGGTTTTCAGAGAATGGGGGGAAAAAAATTGAGCGATGTCAGTCTCTTTCTGTACTGTAGTACTATCATCAGCAACATTTGAATCATACTTTACTGGGCTGTCTTACTTGAATGAGTGTCAGTTTCTCTAGGCTTTTCATTGCCATTGCAGTGATCTCCCATATTTCTTCCTTAATGAAAGGACAGTGTAATTGCAGGGTCTGAAACAGGCTAGTTTAAATATGGTAGGCATGTGTCAATGTTGTTGCTCAGCATGTACCAAAATACCCTTTCAAGTAAGGGCTGGTATTGCTCAGTGTTTACAACATTGAACTGTTCTTTGATGGATTACAATTCTTGTCTTTGACTCACTTCATCTAACTGTTGTTAATGATGTCTGAAACAGGGGCAGGACAGACTGACTGGTGTTTGATGTCCTTTCTAGTCTTTTCCATGCTTGTAAAATTGGAGGGAACGCACAATGGTTCCAGGGGGAAGAAGGAATCCAGCAGTGTGTGTAAGCTCTTTTTTTGAGACTGGGCACAGATTTCTCTGAAGCTTCAGTAACATTTGCTTGCATCGAAGGACCCAGTTCTGCCCCTCTCAGTTTTGGAGGTCCTCCCGCTGCTATTTAAGTGCTTGATCTAGCTTGGCTGGAGACTGACCAATCTGAAGGAACAGGCCTTTATGTGTGCACAAGGAATCTTCATAAGCTGTTGCTGTTTTTTTTCTTGCTGTCCTTTTGGCCATGGGTTGAATGTTCATTTCTAATCTGTCCCCATGGAGAAGGTTGACAGTTGCTATTTGTATTTAATAAAGCTCATCCAAATTTATCCTGCTATAGGAATCTGAGAAGATTTGAAAAGTAACTGTGGTCTCCTCATCCTAAATAATAGATTTCACTTGAGTATTTATTTGATTAAGTGGAAGGACAATGAGAGTAAACACACAATTATGTAAAACTGAGTTTTTATGCACTATAAATAGGGGATGGTGGAAATAATTTCTAAAGTACTTAAGCTAAAGGTTACCGTAGTAAGATAGGTAGAAGGAGAAAAAGAAATCAATCTGCTAGATTAGATAATGATGGAGCCTAGCTGTTGGACTTCTGTCAGTCTTAATGTCATAGCAGGTGTTTTGGTAACGTAATATTGTTCAACATCTCTTTGTTCAACAGGACACATACTGTGAAGTGAGAACAAACGTGTTGCTGATAATTACCAGTCCCCGCTGGGGAAGGGGAACAGAGGGGGGGAACGGACCAAATCTATGTTGAAAGGACCTGGGGCGTTCCCTGCATGGTGATGTTTTATTTAGGTTAGTAGATAATAGAAGATGATTTTTTTCAGTATTGACAAGTACAAAATAATACAGTGCTAGATCCTCAGGGAAAATATTTGGTCTGACAATAAGTAACTCTGTAGGAGAATTGCTGAATTTCCTGAAGCAAAGATTAGCAAGAGGTTCAGCACTTGGTTAGCCTGAAGGGTAGTGCTGTGGAGAGAGGCTGTTTTGTACCCATCCTGGTGGCTGTTCCTGGTCCTTATCTCCTGGCAGTTAGTTCTGCTCCTTCTTAAAATTAAAACCTAATTTAGCCTGACACAAGTCACTGAACAGTCCATTAAAAAAATTCTGTTTTGCTAAGCATTTCTTTGTACGGAGTGCCAAATAGAGGGTCAGTTTCAGTAATGTGCTGTCTGTGTAAGACCTGGATAACTCTGACTTTTATGGGGATTTTGGAGTGCTCTGCACCACAGCTGAGCAGATCCAATGATACTGACCTTTCCAGTCCATATTTGGACTTATGTATGAATGTCCAGCATGGATAATTAAAATATTAGGAACCTCCATTAAAGTCTGGAAGGGACTCTTTCCCATGAAGTTGTGCCCATAAACCGACTTTCCCACATGTTGACACGGGTATGGTAAATGCAGCTGGGTCTGTAACCTGGTTCAACAGATGTGACAATGTGCAATTTAAAATCCAGCATTTGTAATACTGTCTTGCAATACTTGCTAACACATCAAATTATATGGAAAAAGCCCAAAACTGGCCCAAAACTGACCCACTTGATGAGATTTTGTTGCTGCTCTTGGCTTCCATTTCAAATTTCTTTCCTATCCACCATCTAAATCTAGAGTGCTAGTGAGAAGTTAGGGATAAAACAATGCTTAAAAGTAACTTAGAATAGCTTTTAGAAGATCACTTGTTATGGGAGATTGGGTTGGGAGGCTGGGAGAGCAGAACTGCACCACTTGGTGATTGTATAATGTGACAAATATTTGCTGAGCAGGAGAGGTTCAGCAGATGGACCGTGGCTTCTCTCCAGTCCATTCAGGCTGACAGTGGTCTTGATGACTGTGTAGTTCCCAGGCTAATTCCTCTGACTAGTAAGGCCCATTAGTGGTTATTCTGGGGTTTCTATTCCCTTCTGGATACCCATCCTAACCATGTCACAGAAATGTAAAGTTTGTAGTAGTTACTAACAAAGTTGTCTGTTCCTCCTTTGTTTTTCCAGCTCATAATGGGTTAAGCCAGTCACTTGGAGCCACACAGATATGGTCAAGATCTCATTTATTTGAGCAATGCTTTTGGCTGGCCCTTAGCATGTGACAAACCTGTACCACTGCAAGGTGTAGATTTAAATGATAGCATTATGTTATTAGCAGTACACATACAAAGTAGAATTAAATATTAGAACAAATATTTAACCTTAATCTTGGCCTTTTATTAATGGCACTATTAATTTGGTTGAGACATGAATGCCTGCCAAACTTAATTTGCTAGTTTTAAATTATACCCACTTTGTCCCTGTTTCTCAAAGAAAGGAGTCAAGTTGGTGTGCAGATAGCTGGTGAATAAGAATCTTGATATAAACAGAGTTTGTTCTGGGATATTTTCTTGCTGTCGTCAGGATCTCAATCAGTCTGTGCTACAAGCTAGCACTTTTCAGAACATATTTCTCAAGGAAAAGCAAACAAAATACTCTTCTGTATTAAAGTGTTAGTCAGCATATAGCTCTGAAAAAGGCTGCTATAAAGAGTCATATTGGTTGAGTTTAATAGTTCATGCGTTGTAAACGCTGAAATTGGATATGTCACTGAAAGCTGCTCTTGGGCAGTTTTAGCTTGCATGACCGGCATTTACTCAGCAGATCACTATAGGTCCTGCTGATCTTCCCCTGGCAGCACTTAAGCGACATTTTTATAATGGATACATTTTTTCCCTTATTTTTGTTACTATTCCTCCCCCCACCATGTATTAGGCATTAACATGCTTTCCTTGGAAACTGGAGCGTGCATTTCATCTCCTACTGCCTATTTCCTTCTTCAGCAAATTTATTTTAGTGCCACTGCAAGGGAATGCTATCTTGTGCCGCTCAGCGGTGTGCTATTCCAATGGGTAATATGCTTCAAGTTGCCATATTGTGCATTGGCAGAAACAGTAAAGGATATAAAGGATCTTATGTTTTTGAGAGAGAATTCTGCCTTGAAGGCGCTCTATATTCTATAGCTGCCCTGGTCTGTCAAGGGAAGCTTAGCAGCAAAATGTAATCTTAAAACTCAGATGCCACCAGAGGAGGCAGCAGCTTCCCGATTTTTTCAAACTGGCATAATCTGGGGTGCAGCTCAAGCAGACCGTGCCCAGCAGCTTTTCCTTTGCTTGCTGCTAACACAATCAGGCAGCTGCTTGCTCACTCCCCCCTTGGTGGAATGGGGGGAGAATCATGAAGGGTAAAAGTGAGAACTCATGGGTTGAGATAAGGACAGTTTAACAGGTAAAACAAAAGCTGCGCATGCAAACAAAGCAAAACAGAGAATTCATTCTCTGCTTCCCATGGGCAGGCAGATGTTCAGCCATCTCCAGGAAAGCAGGGCTCCTAATGGTCATTTGGGAAGACAAAGACCATTACTATCAACATCCCCTTCTTCCTTCTTCCCCTAGCTTTATATGCTGAACATGACATCATATGGTATGGGATATCCCTTTGGTCAGTTGGGGTCAGCTGTCACTGCTGTGTCCCCTCCCAACTCCTTGTGTACCCCCAGCCTACTCGCTGGTGGGGTGGTATGAGAAGCAGAAAAGGCCTTGGCTCTGTGTAAGCACTGCTCAGCAGTAGTGAAACGTCCTTGTCATCAACACTGTCTTCAGCATAAATCCAAACCACAGTTCCATACTAGCTACTATGAAGAAAATTAACTCTGTCCCAGCCAAAATGGTACAGTGTGGGATGTCTATCATAATATGGACTTTTCAAGTCTACCCTTACATTTCACAGTTTCTTTCAAATCATCCAGTACCCCAGTCATACTTAAAAGATAATTTGTGAAATAGTTTGGCTTGAGAGGTTTTTTAATGTACCATGAAGTAAGAACAGACTGATACTAGAAAAGTGGCACCACAACTAATTTCTAGGGTGAAGAAAAGAAGAAAACAGTGTGAGGAAGCTTATTGCGATGGGATTACTCAACAGTGCTAGCACTTAACTGTTTTGAGCAGTAAAAGCCATTATAGGCTTTAGATATTATCAGCTCACTCTTGGCCTTTAATGCTGGTAGCCCTGCTATGATATGCAGTATAGTAGTCAAAAAGCCAGAGTAGAGCCTTAGCTTTCCTCCTGTATGAGTAGCTATGGACATCATAAGTTTGCTTTACTATTATTTCTCAGCATGTCCTGTAGTCTATCCAATTCAGTTATTAGTGTCAGCAAAATGTTATTTGAGAGAGCTTTCTGAGAGCAGCCAGCAATTTGAGGTCAAAACCCAAGAAGAATGACCACTGAGCTGGTATCTGATTTGGACCAGAGTTCAAAGCTGGTTATCATAGAGGGATTGCAGCTTGGATTTTTGGGCCTTAGTTTAAGAAACTGTCTAGAGTGTTGGGGGCTGGAGGGGACTGCTGCTGTGATTAAGATACTGTTCTGTTGCTTCAGGCTCATACAGAAGAAGGAACAGTTTTAGATCGTGAGAGGTTTGTTTCCCGTCCAGTGTTGTGAACAAGACACAAATACATACATGGCCATGCAAACTAAAATACAAGTATTTTTGCTGTGGCTGGAATGGGTGGTCTTGAAGATGACACAAGACTCATTCTTTTCCTTTGACATCCTGAAAAAAAATAAATGCCAAAACATTGCATATGCAAAAAGCTACACTTGTTGGTTTTCTTCCCTAAACTTCAAATGTTCATCAGGTTCTACCAGGTAGCACGAGTAAAAGTCAGAATTTAGCTCATAACTGCATTTGTACAAGCATTATTCTTGTTTAATTTTGTGTTCAGAAAGGCTTTATAACTTAATACATAGCAGACTTGATCTTTATGCTGTCAGATGTGTTTATGCTTGTGCTTAACCAGTGTCCACTATACTGTGAAGTATTCATCACTAACAGATCTTCTCTAACTTTTCTTTTTTAGGATAAGTAATTGTACTGCCTGAAACACTGCTCTTCCCAGTCAGATCAGTATCCTGTCTCTAAAACGGGGCTAAATTTTGACATTGGTTATGTAATTGCAGATTATGGTGCCTGTATGGACTTCTGGTTTGATGATTGACATAGCTCTCAAGTGTCAGAATTTTAGTTTGACCATGTCACTTCTGATATGAAAAATGATATGGGATGCTGAGCTCTGAGTTAGCAACATGGAAGAGCTTTCAGTAAGCTATTGGCATGGATCTTCAGTGGTTTTGTACTAGTTGCTTCTCTGCCAGGAGTAGGAGATTGGTCTCTCAGTTTTAATAGTGAAATGTATGTTACATATGGAATATTTTACTTGGAAATATTGCTTTTGAACATTGGATCCTTCTATTTAGGTTCTTTCTAGGCTCTGTTTGGACACATTGAACTTGGAAGGATGACATGATTTAACATTACTGCTACTTTTATGGTGGTGATGTCATGTAGCTCTGCTTTCAAAAGCCAAATCTTTGCTACTGGCTAAATATTCAAAGGTGTTGTGGCAGTCCATAAAGCCACAAAATAAATTATGTTAAAGAATGTTTCTAACTAACATGCAGAAAAAGATCCACTAACTTGGACTGTTTAAATAAATCATTAGAAGCAGGAAGATGCAATACTGGAAACTTCTTTAACCTTCTCACATTTTAAGTGGAAGTATGGTCCTACAAAGCTTCTTGATTTGGAAACAAATTTAAAGTAATTGGCATATATGTGCATATAAATAGCAATAAATACATTTAAATGGCTATCTTCCAGCCTATATTTAGCAGTGGAGCAAGTGCAGCATACTCTTCCTCTATCCTTTATTTCCTTTGAAATAGTGCTTTGCATGAAAAGTTCCTGTCTGTAGATTGTTCTGTTAACTTCCTCCCATCTGTATCTCCCTTTAGCCCTAGGCTGTTGAAAATGAGACAATTTTTGCATGACTAATGCTTATGTGATGACTTTTTTATATGATTAAAGAAAGTGTGGGATGATATTTTGGTACCCTTTTTCCCCTCTCCCCTAATGATGATATATAGACTGTAAGAGTTTCTAGGGAAGAAAGAAGGAATAATACAATTCCTGTTTGACACTGTTCATTGGTAGGAATCAGTTCCTGGTTTGCCTCTGTGCGTTTGGGCCCAAGCTTTCTCTTAAGTGATACCTGCCTTAATATGGATTCCGTCTGAGGAAAAACATTACCTGTCCCACGAAACTAACAGTATCCTGTAATTTGAGCACGTGGGAAGAAATGGAGCAAATGCAGTTAACATGAAAAATCTTAAATTTTTAAGAGCTTAATATCCCTTAATTTAGTATCAGATTATGATTAATAGCAGTGGTATTTTGCTGCTGAACTCAAATCTACTATTAATACTGTATGCACATTTTACAGAAGCTACCTTTCAGTAATATAGGCTGTAAAGATCTCTGACAGGGTTTGTGGGTGTCATGTAACAAAGAAATGAACAGTTTTTTTCAAAACTACCTATAGCTCGTATTATGTTTGCCCTTTCAGCTAGTGAAGCAACTAATGATCGGAAAGTTAGTTGTTTAATGGAACAGGCTTTCAAGGGTTTTAATTATTCAAAGGATAATAAAGGAAAGCGTCAGAAAATGTAATGTTAAACAATGGATCAACTTCATACCACTGAAACCCTATGGAGCTATTTTGAAGTTAATGAACTTACTCCATTGTTTCACCCTTATCTGCCTAGAAGAAAAGTAAACAAGAAAAAACTATGAACTTCCCTCAAAGAAATTCTTCCATTGACTCTAATGGAGCTATTGGCATGAGTAAAGCTAATTGTGTGAATTAAAGAATTAGCAGTTTGTCCTCTCAATTTGTGTGCTATCCAATTAAATGATGAGGAAGGGATAGGCACACAGACAGCCAAAGCTTTAGACTAGTGAATTAAAATATTTTAAAGTAGTTGGAAGCATTAGGGGTTTTAACTTAAAAAAAAAAAAAACCCAACAAAAAAACAAAACAAAAGCCAGAAGCTTGCTCTGTTCCAGTTGGAAAACATCTAGGATGTTCTGTGACTGGGAAAGGAATCCGCATTTTCTTGTTTAATGAAAGTCCTTATTTGTATTTGCTAGATGCAAAGGAGCACAGAATGTAATTTAAGGTATTGATCAAGGCTTAATAAACTAAATCCTAAATGGGGGAAGCAAGCAAAGACTTCAGAATACTTTAGCTATTGTGATGAAATTCTAGTATTTGTTTCCCCCTTGTCTGGACTTCTGTGTGTTTGACTTACAGAAATAAGAGAGTCCTCGTGCGTTTTGCTACCATGCTGGTCGACAAAGCCATCGGGCAAAGTAGAATAGATGGAGTGCAGTGTGATCTTCGCTTCAGCAAACCAAAGCAAAACAGGTAAATTATTATTACAACGGTGATATATCTTGGTGATTGGTCTGAAATTGTTTGTGGTAACAGTTGAAGAGTGTGTACGTGTGTGTACATCTAGCTGTTCATCAAGAAAGATCCCAAAGTGCCCGCAGGCAGCCCGTGCAGTAATGGGATCTGTTGCCAGCCGCTGACCCTGGCCCTGTGCGGTCGCAGGAGGATGGCAGGTGTTCTGTGTCGTGGATGCTTTGCACAGTGGTCTCTATAGGAGAGCTGTGACTAAAGCAGCAGCACAAAGTTTGTAACCTGAATTAGAATTTATTGGTGCACTGAGAGAGACTTGAACTTAATTTAGGGACTGAGAGGCAATGGTAGTGTCATTAAATTTTTAATGAGCAAAAATGATCAGGCACATCACTCTGTCCATCAGATTTGTGTCTAGACTTTTTTAATATCTACGTCTTTCCCATTCTTTGTTTAAGATTTGTAGGCATACAAAGACCTTTAGAATTATGGCTCTGCTGTGAACTTACTGTCTTAAAGCATTGCCAGGTAACTGGTAAGGTCAGGGATCACATAGAGAGATATGGTGACTTCAGCCTTTTCAGGAAACTAATTTACAGTGATCTTTGAAAACAAACAGCTTTGTGTGAAATAAGTAGGTCTTGGTTCAGTTGCTGGTAAAGAATTGTAAGCATTACATATCATATAATATAGTTGGGTTTTTTCCACATAACATTGAAACAATGAACTAGGACATTTAACAGAATAATAAGTGGGATTAGTTTTATTCGTTCTCTAAAGACATTTTGTTCACAGTAGGTAGAGTGCGCTGTCAGGGTATCATGAAAAAGCTTCAGTGATATGTCAAAGTTCAGATGTGATCTGCTATATGTATTGGACTGCTTCCACTAGAAAAGTCTTGGAGCAAAGTCTCCTTCAGCTATATATTTCTCTTGAGAGCTATGGAATACACTTGATTGCTGAGAGTAACTGAAGTTTTTAACTTTCTCTAACATCTTGTGGTGGAATAATTCAGTGCAAATCCTGAGGAGTAAAGATTCTTGCAAAACAAAGTAACAAATGGTGTTAGAGGGACTGAAGGATAGTAATAATAGAAAATAACTTCCATACATCGATAATAAAGTGAGTTTCTCTTGCCATGCTTATCAATTTCAGATACCTCACAGAAGAAAGTTTTTGATACACTGCAATTAAAAAACAAAACACCCCCACCCCCAATCCACAAAGCCCACACATAGCCACCCAGGTTTTGATTTTATGCTGTTTTCAAAGAATGTGGTGGTATGGTCCTGTGCACTCATACATGAAGCGTTTGCTTAGAAATATCACAATAGTATAATGAATGCCCTTTATTTGTGATAGCTTTGTATTTGAAAACCAACTGAGGAATAAGTCTGTATTTGTACAGGTCATTTATTTGTCTTGTGTTATCTGACAATTGATGCAGTTGAAATGTATACTGTTGGACCTTTTTGCAGCATGTCAAGCAAGCTATTAAAAAGCACTTCAGTTTATAAATATCTTTATGTTTCTGATTTCCTGTTTTTGTGAAATACAATAGGCCAGGACTTTATTTTTTCAAATATAACACCATGTAGTACTCTTTGGAAATGAGTCGTGATTGAAACAGTATTCTCAACGTCTTTCAATCTATACTGCATAGCCTTTTTTATAAGTCCCAACTTTCATCTGGCGTGTACGTACTGAGCCCATTCTGGGCTTCTCAACACATTTCCCACTGGTCCTCCACTGCACCTGCTGTGCTGCCATCAGCCATTAATGTTCAGATGAAGCCAACAGCCTGTTAGGATATGCCCAAGACATTCAGTAGCGCAGATGGTGTGTTCTGTCTGCCTCTACCTGTAACATCTGGCAGCAGTCAGATGTGAGAAAGCCCAAATGAGAAGGAGGGAGAAATTTTTGGAGTTAAGTTGAACAAATAGTTTTCTTCGACAAATTACTGCAGATTGCTTGATATCAAAAGAAAAAAACATGTGAACTGGAGGCAGAATGAGTTTGCTTGATTGAATTAATTGAATGCATATATTGTGTGGACTTAATGGAACTTTCCAAAAATTGAATTGGAAGTTGGTTTAGAGCTTAACAGATCGATGCTGTAGTATCCAGGGCGTTTTCTCCTTAACTCATCCCCAAGAATCTATCAAACTACATTTCAAGCAGATGGCTGTGAACTTGCTTTTGTATGTTGTTATGAATTTTGCCATTGGTCTTGATGCAATTTTAAATACAGTTTTTCTAATTGTATTTAGAATTGCGCAGATAAGATTAGAATGGTATTTTTTCCTTCTAAATGACCTTGCTTTTGTTATGAAGAGCCTGACAAAAGGATGATTGACTTTTCCATGTGATCACAAAGCCAAGAATAGTAGAACTTTTTTTTTCAGACTCAAATGTTGTTCGGGCTATGTTCTCTCCCAATTTATTTCTTGCTCCCAGCCTACATGCTGGAGGGGGGAAGAATGAGGAAAAAGAAAGCCTCGGTGCTGTACAAGCACTGTTCAGCAATAGCCACAACACTTGTGTTATCACCACTGTTTTAGCCACAAATCCTAAACACAGCACCATATGGCCTGCTGCAAAGAACACTAACTCTGTTCCAGCCAGATCCAGTATAGATAGAAAGTCTATCCATAGTAATTATAAACAAACAAATCTTGTATAGATTTAACAAGGAGTTTTTTCCTCTTATATGGACAAAAACTGCTAGAAAGTGCTGAATTGTGGAGGAGAGATGAATAAGATTACAATGCAGTGGAGACAAAGCTGTAAAAAAGGGGCATTTTTATAAAGCACAAGAGACTTTAATAGGCTTTGAAGATGAGTCATGTCAATCTTAAGACTCATTGGCATCCCAAAGGAGGAGCAGAATAACATGGCTTCTCACCTACAAGTATTTCTGACAGTGCTAATGAATGTGGAACAAAAAGTGAGAAGGACACTCTGGTTTCTGCTATCAAAACCAGCTCCTGGGCAAAGACCTTGTCACTCGCAAAGGCCCTTTTCTTTCAGAATAAATGATACACACTTTTTAAAATTTCATTTTTGTCAGGATCTGTGCAGAAGGATCTTTACAACACTAACATGGAATGTAGCAGCATTAATCACCTGTAAGCTTTGAAGATCTGTTAGTAAAGGCGTGTTTTGTGTTAGGATTTATATTATCCAGTTAGGACAAAAACCGCTTGAAACTCCAATGTCCAATTTTTTCATGTTTGCAGTTCAGCTGCTAAAAAAGACTGTTTCTGTGCATCCTCTAAAGAGTAGTCTTCATTATCTTTAGAGTTGTGATTTACTACCTTTTGCATGTTCTGTTTACTCTAGAGAGAGAACCAGACTACTTTAGAAACAATGTCAGGCTATAACCTAAAGCAAAACATGCAGATAACTTGCGTTTTGAGCTGCTGACCTGTTTACAGGCCTCATTTTTTTTCCTCCTTTCTCTCATTGACAAGCTCTAAAAATGCCTGTTAACCTTACAGCTGCTAAAAAGGGAAAATGAAAGTATGTAAAGTAGGATACCAGAACCTCTTTCCATCTGTATATCTGAGTAGCTTCAACTATTGTCAGTTAAGTAGATGCTAGTGCTATTCAACTTAAACCTGGTGTTCCTCAGCAAAGTCAAGTGTTTGCCATTCCTCTGAGTGGAAAAGTTTGTACGCTGATGGGGGGGAAAAAACAACTGGTGGAAAGAGCAAGACACTGAGCAGGTTCTTGGAAAGGAGAAACCAAGAAAACCAAATAAATGCTCCTGGTGGTGATTTTCATTTTCTGTTTTGCTTCTATTTCATAAAGTGTAAACTTGCTAAGCCTTGAGCAGTGCAGTAACCAAGAAGTGATCCCTTCTGTGTAACAAATCCTTTCCCTGAGTCTTCAGTGTTCTCACAGTAACTGGGATGGGGGTCAGGAGGAAGGGGCACTCACCCAGATGTGCTGATTGAGTTCAAGTGCCTGCTCATGCTATTTATTGCTTACTGTCGTAAAGGCAAGTCATAACAAAAGGAATGAAGTCTTGTGATGTATGCCTAGCAGAGGACAGCCTGTAAATAGTTTGTAGCAGTCAGAGTAGCTGGATTAGGGGTACTTTTTTTTGGCTGGAGTGTGACTTTCCAGACATAATTTCAGCAGTCGCAGCCAAGTAGATAGCCGCGTTGGACTGTAGTCTGATAATGCTTTACTGGTTTGTGAGTTTGAGGTGCGCTGCTTCAGAATGGCAGCTATAGGCCCTTCAAAAATCAGGTTTGTAGAAATGCCTGTCATATAAATGTGCATACCTGCAACATGCAGCCAAAATGATTAAGTAAAAATCTTCAGGCTGGTTACAGTTCTCTTCTATATTAGATTTAAAGACAAAGATTTCCTCATTTAGTTGACTCTTTCTCCCTATGAACTGTGGTGACTTTTTTTAAATGAGAAGCAGCAATATAATATGGTTGTGCGGGGAAAATACAATATCTGCCAAATGATTGATCACTTTTGGCCTCTGAATCCTCTGGCAAGTATTTTGCAGTATATTTAGGAGTATTTTTGAAGATATAAATAGATCATCGCAATCTGTGGCAATTAGCAGATAAGAAATAACAACCAGCTCTATCTACTGGATATGTAGTAAAACTGGCTTTTAAACCCAAAGGGAACACAAGATTTCCCTTTGCAGCATGTGATTCAGCCCCACCATGATTAAACACAGGCAGCAGTGAAGCTGATTTGGGGGCTACAGTTTAATGATGCAGCATAAGATAACATCTTCATCATGGTTATTATGTAAAGTAATGCCTTGCCTCTGAAGGGAAAGCATAGCTTGTTGTTTGTGGTATTATGAAATTGATGTCAATATGGTACTTTAAAAAAAGCATGCTGTTTCTAATAGAGTACTGATTATTGTTTTATGTTTGATCTTGTTTAGTTTACAGTGCCACCTGCCAAAGTAAAGGGCTAGGGACAATTATTTACATACTCTTGTTTAAGGTCTGTTCTCCCAGAAAACTGCTACCGATGAGAGAAGTTTGGAGGTTATGTGTACCAGACCCATGCCAGCCTTTCTTCAGTTCTAGAGTAAAAACAGTAACTTCAGCCTCCTGTTTCTGGAGATGAACTTGATTGCCTTTCCTTAGCAGGCTCTTTTAGTCTTAGACCCAGAGAAGGGCTTCTGTGCTTGAAGGCCTGTTTACTGAGCGACATTAGCTGATTCTGCTCAGTTTTCTCTAAACCTTGGCTTGCTTAGACAGTCATGACTCAGTAATAACAGCATATGTCTGTGCATGTTTGTCTCTTGATTAAAAAGCTCGATTGTACAATAGCTTTTTCTGTACTGTTTTAAGCTAGGAAAGATACATTTTTGTGTATCGAATGTTCATATGGTAAAACAGAAGTCAGTTTTATATATATGGCTCATATGCACACATAGGAGAAAAGTATTTTTGGTCAGGAAGCTTTCATATAGATGACTGTAGTGCTGAAGGAAGTTTTTGTACCATGTAGTAATGTTGCCAATTTAATCTGTTATAATAATGTGCCCTTTGACAAGTTTGCAAAAAGCAACCTCATAAGCTATGAACTGATGACTTAATCACGTGGTACTCAGTTGCAGCATCTATGGGCAAATATCCAGATGAAAAATAGGCCCCATTTAAGGAGTTTCTGGTAGAATATAGTGAAATGCAAGATTGTACGAGGCAGATGATTTATCTGTGGCCATAGAGCTATAGCACACTGCAAATTCAAGAATCGGGTCCTTGCTTCTGCCCAGAGGCTTTGTGAGTAGAAGGATGGGGTGTGCACATGTCCTATGTCCATTCTAACCATTCCTGTTTCCTTGAGGCATTGCAAGTTTCAGTGCGTAGCTGATGAAGGATTCATATCACCTCTGGCACTGGGGAATCGTGCTGTTTGCTAGGTGACTATCACTGACTTGTTCCTTTAGAGAAGCTTTGTGCAATTTTTAGCAAGAGTCTTATTTACTAAATGTGGTAGTGCTCTGAAGTGGTGTGAGCCAGTACCTCACTTTACCCCAAATTCATCATTCTAATGTGATCGTGCAGTGAGAAGAAGATGCAGCAGAATTCCAGCTTTGAGCTTACTGCTTTTTTCCCCCAGTAATGAAACTTGTAATTAGCATGTTCAAGATGCTAAAGAGAATGTGAGCATGTTAACAACTCTCCAAATGTCAAAATGATTTTGCAGTTGTCACTGGTTGTTCACATTAGGGAAGTAAAGATGCTTTTTACTACTCAGTAAGTTTTACTGTCACAACGTAGAGCAGAGAAATATTGATGAAGGACATCATTCAAATCTGCAAACCAGCAGGGGTTTATGCTAAAGGCCATAGCTGTCTACAGCTGTTAAAAGCATAGCCTCATGACAATTGGTGCAAATACTGCTTGCTCCCAACAAGATGATCTACAAAAAGTATCTTAAGTTATGCATTAGAAGATAACAAAATAAGCTTTGAATGAAACCTCATAATAGTGTTCCTCATCCCCTGAAAGAGGACCTAGAAAATAAGATAAATTATTTTACACAAGGAGTATAAATCCTGATTACATTACTGGTCTTTCCTTGAAGAAAATCAAGTATTCAGGATGGACTTAAGGTAGTTCACAGGCTTGACCAAAGTCTTATTAACCCCTAAAAAAGATGTCTTGATCCAGAGAAATATAATTAGGAAAAACTAACTCTAAAGAGTTTGCTTCATAGAGGTCAACTGCATTGCAATTATGTTGTTACACAATAGTTAAATTATTTGAAAAGATTAGACATCTATCATTTTAGAAATGAAATAAGAGACCTGGTATTTCTTTAGGATACAACTTTCTGATTATTAGATTATTCTTAGGCATTAGCCAGGAGCAAATTTATGTGTTTAATATAATTGCAGCAACATAAATGCTGATAAAAGACTGAGGTAATCTGTGTAGACAGAGTTACAGATTCATGTATTACAATATTGTGATTTCTTTGCAAGTCTGCAAAATTAATATATACAGTAGATAAAAACAAAAAAGTAGATAAAAACAACAGATATGTTTTGTTTGCATTCTGGCAATCAAAATAATTTCTTTTAGCAGTCATTAACCTTTTCCTGAATTCTGAGGTAATCCTCTATCCTGCTGTAATTTTTAGTGTGATATCTGAGTTTTTATTCATAGGAGCCTAACAAAGTATTTTAGTGTTAATTCAGCCTGTTTAATCTCTCTGCAAAAGGCAGTTAACAGGTAACTTACCTTTAAATATCAAAAAAATGTTTAATTAGGAGTTGCTACTCAAATGGTACCAAAAATCTTATAAACTCAGGAGAAAATGCTGAAGGGGAAGGTGGGTTAGTCAACAGTCTTCTATCAGCTGGTATCTAATTTAGTCCCACTAAATTTGGTGCACACTGTGCACTTTTTTCTGAGGACCATCAACATGGAGGAGAAAATGAATAGAGCATCTGCTGTTGATCTGTTTGTATGTCTGATGTTGACACATAATACGCAGTCATTTCTCAACCATGGTTGTATCTTGGAAAAACATCCTTTAAATGAAGGAAATCAAGCTTTCTGCTATCCTAGGACAAAGGTTATCCCCCCCTTTCTTTTTGGCTAAAGTATTTTCTAGTGAATACAAGGTTATATTTCTAGTAATGTCAGCTGGATAATTATAACGTCTGCTATAGCAATAGCTTCACTGACTGTAAAAACATTGGCTAATGGTGCCAGGAACAGCCTGAATGGGGAGATAAATAGGTGGATCAGTTCTTGCTGTTCTACCTACAACTGTTGAGTCTTGTCCCTCAGCTAGCAAGGTGGTGACCTGCACTGCTGAGACAACCAGCCAGACATACTTTGTCTTCTGTATAAACAGTGAAGCCACCTAAATAATCTCTAGTAAGATATTAAGTAATGCATAAATTCATCAATTAGCTCCATAGTGGATAATCTCTAATATTCTGAATTTCTGTACAGCTGCTGAATATGTGTGGGTTGATCAGAGTAACATGTTTGACTGAATCATAGTATATGCCTTGGTTACAGAATCTAAGGCTGGATAACTCTTTAGTAGCTTTCGGTCTGTTCTAATCATTAATCATCTTGCTACTCAAAATTTGGTACCTTTTTAAAAACCAAAGGCTTTCATTTCTTCAAGTTACATCTTGTTTACTGAAGTGTTGTCATGACAAAATGCATCTATTAAACTTACAAGTTCTCCTACTATTTTAAGTGGTCCTTGTTCTGAAGGACAAGAGTAATTTTCTATTATTGAACTTTTAATCAATTCCATACAATATTCTTAAACATAAATAATTATGACAGTGCTTATAGGTAGATCAAGGAAGGATTTTGTCTAAGAGATTTTATCCATTTCAGTGGAGGCTGGAAATAACCCTCAATTTTTCTACATTGATTTTTAACTGGCTTCTTGAGCCTTATTCAGGGGATGAATCAATGGGACAGCAGTGGCCTGACTTACTGTGGTGCACCTGGAAGTTCATAGCTGCTGCTTGATACACCCCAATACTTGAGCAGCATGAGATTGATCTGAGGACTAGCTCTGTATTATCCATTTGCATGAAGCCAATTTTCATTTGCTTGTCAAAGGTTTGACTGGGCATGTTGCAGCTAGTGGTACAAAGGTAGAAACTGCCGTAAGTAGAACTAGATTAGTACTGTATTCCTTTTGTTAAAGGAAGCTGAAAAACTCCTTTAGAAATAAAGGTAAACCAACAACCCCTAAACCAACCAAATCAACTATCAAAACAGTCAAGGTCTGCTACCCTGACAATAGGCAGAGAGAGCTCCTGGATGTCACTTGTTGTTGGAAGGTGCTTTGAAGTCTTGTTATGCTAATTTTCAAATTGTTGTATACTGCTTCTGTGGAATCATATCTTATCACCCATTTATCTCCTGAAATGCTGTATGTGGGATGTGCATGCTTGTTATTTAATCCCTGATAGGTGGACACCTTATCCTTTGGTGAGCAATTAGATTTTCACTTGGAAATGACCTTTAATTCAAAGCAGATTAGATTAAAATACAAATGAAATTACTTGCAGCATCCAAAACAGGTAATGTGGGTACCAATGTTTTTAGACTTTAGTGAAGAAATAAGGGAAGCATTTCTACATAGAAGTAAAATTAGAAAGATTGCTTTCCCTGTACCTGTGTTCCTCTCTGCTGCTTCCCTGACCCTCTCCTTGGGAGATGCACTTCAGGCCTCTGGAGACAGCTCCGGTCTGTGAAACCTCCTGGGCTTCTTCAGGAAGTCACCTGAAGTCCTCCTTGGGTTCAGTTTAAACTATCTTCCTCAGAGGCTTACTGATCTTATGAGAGATACTTGAAACCCCTGATAAACAAAGAACTAGCACACTTCGTTGGAGATGCTGCATGTACTGTTACACCAGAGCAGAGGCTACGAACAGGAGTCTGATCAGTGAAGCATGCCTCTTGGCCTCTCCACCCCCACTTACTACTTCAGTGAATGTCTGTATCCATATTTACATAGATAAACACGCAGGAATGAGGCACACAGTTACATGACATTTACAAAATGGGATTGTTTCTACCTCTTTGCTGAGACCAGATGTAGTTGTGCTCAGTAATCTTGAGGATACAAGGCTTGGAAGGAGTGTTGATCTCTAAGGGACAACACACCTTTCCCCAATAATGTTCAAGAGGAAGGCAGTTTTGCCTAAGTCCTCATTCAAAAATAAGTGAAAGATGTTTGACACTGAATAGCAATGCTGCAGTGTTAATAACTTTAAAAGGTTGTAGAAGAAAGTTATGTGCTGTACTCTAACCTTGCTTGTAATTTAATCAGTGAGGTTTTGATAAGGCTTTTTTCAGTAGGTTAAGAAAATCTCCAAACAAGACTACATAGAAAAATTGCAAATATGAACAAAGCTGTTCTTGTCTATATGTCAAAGATAAATTTCCAGTACTTCCTGGCAAGGACATGAAAGCAAACAATTATCTATATGAACCATGTGTTTTGGAATACAGGTGCTATACTGGAAACACTTGAAAAAATGTAATTTTCTCTCATAACTGTTCCTATTCTAGCAATTTCTAGTAAGCTTGTGAGAAATATCCTTGATCCTCCAGTCCTTAAACAATGCACTTTCTGATCTGAGGTAGAAGTATATGTTGAAAAGAAGTAGGGATGAGGAAGAATTTGGAGGAACAAGTAATCTAATGCTGGCATGGAGGCAAGCTGGGGATTAGCAAAGTAGCAACACTTTTGCATTCTATTTTTACTATACATTTCCTTTAACATAAAGATGTCTGCAAATATGTTAACTGTTCAAAAAATATTTTAAGATGGAGATGTACATCATATGAACTACTTGAAAATAAACTTGAGCTCAATTTATTCTTCAGTATATTAATTCAGTCCTAATCACTGAAATCCATATGGCTGAGTTCAAAAGGAGATCATGCACCCCTGCTCCTTCCCTAAATTTTAATTTCTTCTTAGTTTGGTTCAAAAATTGAACTGCTTAGAAATACCCTACTTGACCTTTAAAACTACAGTGTCAGGGGAATCATGATAATTAGATGAAGCCATACAATTATTTGTCTAAAATGTCTGTATAAACATTGGAAGCCACATATGAGCAGTTTGAGAATGCTGTATCTTCACAGGCATGGGCTGCTGTGGTAAGCTGCATCTTCATTCATGAATTAATAGTGCTGTTACTGAAGATGTTTGAACGTCATGCCTGTTTTTAGTGGAAGTTGATTCTACTTTTACTGATGAAGTCTGAAAATAATTAGCTTTTCTTGGTTGGCTATGCCCCATATTCCTTCTGCATAGTTCAAGCTTGGGAATAAGCTTCTACCCAATAACATATTTGGTCCCAGTACATGTGGTTGGTTCCTCTTTCCCTCTTAATATCCACCACTTTGATGCCATAGTTTTCCTTAATGATACACCATTTCTCAAATAGGGACAATGTTCATCATTTGCTGAACAATGTCTTCTATAAAGATAAGTACACTGCGTGTTTTATACAGGAGAGCTACACCTACAGAACAATTTCAAGTAGCAGCTGGGCTGCATTGTTTGGCACATAATAGCTACATTACAGCCCTCTGAAATGCCAGTAAAAAATAGCAGCTAACCAACAGTCAATGTTAATGTTTTGGAGCTGGCAGAAGAGTATCAGTGTAGGTTGGCATGCTTGCTGTGAAAACATATAGTAACTTCTGTAAAGAGCAAAGAACAGTTTGCTTTTTTCTTTCTGTCAGTATAGAAGTAAACCAATAGAGGAAAAATTAGTGTGCCTAATCCATTAATGCCATGGAAGGCATTTGCTCAGGGGTTTAGAATTTTCTACATGTTTGCTAAATCTTAAATGTGTAACTAGAGGGACCTAAGAGCATGACAGGAACTAAAGAAAATACAGAAGACTAAAACAAAAGCCCCAACCAAAACACAAAACTTAAACTAAAAGCAGAATAATTAATGTGTCTGATAAAATACACATCTTGGTGCTCAGCACATAGCTCAGTTTAAATACATCAACAGTTTTGTGCATCTCTTTAGAGTCAATGTAAAATGTGTTCCAGGAAGGACTGTTGTCTCCTCCAATCTTAACCTAACGACTTTTGTTTCTTTGACGGGGTTATCACTGAAGATATAATATATTGCTGGGTAGCAGTGATAATATTGATTTTGCTCTAAATAATTTTAACTTTGATAAATTTTACCATGTGGAATAATTTAAATGAGTAACAAAACAATAAAATATATTCTCTTAAAGGGTCAGAGTTGACCAGTAAATTTATGCTTTAGTGTTTGGAGAGCTTCTTCAAATCACTTTCAAGGAAAGAATTCTTCCTTGAGTGGATTCATTTTAAATTGTCTCAAATTATTTTAAAAAATAGGACCTTTCCAAATCACTAGTCAGCATCAAAAATTTATATCTTCTGGCTACCAAGCTTCCTAATGAGGGACTAGGGAGCAGTCAGTACTTAGGGCATTATTGATAAAGCCTTAAAGTACATAAAATCCTAACAAGGATGTATATGGTTCTTTTGGTCTATGAATAGGCAGCTGGATATCTTCTTTTACTCTAAATTTTTCTTTGTATAGATGGAAGAACTCTGGACCCTCATAACATAACTTTGTGTAGGGAAGGTTGTGGAACAGTGATAAATACTTGTCTTAGAGAGACCTTGGCCTTCAAACACAAATGTGGGTGTGAAGGATAGGAATGAGCCAAGAACAGTTTCTGTAACCTTTTGATAATTCACTAGCTACCATTCCTCATTAAAACATTTCCTAAATGTGTGTAGATGGACTTGGTTATATTTCTGAGTTGAAACAAGAATGAAAGACAGAAGAAAAAAGTCAAATGCAACTAAATTACACATCTAGGAGATCACACTTAAACTGGGGAGTAGTGAGCTATGCTTACCCAAATTACACTGCCCAATGAAAGACTTGCTAATTAACTAATTTCATTATTGAAGACCCAGATCCTTTGGAGCAGGCTCAAAAGTCTTCTCTCTGGTAGTAATGAAGAGTGGGTAGGGATATGGGAGAATGGTTTATGATTGACCATGTATGCTATGAGAGATGTTGTCATTTTTGTGTTCTCTTAGTAACAGGAAAAAAACCCCAACAATTCAAGTCTAGGAATGTCATGTACTAGATGTCAGACTGGAAATCTTTCCTTCTGTGTTAATAAAGTTGAATTAAGGAAATTGGTATACAGTTTCATCACTTCCTGTGAATTTCTGAGCATACCTTCATGCTAGTTAAGCTCTTAAAAATACTTTATTTAAGTCTTCCTGAGTTTGAATATTTTATAAAGGAGAGTAGTTGAAATAGCGAAAGCCAAGCTGCGAATTCAGCTAGACATGATGTAAAGATTGCTGCAGAAAGAGTAAAATGAGAAGAAAAAATTGTGTGGTTCAAAAATAATTTCTTCTCTCCTCAGTCTAGTCAGTTTTAGTTTCTTTGCTACACTATCTGTTGCAGAACACAACTATTGGTGTGTTACTTCTGTTAGAAAGGATTTTACTATCAGTAGAAACAGACTACTGCGTTGAAGGAGAGTCAAGGGACAACTATTTTTCTACTGCTCCTCCTGCCCCCAGAGGGAATGGCAGCTGTTTGCAGAATAAACCTCAACAGAAGGTAAAAAAAGTCCAGTTATGGCAGTAATTTTCAGATAGAAGTAATTAATTTTTTTAAATCAAGATATTTAGAAAGAAAATGTTGTCTGCCTGCCTTAGGTTGCCTTTCACATTTATGGCCTCTTTCTTTTTATTATGAGCAATAGGTGGCTTATCAAAAAGATCCCTGTGAAATATGAGCTGTTTGGGGTAGGATTTTGATTGCTTGAGGAAGAAGCTTGCCAAATGTTCCAGCATTGATCTTTGGGCTAATGTGAAGTTTGCTTGAGCCTGCTTGCCCTTTCTAGTTGAACAGGTGGGGGGGAGCACACACAACCTCTCCTACAGTGGGGTTAGTCTGTCACTTGTGTAAATTAATTATCAATTATGTACAGAAAGCAACTTAAGCAAAGGGGGGGGAAAAACTCAAATCCCCAAAACGTTATAGCTTAATGATTTAGACTACAGCATAAGTCATCTTTGACTCATTGCATGACAAATATGATACTGAGACTGCCAAACTGTACAAAGAGTTTTCCGGAGACCGTTTTTAATGTTAGCAAGACAGATTGGGGGGGGCAGTATGAAATCAGTTAGGGAAGAAGCATTACTAAGATTTGGCTTTGTAGGCTATGTGAGCAGTGTATTGAAGAATGTCAGAAGTTCAAGACTTGCATGTGGTAATTAACTAAATCTTCCTTATTTGAATTGCATAAACTGAGGCTTTAGGGTTTTCTCCAAACAAAACTTTGACAGAGTGGTTTTTCATAGCTCTTTCACTGTGCTACTCAAGGGCTGTATTTTGAAGTCCTTTACTCAGGTGAAACACTTCCTGTTCACAGATCTGTGTTCAGTAGAATGTGAAACTGGCCTTTACAAACCAAAGCTCCCTTCTCATGCTCATTTATTTAGACTTACTAAAATCTGAATAAAAGGTTCTGTATTGGGCAATTAGCTGAAAATGTTCTGATTACAAAAGACATATAATTTTTAGGGATATGAGCATTTTTCTTATGTATGAGTCAAGGGAAAAATGTGTTAGACGCTAAGTGTTGAGAAAATCAGGTTTTAAATATTTAGAAAGGTAAAATAAATAGATAAAATTGAGAGCAAAATATGCTTATGATTGTGTTCATGTTAATGCGTTGTCAAATAGCAAAATATACTGTATCAGGTGTAGCTATATATGTGTATATATACATACACACTTTAGTCTACCTTTCTAAAACTGATGCTATATATATGAAACCCAGAAATACCTCTTGTATTCGGTTTGCACGGCAAGGTTTTGGTAGCAGGCTACAGGGGTGGGTTTTGTGAGAAACTGCTAGAAGCTGCTCCCGTGGCTGAGACCCAATGCCAGCTGGCTCCAAGATGGACCTGCTACTGGCCAAGGCCGAGCCCATCAGCACTGGTGGAGTGTCTCTGGGATAACATATTTAAGAAGGTGGGGGGNTTTGTGTAGAACTTGTCTCCCATGGGAGGGATCCCACACTGGAGCAGGGGGAGAGTGTGAGGAGTCCTTCCCCTGAGGAGGAAGGAGTGGCAGAGACAGTGTGTGATGAACTGACTGCAACCCCCATTCCCCATCCTCCTGTGCTGGAGTAGGTAGAAATCAGGAGTGAGGTTAAGCCCAGGAAGAAGGGAGGGGTGAGGGGAAGGTGTTTTTAAGATTTGGGTTTATTTCTCATTATCCTTCTCTGATTTGATTGGTATTAAATTAATTTTCCCAAGTCAAGTCTGTTTTGCCTATGACAGTAATTGGTGAGTGATCTCCCTGTCCTTATCTTGACCCAGGAGCCTTTTGTTACATCTTCTCTCCCCTGTCCAGCTGAGGAGGGGAGTGGTAGAGCAGCTTTGGTGGGAACCTGGCCTCCAGCCAAGGTCAACCCACCACACCTCTGAAGTATTAAAATATTCTGTAAGTGGCAGACTTTCCTCTTCTGAAAAAGTCCATTTATTTCTAAGTGTAACCTCACAATAATAGAGGTCAGCACAGTCTTGTAGACTCTGTATTATAATTCATGAAGATGGTGAGTTCTTGAGCTGTGCTCAGAAAAAATTACTGTCTACTGCTCTTACGCAAGGCTAGAGGGGTGCCACCACCAGCAGAACCAGGGTTGTGAAGATGCAGCACTACATCTGCTGCTCCTCTGGCCTTAGCATGCTGCCTGAAGGACATGGAAGCTCTAAAAAACTACTTGCCACCTCCTCCACAGGGTGCTGACTAGGACATGAGAAGCCAGCTCATCCCAGCAGGATGGGTGGAAGGAGCGCAGAAGGAGGCTATGAAATCAGTTTGTAACTGCTTCACTGGGAGCCTTCAATGATACCAGTATCAAGTTCAGCTGAGGTAATCTGAAGCAGCTCCAGCAAAACCATGCCTTTGCATGGCTTACCTTTTTAAAGGAATGCTAGATTCTGGTTCCAGCTTCCTTTTTTCTCAGAAAGAGTATGCTGGTTTGCAGATCAGATTCTTCATTAGATCATTAGTGTAATGTTCAATTATTTTAGATTAAAGGCACCAAGTTCAACATTTGAATTAGAGAATTTAGGTGACAAATTAGAAATACTTGTCCCTAAGAGTTATATTGTGATGTTAACTCTGAATATAGCAGACTTAATACTATCTTCTAAGCATAGTTCCAGGGAAAAATGATTCATACGTATTTCTGAATCATAATTCCTCTTCCTCCCTCCTCCCTCTAGTCTTAAAGGGTAAGATAAAGCTGTAACACTTGCAAAATGGATCTTCACAGGAAAACTTCTTGCTTTTTTTCTCTTAAAATATCGTGTTCCACTGAAAATACTTGGTCATATTCATACTTGGTTGCACAAACATTTTTCTATGTAACTCATTATAAGTGTTTTCAGGTGTGGACACATCTTGTTCTCATTATGCCTGTTTAGATAGGCTGCTGACCTGTACCACCACAGTTCTCCTGTTGCTCTCCTGCACTGATCAGCTGCCAAGAAAGGCCAAAGCACTGCACAGCTCTTCCCCTGCCAGGCTGTGTGCAAACACTGAGTTTCTGCTCTCTTTATTCACCTAGGTGAGTCTTTATGTGCACTGTATGTCCTGATTGAGCACTCTCTTTGATTCCCACACCTGTTTCCTGTCAACTATCCATGTTTTTCTATTTTCTCAATGATTTGTATCTAGAATGAATCACTGAATGTGCAAGGTGTGTTTAGCACCAGCCAGATCAGTCATATTCTGTATAATACTTCTAGATTGCTGATGTTTCTCTTGTTCATGTAAGATTTTAGAAATGTGACTGTTCTCTCTTCCCTGTCAATTTGCTGGTGCCTGTTAGAAAACATGCTGTTTTGGGGTTGGGTATTTTTTTTATTCTGCTTATAAAGAAAAGAGGAAGGAAGAAAGAAATCAAAATTATTTTCACCGGAAGTATGTTGACCTTCAAGCTATTCTGAATGAATGTTTTTATGCAGTGATTTGTTCTCACTCCTGGGGTGTGCAGGCCTCTGCATTTAGTAAATTTAAGCAGATAGTGTTCAAAATCATGACAAATCTGACTTATTAATCCTGTAGTTCCTTTCAGAAGGAACTGTGCTGGTCACGGAAATTGGCACTACTGCTGTGTCCTGTGTTGGGGCTTTCCAACCACTACTTTTAAATGATCCTCTTCCTTCCAGGGGTGTTGGAAGACTTTCTGCTACAAGCTCATTTCTCTGTGCCTGTTCAAAGGGTAAGGCTGATGTGGTTTAGAAATTCATGGACTTGAAAAGTTCAGTCCCTGAGCATCTTCTGAATGAACATGATGGTGTATATGCTACCTTAAGTATGTATATTTTTTTGACTTTTGTCATTCTGAGAATTTCTAAAATGCTTAGGATTTCCTATGCTTTATAAATAAAATGTGTGATTCTACATAGGCAAGCTGTGCTGGGTATGTCAGTGGTGTGCTTTTGGGAGTACAGTGTGGTTTCTGCTTCTGAAATTCAAATCTCTCAAAGGCAAAGGGATAGAGCATGGAGAAGGGGAAGAATGCTGGCATTAGCAGCCCTTCAAAAAAGACTAGATTTGCCTCCTGTGCTTGGAACTCTGTTTGAAGCAAATGTATATCAATTTCTAAGTGCTGCTTTATTTCTACCTCTGATTCTACTCTGTAGAAACTTGGGTATGTATAAGGATTGGGACAATCAACATCTTATTACAGCAAACATACAGTTTTTATCAGTAGTAATCTCAACCTAAAGACTGACCTCTACTTTGTGGTTTTCATTCATTTACTTTTGAGATTAATGCTCCTATTGTGATTTATTAATCGGAAAAGCAGTTGCTTTTTACACACTTTGTTAATAAGTGCATGCTTCCTGCCTTTTATGCCCTGGGTTCGTGTTTCAGAAGGATACAGTATGGTAGAAAGGTTTTAAAGCAAGTGTTTAATATATTTGTGGTGTTTGTAATAGAAGACCGAAACTTGGTGGCTGGAAGTTGTGCAGAAGGGATCCAGGTTCCCACAGAGGATTACATAATCTGTTGAATCAGCTGCTGAGCACGGGCCTGACATATCCTGCCCTGCACCCCTCGCTCATACAGAACAACAGCTTCTTCAGTCTTTATGCAAGGTGACAGAACGGCAGTCCATTGAGTTTTAAGATTAGATATCTATATGACAATGCTTAAGTAATTCAATTTTTCATCTGGCCATGCTATTTCAATGTGAATCTCTTCAGGCTAGCTGAAGTAGCTGCAAAGTGTCTGGAGTGCAAAAGCAATGTGTCGCCTCTTCCTCAGGCAGATGTGTGCGCACCTCCCTGCAAGCTGCGGGTGCTCCATTGAGGACAGCTAGGTGCTTATGTTCTGGGACAGACTTGTGTCCAGAGTTTGAGATAAAATGGGAGTAGAGGGGAAAATGCTTCTGCCTGCTTGTCTCCAAAAATTAGAAGTGCTACAACTGTTTTATTGGAGTGGGTAAGTTGGTTTTGTTGTGGTCCTCTGATTAGCATAATTGTGTAACCACCCCAAAAGCATTCCTGTTAGCCTTAAAGTTTGCTCAAATGCTTGGACGAGAACATCTCTAAGTGCAGTGCCAAGTGGCTCCTCTTGGACAGAAATCCTCTGAAATCTTAGGCTAACTTTGTGGTTGTGGCAACTGATTCTGTAGACTTAGTCACATAAACTACTTATCCTTAATCTCGGAAATGTGTATTCTGATGTATTATTTTTGACAGAAGGTAAAAGACAGGAAGCAGGAGTGATATACTTGTCATGCAAAGTGTTTAAAAAAAGCAGGGAGACAAAAGAGCTGTCTTGCATTTATTTCACTCCGCAGGTTTGCATTAGCTGAGACTTGGGAAAGTAGTTCAAGAAACGTGTTTGTGCAATGAAGACTGTTACCATAGCTGTTCTGGGGGGGGACTGAGCTATTGCTGACTTGTTAAGCAGCTTTTACTCTTCAAAAGACAAAGCCGTGTGGAGCCTTTGAGAGCAGAATCCTAATGAGGTTGCTACACTTGCGCTTTTTTCCCTCCTGTCAATCCCAAACTTTTGTAACGCGTTGCGATCTACTGAGATTGATTTAAAATGTGAAAGATGGATGGGGCAAAGGCAGGATTCTGGGTGCTCTCCCCAGCTCCCTCATGGCTCTGTTGCACTAATGGGTCAAGCAGAGGCATTGCCTGACGTTCAGCTCCTGTCTGTTTCCACCCACTCCATCTTGGAGAAGGTGTCTAGCTAGTGCCATATGTGTGAGGGATGCTGCTGATGATTTGTGGATATAAAGAAATTATGGTATTGGTATGACACTGGCAATAGGAATTAATCTGCACAATGCATCAAATTAGTCTAGAAAACATTGAATATGTACATTTATCGCTTGGAGAAATGAGAAATCTCATATTTTTGGCCATATTGGTGTATCATTCTGATCAGAGTTGCTATGATTTTGAGTTGCAAATTGTAGTTGCAGGCTTTTATACGTGCCTCAAAGTAGTTGAGGTTCTGTAAATGCCTTAATTTTTTGCACACCTACCAGTATCATTGGGATCTATAGTGGCTGCACAACCAGGAAGCGTTGGTAGTACAGGAAAGGATAGGGACTAGGACACTTGAAGATGTTCTTTTCTAGAGAAGCAGAGAAAGAAAATCTTTATTTCCTGTGTGTAGTTTCTTTGCTCTGAAAGACATGAGAAAAATACTAGGCTGTCCTGGAATATGTATGGAGTATGGCATGACTTGCTGGATGGAAGCTGTAGCAGAACTGGAAATCTAGCTGCCCGTCAGCAAGTGTCACCATAACTCACACTGCTTAGCCACACTGGCCTGTGTGTGGACTGGGGTGGATAATATTCATTTTTGTTGATGCAAGAATCAGGTAGCTAGTGCCACAAGTGGCACTTGTCCTCCTGCTGTGTGAGGGAAATAGATTAAATCTTCCTATAGGTTCAGAAATGATAGTTTTTCAAAATAGATTAAGAGATCATGCAGTCTTCAAATATAAGCAGGTGAAGTTTGGGATGGAGCAAACAGTACAAGAGCTAATATCTGGAAAGACTTGAGGAAATGGTAACATTAGCTTTCAATGAGTAAGAACATCTGATCATGTTAGTGATGGAATTTCAGCAATAGGTGTCAATAGCTCACATGCAAATGGAAGTGTCAGTTCTCAGTGAAGCCTTATGTGAGTAACCTCAGCAATTATTTCATTGCTCTTTGGTTACAATAACTAAGGAAGCTTTAGTTTTATTTTGAAGATCATCTAGTAAAGTATCACAGCTACATGCCAGCCAATATATAGAAACAGTACAGAGGAACTGCTACCTTAAGAGCATTACGTAGCCATTTTTTAGGTTTCTAGCTAGAGCCTTACATAACCCTACCTTTTTAAAAAAAAAAAAAATCAATTTAAGAGGATTCCACTATATATCTGAAAAGTAGCCTGCATTGCAGAATTTAATAGGATTATACTATTGATTCCATCTTTACAATGCTAGCTAGTGTTTGGTACTTGTGAACTGCAGACTATTATGTGACTGAACACAAGGGAAGAAGGATTAGTTTGTAAAAGAATAAGCAGCTTTCCCTTAAACTGCCCTGAACCAAACACATATACCTGTTTTGGTCTTTGTTAGTAGATGCCAACTAACAAAACACCAGTGGCAGCACCTTCTAAAACCAGGTATCTTCTTATAATTATTTGCTCAGTCTCCAAGTAGAAGGCAATCAAACCTCATGTGAGCTAGTGTTTGTTGCTGTAATGCAGCTGGCTTACAGTTTCTCCAGAAAATTCCACCTGTATGTCTAACCAAACAAAAGTTCCTAAAGTTGTCTGGAAACCCATGTCATGTACTGAGGCTAATGGTTCTCCTCACAATAGAAGGTACTTTCTGCTGTTTTAACTTAATGGAGTAAATGCCCAATTCCAATCTTTCCATAAAGAAGTATTTTTTGGGGGGAAGGTAACTCTCCCTGAGAAAATAGTTTTATGTACTGAGTCACGTCCTTACATACCAACCTTATTTGTTTATTATCACTATACTGGTGACTGTAGTCACTCTTTCATGTTTGCAAAATCAGTTAGCCTCTGAACTCTGGTACCCTTCATGATGACAAGTATTTCTATAGAATGGAATTCATAAGATTTTGAGAAAATAAACTTTTTAAAATTAGTTTTATATGGGGAAGCCGCCATCTTTTTCTCTAATTCTTCTTCCACCTTTTCCCTACTGAAATCTCTTTATGTCTGTCTTTAGTAGTGGGAGTCTACCAAACTGTTGCTTCCCTTTAGTTTTAGATGGTTCTGCTTCCAGAAAGCAGATGGCCAGCTGTGAAAACTCCAGTACAGCAGAGCTGCATAGAACTTGTTAAGGTTGAACATCAGCAAAATGCTGAGATCCCATAAAAAAAACTAAACGTCTCTAGGATAAACTTTAAATTTCCAGTCTGCCCTGACTCAACAGGTGATGCTGAAATCTATTATAAGGGTAATGGATGATTAATTTCTATAATGTCTTTACCTCCCCTTATTGGGGTGGGTGGCAACAAGTTACTTTTGTGTGGGACAGTTCTCCGTTTGCTGCTTCTGGTTTTATTAGTAAGTAGATGAGGATATGGAGAGAGCGAGGGACCTTTACATTTCTGGACTGTAGATGCTGGTGGGTTTCAAACCTCCAAGAAATCAAGAAGCAAACAAGGAAAAACATTGTGTAAGAGCATCAAGAGTACAATGAAATATGTGAAGAGCAAACACCTGTCCCACTAGCTTTGTTGGAAGGGTTTTCCCCTCCCAGCTGGTGTATGCTGTTGTCAGTAGTTAACTGTTGTATTACATGGAGCACAGCTTGCTAGTAACCTGGATCAGTTTCAATCTAAACCAACTTAATACCACTAGAGATTTTTAGACTTGAGGCATAAGGGTTGTGATCTTTTGTTTAGTCCGGCTTTTCGGCTGATGTCAAACGATATCAGTTTCTCTCTTTTTCTCTTTGGATCTATCAAGTCCTCTGTTAGAACAGAACGTGGTAATATGAGGTGAAAGAAAAAACAGTCCAGTGACCTTTGCTGTAGTTGGTAGGGATTAAAGCATTTGGGATGTGAACGCTTCTGTAAATTGCACTAGAGGAATCATTTCTTTGAAATGAAATGAATGTAGATAAGAAATTCCTATTTTTTTTATGCTACTGCTCTGAAAATTTGACTCTTCCCCGCGTAACCTTAGCTGTGGATGGCTTGTTGGTCCCATTGATTGAATACGTGCCTTAGAAGAATACTAGAAAATGCTATCATGTTAGCACGGTAACAGGGACAGCACTTCTATTATTGTTACATTTTTTGAAGTCTATTTGCCCAATAATACATGTGCAATTAATGTTGATGATTGCTCCTAAAGCTGATGTGAATTGTAAGGATAAAGCCTCACATTTCTTTTGAGCAAGAAGGACATAGTGCCAGGCAATGGCATTCAGTTGATGTTCTCTATCTCATCAGTCATGGGAGAGGGTAGGGGGGACATTGCATCATTGCTAACTATAAAATATTTCTGGAAACAATATGCCTGAGTGCATGGGCTCAGGGAGGACACTGAAAAAAACATCATGAAGTGTATCCTGTCCTTTATATGTTTCTGGTAATGCAAGTTGAATTTATTAGCAGTTTGTTGCTACAGTAAAAAGCATTTCCAAGATTTACGGCTGAAACAATAGCTGTAGTTGTTCAATCCTGTAGTATTTATTGAAGGTTTTGTTGAGCTCATGGCATCCTTTGATTAATTGCCATCTAAGGCACATTTTGTAACAAGGACTATGTCAGAATTTTGTGTCACTGTATTTCATAAAGTTCTACTGGGTCTTTAGGGAGAGGGAGTGCAAAAATATTAACTTAATGGGTGTGTGGGCAAGTGGTAAAAGTAATGACTAATTGACTGCCAATCAGGATTTATACATTTAGAGAGCACCTCCTCAAGTAACGATGGGTTTTACATTTTACTTTAACACAGAGTAGCCATTATCTTATTGCTGGGATGAGTTTCCAGAGCATGCATCGTAACAGCCCAGAACTTTCTCAACCATTTAAAAAGAAGGTGGAGGAGTATACTGTAGTCTGTAGGATTTTTCCCTTCCTTTACAGTAGAGTGAAAAGGTAACAATATGTGCAAATCATGGCAATAGAATAACATTGGCTTTAGCTCACAAGAATTCTTTCAGTATTTGAAGACGTGCACATGCAAAAATTGAGGATCTTAATGTTTAGATGAACTCCATAGAAGTGTGTCAGAGGATTAAGGCTAACTTTGTTCCAGTGTATCAAGTGTGATCTATTGATAAGATCATTTTTTTAAGAGGCTGCCAACTCTTTTTTATGGCTTTGGAAAAATAATTTAACCTAGAATCTAAAGATTAAGCTAGGTCCTTGCTTTGTGCAAGTTGTCTCCATAAATACCTTTTGTAAAGCCATGACAGTCTGACAGTAGATCAGTTTTATTGTTATTGCTTTTGCACAAGTGTCATTGATTTGGTATTTAGCAGGGAATAAAAAAAGTAGAAAATTGCTGTAATTTTGCCACCAAATATTCGTATAACATGTATTATAGGAGTATATTTATGGCATGGCTAATTCCAGAACTCTTACTATTTCACAGACACTGGAATTCTATCTTTTTGTCAAAAAATAACAAATTCAAGTTGATATTTTGGAGTGCATGCATTTCGAAATGCTAACCTTCTGACTTTTATGATTTTTTCCATGGAGTGAACATGACCCTTAGTGATTTGTATCTTATTAATTCATTTGAATTGTGTTCTTATCTTCAAGCTCCTTCGGTATTTCTAATGGTATTTGCCTTTATATTCTCTTGATCTGAAAGTGTGAATGCTAATCAGTTATCACTTCAGTAGAGTGTTTCAAAGCTTAAAATACATTGTTGACTAATTCCCTCGTATTTCAGACAGTGCATTTCTTGTGTCATTGTGATAAAAGAAATGTGATAGAAGAAATTAAGCCCAAAACTTGAGAAAGGAGACTAAAATACTTGGGTTTAGTACTGTGTATTTCACAATACTTGTTGAATGAGTTAAAGCATTGTGTGCAGCATTGAATGCTTCAAATGGCAAAGCGGGACCCATCTTTCCTTACACATTTGTGGCATTGAGGCTTTGGTCATGCATGAAATAATTGTACTTACCTATACGTATTTGTACTAAACTGACACCGGAAGAATGAAACCTGAGGTGGTACTGATTTGAATATACATTTAAAGATGATATTTCTTTTACAGAATCTAAAAGTTAGT
The DNA here is from genome assembly GCA_013400195.1 of Aramus guarauna. Lineage (NCBI taxonomy): Eukaryota > Metazoa > Chordata > Aves > Gruiformes > Aramidae > Aramus > Aramus guarauna. Next base: position 1,785,493 of record VXBL01010255.1, read on the forward strand.
GTCAGAGGTTAGGTGTTTTCTTCATCCTTGTCTGTTCCTTGAGGATTAGATAGGCTTTTTAATAGGTATTTCTATTAATAGTAATAACTCACGCAACTTGAACCCTGGGGATAAAAGTGCAACACTTCTGGAGGGTGTCTGTTCCTTCAGTGCTGTACCTTTCCTCTCCTATCTGTGGTTTTGGTTGTTTGGGGCTTTTTTTTTTTCCCATTTAATCATGGTGGAAGAGAAGCTGCACAAAACGAGAATACAAGATTGATGTTTAGAGGGGCTAGAGAATGAAAAGGCCCCAAAATGGGAAATTGCAGCTGCTCTTGAGCTGGGTATTGGCTCAGGGCGGCTCTGTGAGGAGCAGCTGGGGCTGCCCCAGGCCGGGCAGAGCTGGTTCCAGCCGGTTCTGACAGACCTGCCCTGCGCGCAGCCCCTCGGGGGGAAGAGGCGGGAAACTTGAGGGTGACCTTGAGCCTGGGAAGAAGGCGGGGGAGAGGGAAAGTTTTGGCTTCGTTTCGCACTGTCCTACTCTGTTCCTAATTGGCAATAGATTAAATTAATCTTCCCCAAGTGATGGCAACTGGTGAGTAGTGTCCCTGTCTGTATCTACACCCTCAAGTTTTTTCATCTTATTTTCTCCCCTTGTCCTGCTGAGGAGGAGAGTGAGAGAGCGGCTGGGTGGGTGGCTGGCAGACAGCCAAGACTAACCTGCCACAGACCCATCTACAACCTGATTTTTTTAAAAAACAAGCAAAAAAACCTCCACAATTAAAAAAAAAAAAGAAAAAGCTACTGCTGAAAATGCAAAGAAATGCTACAAGAATGATGGCAATCATTTGGCATTTCCTTTTCAGAGGGAAATGAAAATGGTGTTGTTTAAAAATGTCAAATAAAATGCCTCCAATGTTTTAAATAAGGCTTTAAAATATTACCTTTTTTAAAATCAGGATTCTTTGCTAGTTTCTCCTTTTAAGAAAAAAACAACAATTATTATAAAAAAATATTAGAGAGTAGTAATTTTTATTGCATAGCCTGCATTAGCAATGTAATCATTTCTTTTGAAGAATGCCATTACATCAGGTAAATATTTAGTCCCTATGCTTATACAAATCCAAACTGGCTTTATCTGAAATCAGTTGGACAGCTAAAGTCAGTAAACTGTTGATGCAACTGATAAATGTTGTGTAATTATTTAGGCATCTTATTACAAATCTATCTCTAAATAAAGCAAAGCAAAGGACACTCAGTTACGTAGATGCTACAAATTGTCTGTATCCTTTTGAGGCATAGCACGAGAGTCACTAACTTCCATTTTGGGCACCAAAGAGAGCGTCAATACCCAAATGCAGGAGTTCTTGTATCCTTCCAGCTTCTGTAAGGACAGAGAGAGGATGTGAGTCATGCTGTAACCATAGTTTCCTGGTCCTCTTTCTTTCCCCTGTCTGCACTTGAGTCATTTGCAGTCCTCCTCCCCAGGTTGCATTTCCAAACTCAGGTCCTTGGAAAGCTGTAAGCATGTGGCTGCTCCCAAATAACGAGTGGTAGGTGGTTGGGAGGCAGCATCGTCCATGCAGGAGTGGGATGTCTGCCATGGCATGACTGCTGGTGGAGGCCTGTCTCATGCTGGTACCTGCATAGACTTTGCCAGTTAGGCATCCCTGTATTTAAACTGTGTGAAGATCTCCATTTGTGAGTGTTTGTCCATTCTGCAGATGAGTTAAATCAGGGAAGAACAATTTAGGAAAGCAGCCAAGTAACTAGAGCCCTGCTGATGCTGGTGTACCCTGCTCTTTGCTTTTTCCTAAATGAAAGTCCTTCCCCTGAGAGTGGAAGTCCTGGGAGCTGTTTTTTCGGGATAAAGATGTATTAAGTTTTCAACTTAAAAGGAAGAGGCAGAGCAGAAAAGAGATTTCTAGTGCAGAGTAATGGAAAGTAAGAGAGGACTCTTTCTCCCTATGGAAAGGTGCAGACTGCCAGTGGTGGTAGGGACAGCATAAGCAGGAACGTGTATTCACATAGATGTGAATGTTGTCCCGTGTCTGTGGGACCAGTTGTTTTAATCTAGTGGTTCAGTTTTAATGTGCCTCTATCTTCTCTGCTTTTCTATGTTTAAAGGGTAAGCTGAGTAGTTCCATTGTTGTGTTCCTTTTGAAAATGGAGGGTACAAAAATGGTCTATTATTGTGATAGTCTAAAATTGCTTATTTCGATAATTTCTTCCAGTCCTTTATTCATAATTGAAGCATTTTCAAGAGGCAGTTACAAGTTACAGCCACATGAGTTAGATCTGGTTATGCTTTGCTGGTTTGGAGAAGATTGTGTTCAGAGTAACTTTTGTGTGCTTGTTCTTTATCACTCTGCCATTCAAGAGTGAATATTCATGGATCATTTCCTTTCAAATATTTACTAGGTTGTCTATTTTCATATGTTAGGTCTTCATATGAAATAAGCAAGATAATTTTGAGAAAACATTTTAATTAGAGCCTTAGAAGCTATAAATATTTCACTCTAAAAGTAGTGCTGCAAGATGTAAATGATTAAATGGAACATATTTTAGATACTTTGAATTGTATAACTTAAAATTATGTGTGCTTTCACGCTTCCTTGATATATTGCAACCCATACTTTTGTTTCTCAGTCACTTAAAGTATTTTTTCTGTTTGGGGTTTTTTGTTTTCTCTCCAGTATGATATAGAAAATGATCTTTCTTTGAATGCTGAGTAAAAGCATTAACCTTTTGGCAACAGAGGTAGGTAACTTGTTTTACATTTTTATCTTCAGCTTATGAACTACCGATTTACAGGATGATGCAATCTCTTTAATTGTTGAAGATCATAAAGAAACAATAAGTAATAAAGAAGCTGATAATGTGAAGTATCAGGGTCAGATAATATGGTTTAGGAGTATTGTGAATACAAGTAAAGTCTCATTGTACTTTCCCGTACTGAAAAGTTCAAGAGTGATTTTTGCTTAAAATTGTGAATGCTTTCTATTTGAATATATAATGAAAATGGGAAATGAAAGGTAAAAAAAACTCTTGTTAATGCAAAACAGTTAAAAATGTATGTTTTTCTTCCGTGATGTAAAAAGGTTTGTGTTGCAAGAACGATACTATTTTCAGAGTTTATTTACATCTGCATTCAATTGCTGGTGATTTCCTTTCTGAACCACAAAGCTCAAGATGCATTACTGCACTGTGAGAATTTTGTCAAAATGGAACACAGCTATATGTTCGCATTTTGGCAGTCTGGGAAGGAGGGTCACACATTTACAATAAGTACAAAGCTCTTTGTTCTTTTTCGTCCCTGAGAACAGGACACACGGCATGAATGGTTTTGATAGGTAGTTTTTTTTCATTAAAATCTTATGTGAAACCCAACTGTGGCCCCTGCTTTGAAGCAATCAGCAATGAGGGAACACAGATTTCCCCTTAAAAATTAGAGGATGAAATAAGTGACAATAGAAATAAAGGTAGAAGAAAAAAAGTTGATTATGCAAAGCAGATGAATACAAAAGTAAGAAATTTGTGACTTGAGATCCTGAGCCTTGCTTATGACCTCCTTACGTTCTTGGGAATTTGATTTTTACTTTTTCTATACTACTGGAACAGGAGATCCATTGATATTAATTTATTAGTGCTTTTCTGTGGCACTTTTTCTGTTCTGCAGTGGTTTTATTTTTTTCTTTTTAAACTGGATGGACCATTTGCTTGCAAAAACCCAAACCAAACCATGTTGTTATGTTCCCTACTGGAGGTTCTGAAATAACCTGAGACTATTTCCTCTTGGAATAGAAATGTATATGTTGCAGTTATGTTTTGATAATACAGCTCTACAGCTAACGTTCAGATGTTATTTGCTGCTCTTGCTGTCATCTTGTATGCAAGATGACAAAGGGAAAAATTAAATGATATGGATCTTTGATATCACGTGTGTTTTCTCAAGTGGTATTTTGACATTAACTTCTATAATTACTAGTGGATATTAATTAAGAAATGGCTTTACCACTAGGAATTGTGAAATCAGTAATTTTGTCCACTATTTATAACACTAGCTGATGAGCCAACTCAAAAAAATAATAGTTTTATTTTGAAAAGCAAAACAGCCTTTTGCTTAACTCATGTAGTTAATATCTATTAAATACTGTAGTAGTGAGTTTTTAAAATATTGTGAATATAGAAGAAAATGGCATATATATTCCTTGCTTAAATTGTACCTCAATAGATGTTGGCAGTTGAACAGCAAATAGACTTTTCTGTCCTGATCAAATACATTTGAGTCGGGGTGGGGGGGGGCGTATTATAAAGAACAGCTGCTAAATATCTGCACTTCATCTCTGGGCAGCTCAGCATTCCAAGGGAGAGGCAGACTGAATTACACACAGAAGTATAAGGTAATTGTAGGGATATTGCAAAGAGAATCATAAGACAGATGGCAGCACTTACCTGCACCTGCCTTGGACAGATGAGCAGCCTTTCTTTTGAATGTTTCTATTTCGTTAGAGAAAGATGCCTGGAAGTTCAATTATGATTGACTTTTTTTTTTTAATGCTAGGTGTTTCGAGACAGAGAAATTTTAGTCATTCCAGTGAGGTCATCAGAACTGTGTGCTTGCATCAGTTGAATATGATTTAAATATTTAAACTTCAGAAACCTTTGCTAATCTCTTTTGTAGGTTTTTAATTGCCCAACACATTGTAGTACTTGCACAAATTATTACAGAGCTATTGTCCTATGCTATTTGGACATGAATAGTGGCATAGGTTTATACTGACTTGGAAGAATTATCCGTTCATATTTCATAACCTTAACTCTGTAAGATTAATGGTCTCCAGCAGAAGGAGGAAGAGCATAGAACAGATCAGAAGATCTTTGCCATAACGGTAGGATGGGATAAGCAGGCAAATGTAGGGCTGAAGTCATAATAAGTCATAATCATAGAGGTGAACAAATGCCCTGCAATCAATATAAGATGATGGATATTTAATTAAAAAAAGTTTCAGCTAAAATAACATCTGTAAAAATTTTGTGATGTCATAGCAACGGTGTTATGCGGTAGTAACTTAGCTCTGGTTTGTGACAGCACTACTTCAGCTGACAAGTGCTCCTGCTCCAAAAGCAGTCCCATTAGCTTCACTTGAATTCATGGTATGTTTCCTGTGAATTCAAAGGGAATACTTGTTGCAATACAAACTTCAGAAATCCAGTTGAGTATTAGATGTGTCAGCTAGGACTGACAAGACTGAGAGCTTGCAGGTCCTCAGGTATTTTTGCTTTAAACATGATTATTACTGTCCCATAGAGTGGGAACTTGAACCTCAAATGAAACCCATCTAACCTATTTTCAGTTTAGGAAAAATAAAACCAGTCAGACTTTCTTCTTAGAACTAGTTCCTGTCATTTCATATTATTCATGTGAACATTTTGAAATGTAGCCTTTTGTCCCCTGATTAGAAACTTCAGTCCTTTGCTTGTGGGAATAAAATATATCCAAATGACGAGGGGCTTGATCTGCCGTGCTAGTGATGTTGAACATACTTCTCTGAAGTCAGTATCCAGATCACTGGAAGCTGTAGAAACTCAATTGCAGTCAGCCTTACTGGTGTAGTTTGTCTTGAGAAACCAGATGGTGAAGAATTCTGTCCTTGAATTTGAAAGAAAGAGAATACAATTTAGTGAAGCCATTTCCTTTCTTAATCAGGTACATGTGATTTCCTTTTAAGCTCTCTAACATCATTAGAAGAGACCTTGGTGAATTTGGATTTCAGCTGATGTGAGGTCAATCATAAGCCTCTGTTAAATGATGAGGTGGTGAAGCATCCTAGTAAACTAGTGGGACTGACTAACAGATTGAGGAATAGTGAAGTGAGGTGATAAAAGGATCTTAGAGAATGTGTGGCTGTAGCAAACAGGCAAAGCTAGTGTTTTGCCTCACTGTTTGTTCCAGAGGAGTGTAGGAACATGCTAAAGCAGGGTTTTGCCTCCTCCAGGGAGAAGCCCTTGGAACAGTCTCAAAATACAGTACCAATAGTAGGAGTTTGAGACTAAAACAAGAAAATGAACTGTAACAAATGTAAGGTTAGTATAGTATTACCTAAGAGTCCTTGGGAAATTAAGAAATGAAGTGGCTGACTGAATGGTTGTGTAGCATGACCTTGCACTAAATCAGCCTTGATATCAAGGAAATAAGAGGTGGTAACTGCAAATGCTACTTTTTGTTCTGATCCTACAACAGGGTAAGGTAGGTTCCTGTTGAAATCTCACAGAACATATGCTGGAAACTGGGCTGGCAACTGTCGTAAATAATCTGGGGGGAAAAAGGGACAAATAACATGACAGTTAAGTACACAGATGTTCAGTCAGCTTTATATTTGACTTTCTGAAGAATGCTCATATGATGTGACGGAAAGGCGTGCAGAGCTACAGTATTCATAAATGCAAAGTAATGCACTTAAGGACAAGATAAAACAGCTGCATCGACATATATGCAATGTTGGGCTCTAATTTAGTTCTCAGCACTTAGGAAAGACAGCTTGGAATTATATCAAAGAACCTGAGTAGACCCAGAGTGGGAAAGACTAGAGGTGTGGAAGAGGAGAGAGTTTTAAAAGAAAGATTAAACTGACTTCACATAAGCAAAAAAAATTACAGGAGAGGTGAAATGTGATGGAGATTTACAAAATCATGGGAGCATAGAAAAGGTGAATAGGGAGTGATTGCTCACTGTTTCTGACAATGCCAGTTCCAAGGGGTGCCCAATGCTATTATTCAAGCAGTAGCACTAAAGTAGAAACTAACATCCCTTTTCCCCCTTTGAGAGAAGTTAGTCATTTAAACTTATGGCTTCTAGGGGTAGGGAGGCTAAGAGACTAAGAAAAGTTTAGAGAATCCAGTGTCCATTAGCGGCTATAAGACATCTTCCCTAAAAAAGTGATTGTCAGATGCTTGTATGGTATTGCAGGGAAGCATCTTTCTCCTGACATATACTGAGTGTCACACTACGCTCTTTCCTTGAACACCTGTGAATAGTTGCTTGTTGGAGGTCAGGTAGCAGGGTAGGCAGACCTTTGCTCTGATGTATAAGGGTTTCTCCATTCATGTATTTTAACTCTATTTTCAAATTTTGGCATCCTGAAGAACAAATGCAACAGAGAGCAATTTCTTACTTAATCAGGGGAGCTTTCAGAGTTACAAGTGATGGGAAACTGTTGCTCGAGTCCCCTGTTTGAAGGAAAGTAAGGCCTAGCCTTCAGCAGTAGGCTTGGATCTGATCTTTTTGGCACTCTGCTGATATCTTGCTCTGCAAGTGCCTGAATTCCTTTGATAACTGCATATGCAGTGGAACCTCTGGGACAAAATGGAGCAGAAGCTCAATTTAAAGCACTGCAAATTGCCTGGCAAAGGTAGGGACCTTGTTTACTGAGTTTGAATGCTTGGACCTGGCAGCACTGAGCATCTCCAATCCACATTAAATTGATTTACAGTGAGCCTGAACCGTGCTGGTTATGACAGAGTAGCTCACTGGGATCAGCATTGTAAGCACATCAGCTTTCAGAAGGTGCTGCAGTGTTAGGTGTAGGCATCAGCTGAACAAAAGTTTCTGGAACCATGCATGTGCTCTGTCATCTAAATGGTGGTTCAGTGCCCTGTGTCATTTGTGGCTTTATCCTTGTCTGCTAAATAAAAATCTTTCCCTAATTCTCTAGCTTTAACCCTGTCTCAGGATATATTGAAAGAAAAGTCTCTCAAGGCTATTACTTCTTTTTTTTGTCCTCAATGATAATTCAGAATACATGAACAATAATCAATTAGAATGTATCCAAGCCTTACATTTATTTTCATTTGCACTTACATTGTTTATCTTGTCTGTTGGTGGCTTTCTTGGCTGGTTATAATACTTCCCCCACTCTCTACCCCCCAAAGCTCTTCTAATACATTCCATAAATGCTTAACATTGAAGCAATCACATAGCTCTCAGAATTGTAGTATGCAGATATTAGGCAGGCATAAGGCATACATAGGGCTATGCTATATAGAGATCTTTCTTCTGTATTGATGCATTTTCAGTGCAAGTGCTCAAGCCTGGTTTTAACCTTTGTCCCACGAATCAAATTCTCCATGCCCGTGAGCTACTTTCCAAATAAAACTGGAGATTTCTAAGTGTGAGCCTGCCTCCATGAACAGGGGCTTGAAAAGAGACTTGTGATATTTGTTTTGATATGCATCATGGAAGAAGTTTAAGAGCTGGCAAAGCTGATAGCTGGAAAAGTTTTTAAAAAGAACCTCCCTGCCACTTCTGTCTTCAATAGAATTCCTTGTCAGTGAACTTCAGAATAAGCAGCTTTAATATGCAGTGTTTTCTGCTTGTCAGAGACCTGTTTGCACCTGTTAATATGTCTGCTGCCATTCTGTATGAGAAATGGCTTTTCTGTAGTCTTCCGCAGCTCTTCCTGAACATCTGTAACAATCCTATGAATTCATCTGATGACTGTATTGGGGTAGTCAAAGATAACTTTTAGAATAAAACTAGAATAGTTAGAATAACTTGAAAATGAAATTATGTTTCTCAGTAGAAAACTGAGTGCCATTGGAGATATCAAGACTACTAATATAACCTGGATTTACATTGGAATAAAAGAAAATCCACTTTTTGCTTCTAAAATTTGTTATCTCTGACTGTAAACACAGGAGTTCTTAACCATTTTATTACTTTTTGTAGACCATTCTCTCTCTGTGTACAATTCTCATGTGTTTAGATATTGCTTATTGATTTTTTTAAAAAAACAAGCTTATATTAAGAGCCTTGATTCAGGTAAATGAAATTTTTTACACAATTTATGTAATATTCTCCTGGACCTTGTGGTTTACTGTTGTAACATTTACAAAGTCTATTTTTCTGACCTTATATGCTAACTCAGGCTTTTGTCTAGAGGCCTATAGAATAAATGTTAAGCACAGGTTTATGCTAATATGCACATTAGTTTGCAAGCTAAATGTTAAGACAATACTTCAAAAGGAAAAAGTAGAATCAAAGGAAATATGATGGAAAAACTGAACAAACATATACAGTGTAATACATCAGTTTTCTTTTGTTTTGCCTAATTGTACTAAAGACATGTAACCTTTAATATATTAGACTCTACTATTCTCTGGCTTCAGTGAGTATGTTACTTTGTAGTATTCTTTTGTTTACCAGTCTTCTGATAATCATAAGATGACTAAATTTCTTTATATTTCAGAACTAGATAACTAAAGAATATTTTGTAATGGATATAATGTATATAGGGAAAAAAATCCTGAAGTAATTAAGCATATTATCCACTGATGAAAAGAAAGTAAAATAGTTAAAATACATGTTTTTTTCTAAGATTTACTTTTGTATAATAATGTTTTTGAAGCATGTATTTCAAATGTACTCTGTAAAGTGCAAACAAAATTTTGTCCTTGATACCCATTTTATATTTTTCAGATATGAATGATTTTTTGAATTGGTTAGAGTAGAGCTTTTGGACAAACATATTTTATTCATACTGGAAATCTTTACATGAAAATGATGTAAAGAGCATCCTCAGGATAAGCAGTCTCATTAATTCTATAACAATATGTAATATATTACTTCATATATCAGAAAAAATGGATTTAAATATTTTATTTTACTGTATTCACTAATTATGCTGTTTACTATTCTTTTTTTATTCAGTTGAAGTAACTGAGACCATTCTGAAGTAAACTATACACTAACTACCATTTCTTTTTGAATATTTTATGCTTCCTTTCTATAGCAGCAGCAAAGCTGCTGTGTAGGTGTGCAGCACAACCCAACAGATCAACAAGTACAAAGCTGATGTAAAATCACTTTGTCCTCCAAAGCTCCTTCCTTAAGAAAGCACTATGGAGACCTACAGATCAAGCTGTAGAAGGTTTTGATTCCTTATTTAGAAGGTTTTGAGTTGTTAGTACTGCAGTAGTATATATACCTTAAACTCTCTTATGAAGAATGTTGGGGTTTTTTTCCTGTCTGAAGAATTTTTAGAAGGCGGGAGTCAGAGAAATAGCTGGTGGCCCTTGTAGTTCTGTGTCACTGTTTGGGTTTTTTCTTGGAGCTTCCTGCTGTGTGCCATATGGAAGTTGTGCTCACCTGTTGCCTCTGAAGTTAGGCACTTATTAACACCTGGTCCTGCTTAATACACCCTCCTGTAGCAAAAGGGCAAAGTTTGTGCACCCCTTCACTATGGCCAGTGAAAAATCCGTTTCCCACTTGTCACATAATGGTCTACAGCAATGTTACATAGCTGAAAACATCAACACAGTAACCAAAAAGGGATGTTTGTGTTCCCCGATGTCATTCTGGTCATTAAGAGCAGATGCCAATGTGTGCATTTTTCCCCATGTCCATCTCTTCATCTTTATCTTGTCCTTTACTGTGGCTGGTAAAAGCTCTCCAGGGCTCCTCAGTCTGGAATACATCCAGCATCCCTGACTCCAGGGAGAGATCTACCCAGAAGTATTTCATACGCACTATATGAAATGTCTGCCAAATGGTACATCCCAATGTATACTGCTTGCAATTTTTGCCATTATGTGTTGGCCTATCTCATGAGGTATGCAGTAGCTCTCAGGGAAGTGAAGAGATACATCCTACTGTGTCCTTGGTAGAAGAAATGTCATGTCCTTTTGTGGTCCATATCCTGATGTGCCTAATTAGTGGAGTGATACTAGAAAATACGATGAAATCCTGTTGCCTTTCCTCATGTTGCTTCTCATTTTCACACACAGGTGTGTTATAGAAATATTTACACCCATGAAAAAAGCAAGGAAAAGGAAGAGTATTATATCTGACCACATTAAATCCATGCTGAGGATTGTTCTGCTTTAAAATACTTCTTTCATTTGAGGTTGACCTTTGGTTATAATCTAGAGTTGTTCATATGTTATCATAATCCTGTTTTCTTTCAAGAGCTTCTTAGTAGTATATTGCTTTTATGGAAGGTATTCAGGACTTTAGTTCAGAGTATACATTTGTTTTCTTCTTTAAAGACATTAGAAAAAAAAATAGTCATGTTTATTAATACATGCTAAATCCTTGACTTATTTTAAGCCTCAACCTACAAAATGAATCATATAGCAGATGATGCTTTTTTATGTGCAGTGGGAGTCAGGCTGAATGACTAGAAGAGGTAAAGAGGGAGGATTAAATACAAATTGTATGCATCTTTCTTCCTACCCCTCAAGCTATTCTTGTTTGTATGGTCATAGGCCTATAAATTTGTAATGGGATACTGTCTTAAGCTATAGTATTTAATAGAATATGATAACAATACAAGCTAAGAAGAAATAAAAAAAATGGAAGATTTAATCACATGTTGCTGAAAGGTATAACTGAAAACGCAATGGATATGTTTCTATTCTGCATTTTAAAACAGGCTGGCCTGTTTATACTATGAGGAATCTTCAAATTAACTGAAATGTGAATATTCATTGGAAACATATTGAGAAATGTCAGTATGTTCAGTAAGTTATGAACTGTATCTACTTCTAGAATTCTAATTTCTTCTGCAGAAAGCATTTATTATACAAAAACTGCTAAGTATACTTTGTATAATAAATATATACACTTATTCCAACTTTCTCCTCTTCAGTCTCCTATATATGTTGACTGATGATCATAATGTAGCTAATGTAAACTATGTATTTGAAAACAAACACAAAAATTATGCAGTTTTCATAATTACAACTGTTTAGGCAGTGAATTTCAGCAAAAATCTTTAAGCATGTACTTACCTTTTAAGATTTTTAGCCAAGGATTATTATTAGCTGAAACTTTGCTCTGCATTGCATTCTCAAAGCCTAGCATTCCCTGCCTATGAAGTTAGTTGTTAAAATAAAATTTTAAGGTGTTCAGACAGACCAAAGAGTCTGTGAGAAAAGTATTTAGTCTGTGAGGATAACTTATTTTCTTTTTTAATTTTCTACCAAGTAGCTTTGAGGTAGTGAGATAATTACCTCTATCACTTGTATATGTTCTGTATATAGGGATCATACCCTATACAAGAGCAGAGGTAAATACAAGGAATAGTATCTTTTATCAGTGCAGAAGTGAGCATCTACAGTTTCATCCAAGCAAATGAGATGTTTCATGCAGTATATGAAGCAAGTAATATGCTACAAAACCAAGCCTTTCTACTCCATAGTATGCACTGATTGAAAGTAAAATAGTTAACAAGAGAGGTTTAATTGCAATAATTAGTTCTCAATCTCGAACACTTTAAATAGAAGCAGTATTTTGCTACTTAATGTTTATCTTTAAAACTTCTTCACTGCTATGTGACTGGACATCTTGCTGATTCACACAAGGTTCTTGTTTTACTTTTTTTATTTTAATCCTTTGATTCTTGGATACAGTCAGCTATTATCCCAGGATGTTTTGACTCACATCCAATCTGTGGAAGTCCTTTTTACTCAAAAGAATAAAGCAGGTCTATAAAAGGGGTTGTGCATCTAGGAATATGTAAAACAAGTGGAGATTCACTTCTGTACTGAGAGAACTTGCTGAAAGGAGGAAGGGGGACCGAACCCTCTGTGTGTCAATGCTATGTATCATTTCGCTCATATTACTAAGCCAGGAGCAGAATTAATTCCTGGATAAAAAGGAAAGGTAAAAACATGAAATGAATACTTGCCTGGGACTCCATATTTTCTGCATGGTAAACTAAATTGTATATGAATGATAATTCTAAAATAAGAAGGAAATATTTTTTTATAATGCTAAATTGTGATTTAGGTACATTTCTATTTTTCAATTACACTTATAACTTACATCATATAATTAAATTTTACTAAACTTATTAAATTTTAGCAATAAATTTTTTATTGGCTAAACTCTTCAATTACTAATGACAAGGTGGCTTAGGATTATTCAGTGTTGTGTGTTACTTTTAGAAGCCATTTTCATTCTGCTGATATGCTTTATCATAAAGAGACTAGATCATGCCTTATCTTGAAACCACGTCATTAGGAAGCATTTTAGTGAGATCATGCTTGCTTTCTTTAAAGGCTATTTATACAACAATTTGCTTCAAGCTTCTGTTTTCTTCCTACTAGAACACAAACTTCTGTCCTGCGTTACGTACGTATTGATAAACTTTTCCCATCTGCTCGTCTTACACAGCTTCCTTATTCCTTTCTTGCTAGGCATATTTAGAAACTGCAAGCATTATAGTCTCATCCCAGGCTGTGCTGGCTGGTGATGTTTTCCTTTTTGTTTTTGTTTATTTTTCTCTTCTTTTTTTGATTCCACCAAGAGCTCCAGAAGTTGCACTCCTTGTTCCCTCATGCTAGCAGAAGGGCAGGTATTCGTATTTCATAAAATGAGGATATACATGTGAGGATTCTCTTTTTTTTGAGGGTATTTCTCCTGTGCTAATCTCTGCATTGAAACCTGGGGAGAGGAAGGGTAATTACAAATCCCCCTAATGATTTCTTCTCTTGAAAAAAAATGCATGAAGATATCGGTTGCCAATGTACATTGATGTTCCTAAGCAAAAATTAGTGGAGGGTAAATCACATCTCCCACACTAGCCTGTATTAGGAATGTTTCTCAGTCAATGACATCATAGGCAACTATTTTGTTAAGTAATTTTGAAGTATAAAACAGATGAGACTGGAAAGATAGGCTATCATATTTCATAGGGTAATTAGAAAGTCTGTTTGCAAAGGGCATTACAAAGGGAGATAGCTGTGAAGGTGTCCAACATTAGGCTTTTCCCACTGTTTCTGGGTCTTAAATGTGCTCATCTGTCTCATGACTGAAGTTGGCAATAATAAAAATATTTAGATGGAATCCCAGTGAAATTAGAAAGAGGAACGTCTTAGACTTGACCAGATCAGTGAAATGTTTATAATTGTCTGTTGACACTATTACTGAATAAATCTCTGTAGGAAAAATGTAAATTTTCTTCATGCTTTTCTATGTGTTTGGTTTTTGTTGTTTTGCTTTTTTAAATCACTGACTTTATGGCTTAATCCTGAAGGAACTATATACACTGGCATGCAATAACTGGTGAAATAAATACACATTAAAAGCATTTGGTATAATGCTATGAACTGCAGTATTTCAGGGTTTCCATAGGAGTTCTTTTTCCCAGGGTGTATAATCCATAGTTGTTGTAGCCTACTTCCATATTCTCTACAGTTCTTATAACATAAAATTGCAGTAGCTTTATATTCTGGAACAACTGAAAAAATGACTTGAAAAGAATTTCCTTTCAGAGAGTGAGTTGGCAATTTGAAATTTTTTATCTGTGTAGAGCTTCTAAAGGTTTCTTTGAGCTTGGTTTTGAGTGTTAACATCAAATAAGAAGTCCTGTGTTTTAGCAGTTACAATAGATCTACAGTAAAATTAACGTGAAGTTAGGAACAGTGTTGAGTTTTCAGTTGTGCACCTGTAGAACATATTCTTTGTACTTTATATAGTATGTTTATACATATGGTAATGCTGTAATAATCCTATGTAAGAGTCACTCCTTTTCTTGATTTGTGTGGGAATGCAGAGGATTTTGTGCTACAAGGCTTCCTAAACCTGGTAGTTAAAAGATGTCTTAATAAACAATGTTATTTCAGAACTGTCTTGACTTGCAAAGTAGTATTGTAACTTCTAAATCTCTAAATATTCCATTTTTTTTCGCTGGAAAATGTCTGTTGTTTCCCCAGCTGTTTAGGATTTCTTTATCTGAAAGCTGCAACTTTTCCAAAGCAGCTTCAGTTAGCAAATATTATTTTAAAAATGTTGTTGATTCTGAAATGACCATTATTTTTCTTAAATACATTAGTAAATTTCAGAAGACTTATAGTTACATTTTTACACTTGTGGCAAATAGTGGGATGTTGCAATCTGAAAAAGGGTTACAAAAGTATTCTCCTTGAGCCAAATGCAATTATATTTATTTGTGAAAATTAAATCTATTGATTATTTACAAGGAGAGAGAAAATGGAGACTAAAGAACAGCAAGGCAAATCTTTAAAGAATTTTGGTGGCTGATTCCAATTACAACTTACTAATAAAATCATACTCTGTATTGTAAATATATGTAAATGAATCAGGGTTATTTGCATAATTATGAATTATATATCCTCTTTTTTTGTGAACTGTTTTGGCTTCCTGAAAATAACCTTTAAGTGTATTTCTGCAAAATAGAAACACGTTAAAGCAAAAGTGTCTTTTGGATCCATAAATTGTTCGAAGTTCTGCCAGGCATATTAGAAAAAGAGTAAATTTTATTCATAAACAGATCATTAGGAAGGGTTGGCTTGTCTTCTATATTTAAGGAACGCCCTGTCTTATGTGCTGCGTGAGAATGATGTCTGTTATAAGAAACCCTTCTGTGGTGGATCTGGTGAGTGAAGAGAACAAGTAATGTGTTGAAATACTCAGATTGAGAAGGACAGAAATAAACTGCATTACTGCAATATTGGGTTGTTGCTTCTCAGGTAAAAATTGCTGTTTGTGTTTTTCCTCTAAAATAACATAGTTTTCTTCTACCTAAAAGATTAGGGAAAATACCTCTGATGGAAGTGCCTGTATTTTACATGTTATTGAAAGAAGTTGTTGTTCCAGTAATAGGCAACTTAAGAGTATCTCTGAATCAAAGGAGTTCCACAAGGAGCTTTGAGAGAAAAATGTAGAAAATCATGATGTCTGTGATTGAGGACAATTTTTGTGAAACATAGTAAGAAGATAAGCTTTCTTCCTTGAGAATGTTTCAGTACAAAAAGAAATGACAGATTTCCTAGAAGTCACTACGAAAAACTCCCAATGCTTATGTGCAGATTACTTGTGTCCACTATTACTGGATCTTGTAAGTATAGTGAAACAAGTTAAATTTTGGGGGGAGAGATGAAAGCAGCAAAATATATCCAGATTCTTTCACCTTTGTTGGTTTTGAGTACCATGGGAGTCATAACAATAGACCTTAGTGTTCTGGTTAATGAAATGCATATGATGGAGTGTTAAAAGAGTAATGCTGGTTTTTTTGTTTCGCTTTTTTTTAAAAAAAGTGATTCTCTAGTTCCTTTCACTTTAAAGGCAGTAACTCCAAGGAGGGAAAATAAACTCATCAAAATGTTCAAGCTAGGGGTGACAGGGTAAGAAGGTTTTGGGTGTGCTCTTCAGGTGAATGTCCTGGCAGCAGGTAAGTTAGTAGCAAGAGTGAGCTACCTGGCATGGCACTTGAATCCTCTACCACCCTTTGAATCTCCTCTTTCATATTGGAGAGAAATCCTTTGGTGTGAATGTAAAAAATAATGGAGTATGGAATTTTGTTTGTTAAAATGTTCATAGTGTGTTTATTTGGTCTACGGGAGTGTATATAGTATGTGCTAATATTTTCGTGTTAAATATCCTACTGCTCATGTTTTTCCTGGGTGTTGTGCATATTGAAGTTAGCTTCCTTTTGTTGCTTCTTTCGTCACATCAATGGATTGACTGGTAAATATTTTTTCGATTTGATCTGAAATTGTTTGCCCAGTCAAATTTGAGGATATTGCTGGCTTAGCAGTGGTTTAGGTTGGTTCATTACAGTAATGATAGTTCAGGCTATATTTTGCTTGGAAAAAAAATTTTGCAAATAATTAATACGGAGCATATCTTCAGTTCCAGAAAAAGCATAATATTTTCCAGTAATAGCACTGGCAGATAAAGGAATTCTTATGTGTATAGGATATTAGCTTAGGTAGAAGCTTGTTATTTTCACAGATGGTCACAATATTGCTGAAATTTTTCTGATAATTATTCATGCATAAATTTAAGCATATGTCAGGGAGGATGGTGAGTTTTTTAGTATTTGTGTATTTGTCCTCCATTGTTAAGGACAACAGAGGATATATGGTTATGATAGGGAGGCATTTTGCAGTAGAAAAATTCAATTTGCTTGGTATATCTTTGGTGTATATATTATGTGATTTATAACAAATTACATGACACGTATAGCTACTGGCTTGACTGCTGTTTAAAAAAAATTACAGCTCATTAATCAACATTCATTTCTCTTATAAAAGCATTATTATTTTTAGTCATCTAAAGGCCATGAATACCCAAGAGTCAACACATATTATTAGAACTGTTGAGTATCACACTCATTCATTTGTTTCAGTTTAAAGGTTGACAAAAAATTTCCGCTGGAATAACTGGATCAGAATTCAGTGTGCCTGTTTGTAACAACAGAGCACCCTAATAATAAAGTGCAAGGCTATGTAATAGAAACGAATGAAGTGTAAAATAAAATAGAAGAACATGACAAGCTAAATGCTTTCTGCAATGCAGTATTCTTGGAAGTGAGTACACCATAAAAAAAAAGTTACCTACGTGTTTGCTAATTTCACATAGGAGATGTTTCTGACTTATCTACCTGTTTGAATGGTTTGTTGTTTATCTGGTTTAGCAGATTTCTGGATCTAAAATTCAGGGTTTAGTAGCCATAGTAGCTGCCATGGAACAGACCTTTCCTCAAATATGCAGTAGTTCACAACTAAATATTTTGTGCTTTATCTTTTAATGTATTTTCTGTGCAATCTGCACTGTTTTTACAGTTTCAGCAGAGGCATAAAATCATGCTGATATTGCAACTTGCCTGCTTATTTGAAGTACTCCAGAAGTGCAGCTCATCTTTTCTGCACTGTGCCACATTCAGGGAGGAGCTTAAGTCTGCAGAGGTGAGATGGCAAAAAAATAATGAGAGGCTGAGAAATAATGAAGGA
This sequence comes from Aramus guarauna, assembly GCA_013400195.1. Classification (NCBI taxonomy): domain Eukaryota; kingdom Metazoa; phylum Chordata; class Aves; order Gruiformes; family Aramidae; genus Aramus; species Aramus guarauna. The sequence goes on from VXBL01010255.1 coordinate 1,803,232, forward strand.
AATGCTATTTAAGTTGGAAAATATCTACAACCCCCGCTTTACTAGTTCTGAGGTCACTATTCTCTCTTTATACCCAGTTAAATTCTGGTCAGCCTCCACAATTAGCCTACAGTTAAGGAAATGAGGCAATCTTAATAAGCAAACAGAACACATGCCTTGAAGCTCTTCCCACCTTGTTTGTGCTGCTCCTTCCAGGGAAGGCAGTCAGCAGTGGCCCTGGGACTGCCACTTCCAATTGAAAATGTTGTGCTTCCAAACATTTGCAGTCCCAGAACAGTGCAGAGTGGAGCACACCTGACATTCACAGGGTCACGTTTACCTTTCTTGGCAGCACTGCACATCTGCCTATTATAGACAAATTAGAGAACTGCCAAAGCAGTAGACTTGCAATCTGGAAGGTGTAGGGGGCAACAGGGAGATTTCAGGTTTCCCATACTTCATGTTAAGATCCTCTGTGAATGAACAATGGTTCAGATCAATTCTGATGAAAACTAAATTTGTTTGCCATCCACAGCAATTTTCTCATCCCTCTCCCCTGTCTCTCTGCCCTCTGTGAAATGACGGGCTGTTGGTTATGCAGCATTGTGTCTGGGCTTGAGATGGTGGGGATTCCTTTCCTAATAGCCACAGGTGGTCATCTTATAAGCCTGAGATTTGATTACCCATATCATTGGCTTAGCTTGCATAGCTGCAAATGCTATTAAAGGTAATAAAATTATCCAACCCTTACATCACTGCTGTGGGCAAAGGATATTGTTCTCAGCAATCACCATTTACGTCTAACCATTTAACACTGGTGAAGCTATGCTAATGGCTTTCTATGACATTTTCGAAAGGACAGCCATTAGATCAAATGAACAGATATCTACCTAGCAAAATGTAACATTCAAATATTTATGAAGAAATAGAATTACCAAGTTTGTCATCAATGACATTGGTAAACAAGGCTGTTCAGAGCTTAGGTGCAGAAACAGATCTCTTGCTTTTTTACCAACCTCATAATTCACTGCTGTGGACTGAAACTTGAGCTGATGTCATGATTGGGTGTGAAGGGTGATATAGTTTGTAAGGCTTTAAATCGGAAGAAAACGAAAATGAAATTACAAATAAGTAGACAAGATAGACAAAGTTAGGTGTTTCACTGCTTAATTATGAGCAGGATGAGGGAAGAATAGGGCTTTACAATCTGTTTTATGGACCGGTCATATCTGCCCTGGGATATGTGATAATTCTGCTAGTGGTGCACATCACCTCCGGGAAAAGGTACAGCAATGATCCCATCATCTCATTGCCTGGAGTCATGCATTACCTGTTCTTGGCTTTTCCTTCTCCCTTAGAATAAAAAATTTCTACAATTTTTTTCAATTTCCAAAGGACATAATGTCCAAGCCATTGCCTTCTAAGTGATACTCCTCTTCCTCCCTGACTAAACAAGGTAAACACAATCTGTTAATTCATAATACTTAGTGATGCAGAGTGTTTGTTCTGTGTATTCCATGCTCTCTGCAAAACCTAACATCTTATGTATACTTGTCAAATACTAAATACTCATTGTATACTATAGAATAATGTTTTAGATTAACAAAGGTTTGTGATCGTATATTAGTACAGATAATTGAAATATTTAAGAGCAAATAAGTGGCATAAGGTCAAAGATTGTTCTTTATATGATAATCTAATTTTACCTATATTAGGCAGTCAGGATTATGGTTTGATTTGGAGTCTTATCCTACAAACTTATTCATTTGACTTCAAAAACCATGAAAACCTTTCAGTCATGATGTAATCCTTAACACCTGTAGAAAACAGAGTTAATGCTAGGAGTGAAAGTTTTCAGAGCCTGTTTAAGTGTTAGCGAAGTGAGGAAAATAATTATTGCTATATCCATTTGTAACTCTTAATACTTACAACACGTAAATATAAAGCCATAAAATATAGGTGTTAACAGCATGACTTCTAAGTATATATAGTAATGTAATTGGAAGGTCAAAGGGAACATCTTGTCTTGTAAATACTTACAGGAATAATGTTTGCTCATTATTCTTTTCAGGTGAGCAGGAGTGGGCATTTCATTAAGTATTGCTCATGGGAATAAGCAGTATAGGATCAGACCTTCAGTGCTGTGTAATGAGTGGTAACTCTATAATGTCACTCTGATAACTTTTTTTAATCTGTTTTTCCTGAAGACGTGGTTAGTTCCCAAAACAACTGGGGTGGAAATCAGTCCAATTCCAAAAGGCAAGGCAAATTTGCTTCAATTACAAGGTACCGTAGTATTAGTCTTGGTTGTAGTATCAAGTTGAAGATTGCACACTGTTGAAAAGCAACTGATTCGTGATCCATGGGAAATGATTCCACCCCACTGGCTGTTTTAATGTGGAACTTTACTGGCAATAAAATATAAATCTACTATCTACAAGGCTGCTTAGTTTTGTATCTATTTTTCTAACAACTTGAGTCTTCCTGTTGAAGATTTCATTCATTTCTAATGTTCCAATCTTGGCATTTTAATTTGAGCCTTCTATATGTCCAAATGGCTGAAAGAGCATGCTGTCTCCTACTGTTTTCAGTCTACAAATCTGACTTGTTCAGCAACTTTGGTCATGTTTGAAGGCAACGAAAGTAAGGATAGTGCAAAGGGGGATTTTTTTTTTCTCCTCCTGAAATCTTGGGATTAAGGAGAAAGCAGAATTACTTGTTCAGTATCCAAATGACAGTTTTGTGTTTGCTAAATCCTAATGAAAGGTATCAGAATTCATATGTTGCTCCAGTTGTATAATGCAAAAATAATTTGAAGATTTTGCAGGCTTTATTCTGAGGTAAGTGATGAATCTGGATTTTACCTTCACTTGTATGGATACAGTATCACAAACTCAGTCTAAATCTGCAGTTGTAAAATGTCTGCACATAGTCAGATTTATATTTTAGGTTTATGCAACAATTAACTCTGAGGTTCTCAGGAAATGCAATAATCAAACCTTCTCCCTGCAGCCTGGTCCCACAATACTTCTTGGCTGAGTTAAAATATTTGAGGGATAATTATGCAGATCACCTTCAAATGTGTAAAGGTCTGGTTTCACAGTTGTGCATGTGTTATTTCATAATTTGGTTAACATTTGTGCATAAATCTTTCAGGTTTTAATTACTGTGCTGAAGTTATATCTACATTCAGAGGGTAACACTGGATTTCACAACTTTTATCAAGATATATTTAGATAGTGGAGACACAACATCTGAAACTTTATGCTCTTTGACTACTCATATATACAAACAAGTCTTCAGAGAGAACTGGAGTTTTCCGTATACATGCACATACTAAACTTGTCCAATAATATTTTATAGTTTGGTTTTGCTTCTTTCTGGATGACTGCATCCACAGTAGAGCGGCTCCGTTCATTGGTCTGTGATACAGCACTGATGACTAATAGCGTGGTCTGTCTGCTGTGTACTGCATACAGCAACATGAGGTACAGTCATGGGCATTTGAGTTCTGTATGCAAAGATTACTGAATGTACATAGCTGATAATTCAGATATGAAAAATACTTTTTCTACTTTTCAGCCAATTTTGGCCTGTTACCCACAATACCAGTTATTTCCTCAGTCTTAATATAACTTAAAATACAATAGGAAAAGATTAGAGGAAATGTATAACTGGCTAAGTGAAGTTACTGTAATATGCACATATATAAAAATCCCATATATTTAAGGATGGGGGAGAAGTTTATTCCAGTGCTGGCTTGTGCTGATTTCCTCTGAGTTCTCATGATGACAGATTTCAACCCCTTGAGTTCATGTGCCATAACATTGGGAAGGTGCAATGACATCACCACTCTTTAGATGGGAGAACAGAACTTACAATATACCTCAGAACTGTGGGAAATGAACATGTTTGGGATGGCTTGTTTGACATCACTTACTCATAACTCTGTCCATGACCAGTATTATGGCTATCAATACTTCTAACGATGAAACCTTTCCCTCTTCCTGAAAATGAAATATGATGAGTGTTTTAGTTGCAAATGGTACAAACAGCCATCTGACCGAATTAAACGTTTTCATTATAGTGATAGTCAACACTTCAGCATGTTTAATAATGCTTCTTATTTCACTGATCAGCTGATGAATTAAAGCTATGGCACTTTCAGCATCAGTCTCATGAACAGGATTAGGGAGAACATAATAATTAGACACAGCTCCTTGTACTAAATGTGTCTATACCACATGCTGGCATCATCTGAGATTTAAAAGGTCACTACCTTTGGTATGTGTTTCTATTACATATGAACAGCACCTTTGTTTTCTTGCATCAATACAAGAGACAGTATAGTTATATACCCCAACCCTAAGCTTGAAAAGTATAATCAGTGACAATTTCTTCATAAACAGCGTTTAACTCCTTGTTTATCTGTCTTAATTTTGCTGAAAGAATAGATTGCCTTGGTGCCCTTCTCACTGAAGTGCACTGAAAATTATAACATAAGTAGTTTTCTATGGGAGGTAACAGCAGCAAAAACCAGTGTAGGGAGGAAGGGAACATGCTTGCTTATTTGTTTGGAGGTTCTTGTGTTCATTTCCCAAATCATAGAATGGTTTGGGTTAGAAAGGATTTCAAAGATCATCTAGTTCCAACCCCCCTGCCGTGGGCAGGGACACCCTCTACTAGACCAGATTGCTCAAAGCCCCATCCAACCTGACTGTGAATGTTTCCAGGGATGGGGCATCCACAACCTCTCTGGGCAACCTGTTCCAGTGCCTCACTGCTCTGACAGTGAAGAATTTCTTTCTAACATTTAAATCTAAATCGACCCTCCTTCAGTTTAAACCCATTACCCCTTGTCCTGTCACTACAGTCCTTGATAAACAGTTGCTTTCCATCTATCCTGTAGGCCCCTTCAGGTACTGGAAGGCCACAATTAGATCTCCCTGGAGTCTCCTCCAGGCTGAACAACCCCAACTCTCTCTGAGTGTCCTCATAGGAGAGGTGCTCCAGCCCTCTGATCAGCTTTGTGGCCCTCCTCTTGACTCTTTCCAGCAGCTCCATGCCTTTCTTGTAGTGAGGCCCCCAGAGCTGGACGCAGTACTCCAGGTGGGGTCTCACAAGAGCAGAGTAGAGGGGCAAAATCATCTCCCTCGACCTGCTG
>VXBL01010255.1:1808397-1917038 GCA_013400195.1 Aramus guarauna
AATGCCTTGCACAAGTCCAGGTAGATGATGTCTGCTGCTCTTCCCTTGTCAACCAGCGCTGTAACTCCATCATAGAAGGCCACCAAATTAGTCAGGCACGATCTGCCCTTGGTGAAGCCATGCTGGCTGTCTCCAACCACCTCCTTATTTTCCGTGTGCCTGAGCATAGTGTCCAGGAGGATCTGCTCCATGATCTTGCCAGGCACAGAGGTGAGACTGACCGGCCTGTAGTTCCCTGGGTCCTCCTTTTTCCCATTCTTGAAACTGGGGGTTTTGTTTCCCCTTTTCCAGTCAGCAGGAACTTCACCAAACTGCTAGGACTTCTCCAAAATGTTGGAGGGCGGCTTGGCCACTTAATCTGCCAGTTCCCTCAGGACCTGTGGATGAATCTCATCAGGTCCCATGGACTTGTGCACCTTCAGGTTCCTTAAATATTCTCGAACCTGGTCTTCTGCTATAGTGGGCAGTACTTCCTTCTCCCAGTCCCTGCCCTTGCTTTCTGTGACCTGGGCAGTGTGGCTCAAGCACCTGTCAGTGAAGACCGAGGCAAAGAAGCAGTTGAGTACCTCAGCCTTCTCTATATCCTGGGTAACCAGGTCACCTGTTTCATTCCAGAGGAGGGCCACATCCTCCTTTTATCACTAATATACCTACAGAAACTTGTTGTTCTTAACTTCCCTGGCTAAATTTAATTCTACCAGGGCTTTGACTTTGAGTCATCAAAGAAAACTCCTTTGTTAGTACTAGTGAGATTTCATTTCCGGGCTGGTACTCACTGGGCCACCAAAGAGAGCAACTACTCAGAACAGGGAGGCTTTGAGTGCTACAGCTTCTTGCAGGTCTTAGATCAAGTGGCAACATTGGAGGAAAAAATTATTAAAAATATTGGACAGAAGTGGTGTTCAAGAGGTTCAGGAATCAGTGTACACGCTCCAGCAGGTCTAGGAAAAATATGGTCGGGGATCAGCCTGGCTATAGTTGAAACGCCAGGAAAGCTAAAAAAGGTGACTTCTTTCTTTTATTCTAGTGTAATTCATATTAGGATCTGTCTGAAATAACCTGGACAACATTCCAATATCATTTAAGTCATACATGAAAAGTCTTTAATGAAATTAAAGATAGCATAGATTTCTTCAAATATTGCTCTCTGTTTCTTCTGAAGTCCTCCAAGTATGAGTACTCTGCCAGAAATGAGAATTCAGAATACAGTGTTACTCTATTTAAAACTGATGTGTTCAATAAGCATCTTTTTTTTTTAAAAAAAAAGGCTCCATACTTCTAAGCTCTTAATGATTATTGAATCATTAGTCTAATGTATCCCAAGGGTCTTGTTGTAGAAAATTACAGATAAAATACCCACTTCCCACTACTTTAATGGTTTAGTAAGTAGTACCTTCCTTGCAAAAACTTCTGTAGGTTTGTCCTAACTGCACTTGTTATGAATTGTTTCATTGTCAGTATTAATGATATCCTCATCTAAAAGACGTCATGTAGGGGAAAGTAAAGACTATTAGTCAATTTGTGGCATTTCACTTGAATTCAGTATTTTTCTAGAGGGATGCTTAATTTCTTCTTTGATCTATGTTTAAATATTACCATTTCAATCACAACTTTCCTTAACTCTTAAAGTAAATCTTGGCTACCTATAATCTTGCTACTTGTTTTAAAGAGTGGTTATTTGCAGCTTGCCTAGATCTAAGTAATATGAAGTATCAGACAGGTTTGATCAGTTAACTACATTGGTACTTGAGGGGATAATAGTTTACTACAAGTTATCAGTCTTGAAATTAATGAGGCCCTTCATATTTAAAAATTATTTCAGGTTCTTTGTGAATGTAGGCAAACACTTCTGCACCAAACAGCATGTGCTTTCAAAGTTTACATTTGCATAGAAAAGGAAACAGCATTGAGTTGAACAGTTTGTTCATACCTACCTGATGTCAGCAGAACAGCAAACTTTGTTCCAAATTTTATTTTCAGCTTCTTCTGTGAGGTCTTTAGAATCTTAGTTTTGATGCACCAAAGAAATGAGCATAGCTATGTGGACAAAATATGATTAAAAGTGTCTGGTAACCTGGAAAATGCTTAAATCTTAAATACTTAAATGTGATGTGCAAATTATCTGGGTTTTTTCTATCTGGTACAGTTGTTTGCACTTTAACAGTACCCTATATACAGTCCCATAGATACATACACTTTTATCATTACATTAAAGAGTTATGAAGTTGAGTACTTAGTGTTTAGCAAGTGCTAGAATTAAGGTGTGCCACTAGAAGATACCAATTTTACATAGGTAACGGCCTGCCACTGTATATAATTACAAAGCTGTGTTTATGTGATTTTCCAGTGAACAACAGAGAGAAACCAGGATGTGAAATATTACTCGGTAGGTAGGTAACAATCTGGAAAAGTAAAAAAGCATTGGTAAAATAAAAGCATTATAGTCTGGCATACTGTTCTCAACAGTCACCCTACAGGAGAACTCTGTACTAAAAAGTGGGTGTGATTTGTGCCTGTCTGCCTCTTCCAGTAATACTAGAAGGTTCTGTCTTCAAATTAAAGAATTGCCCACAAATCTAGAAAGATATCACGATATAAGGAAAGAAAAAGATGCAAGTGAAAAAATGGACTGCACTAAGTCTTGATAACCTCCAGTCATTCTTTTCCAGCCATTCCTGGCTTTCCTTTGGGAGCAAAAACTTGCACACAAAAGGTCAGGCTCTTTATCTGTTGAGATCAATGGCAGGCTGTCCACTTATTTCAGTACACAGTGAATCATATCTCAGATTTCCACAGCTGAGAATGGCATAAAAATATAGCAGCTCCTGTGGCTGTCTCTCCCAGACTGAGAAACAGGCAACACCTTGGTAAAAGCATCACTCTGTGGCAAAGAAAAAAACCAAAATTGGAAGAAAGCAGACCAGAAAAGAGGATGAGGTTTCTTGGGGAATAGTTACTATTTGTCTTAGAACAGAGATGAAGAAATCTGGAGTTAATTCTGGTTGGTCGATAACAGGAAATAACAGCCTTGACATAAACAGTACAGTCTGTGCTCTACATACAAAGAACATGTTTCTTACAAGTCAGCTTGCTCATTAGTCTGTTGCTGCTAATGAAACACAGGAGTGCTCTGTTACAGGAATATGCCACAATTTCTATTCTTTCCAGTTGCAGAAGAGAGGATAGTATTTCACACTGGGTCTTAATCCTGGATCTGGTACGATGTGAAAGACTGCAGGGAGGTACAGACCAGTTCTGAGGTTGTGAAACATCTACACTGATTTAAAGTGAAAGGGTGTGTGTACGTGCTCAGGCTTCCACCAAACACTGACATTTATATTCCCTGAGATTTATTTTTCACTCATATAAATATTGACCTACAGCTTAGCCACAGTCAATATTTGCCTCTCAAATCAAGAATTTTTAATGGCCAAAAAAGGAACTGATATTGCTTCTTAAAACACTAGTCAGGATGGCATATCAAAGTAGTATGGCACTGGTACTTGCCCAACTGCAAGTTCCAATTAAAGTGTTTCTGGTACAGGACTACATATATGCCAAGTAACCAAGTTGCAATTTTGCTCTTATGTTGGCATATTTTATTTAATTTTTGTTTCTAATGAATCTGTGGATATTGTGGGAAGGATCCTTTGTTTACAAGGGAGGTATGCAATGTGGTCTCAAAGATTTTTGTTTTGGTTTTGCTGTTCCCTTAGCCTAAAAAAGAATTCAGAATGAAAATACACAGTTCCTTTTCATAAATGCAAAAACATAACAATTACATACCCAATTATTTAGTAAAGATTAGGCTTAAAAAAAAATCTTTTGTCTTATAGTTTGTCAAAGAAGCTGTAAGATGAAATATGATCAAGAGCATTCATAATTTGAAACCTACTGAACATTGAATGCTTTGATTTATAATTGATGCTTCAGATACATTATAAGTGTGAAAACTTCAGATAACTATGGTAGTTTACACAGACATAAAGGACTGTGCACTAAAAGCTCTATTTTAATGGACCTGATCCTGTCAAAATATCAGCATGCAAGAAATATTACTTCTAAATCTTGAGTTCTATTTTACCCTACTGATGAAATACACTGAGGATAACACAGCTTCTTGAAAAAGTAATTTTTTCCAAAGGCTTGTTGTGTTTCATAATTAAACAATGAATGCCATGCCTTAGAGATCTGTGATACAGTAGATCCCATTTTGTCACTCAATATACCTCCTGCGAACTGACTGAGGGTAATTGTTCCATGGGTGTATGACAGAAAAATTTGGGGGTGAGTATAGCAACAGTTCTGGTGTTTGTGCTGGCATTTGACTTTCTTCACTTATATTTAGGGAGTTAAAGCTGAACTATGCACATCGTCAAATGGAAACTGAACAGTTCTTTAGAGAGGTAGCTTAATAAATGAGAACAAAGGTTATAAAGAAAGAATTGAATCCTTGACAAAGTGGGAGATGGGACCACTGGTGCACCTATCGAGGGTCAGCTGGGAAGTGAAGCCTCGCAGTAGCAAGGTATGGCAAAGCTCTAAGGAGCTACACATAAAAAATGCTGCAGATTCATCAGCACAAAGTATGTTTCGGAGAGGGAACTGCAGGCATAACTAAGGCAGTTCAAGAGGGCAGGCTGGTACTCGTTGCTGAAAACTCCAAATTCAGTGCTGAGTACTAATTAGTACAGGCATGGCTTGGCATTCTGCAGTCTGTGTTTTTGAAGATTTCCTCAAAACTTATATTCAAAGGATGGAAAAGCTTCAATAAAAAAAAAGCTTTTGATTTCTAGTTTAGTTTAAAACTCTGCCTTTTACAATGTTACTGAAAATGAAGAGCAGATTTCTAATAAAGGAGCTAATTATTATTAAAATTCTGGTGTCAGCAGAACACTTCATCCTCACAGACAGAAATGAAATAGTAGTTCACAGATATTTATTCTAAGTTTCCAATAAGTACTTGGCAAAAATTCAATAATGTTCATTAAATACATAAATGGAAATATTAAAAATAAAGATTTTTCCCTTGTGATTTATTATATAGTGTTTTTGAAAAGCAAAGTTGAAGGAAGAAGTCGTTATCTGGCAAAAAAGGTACTACAGAAATGTTAATTAAATTGTATAGTTATAAGGAAGCCAGTGAACAAGAAAAAAGCTTGCCTGCTTAGAATTGGAAGCCATATTTATTCTGGCTGGATGCTTAAAGACATGAAAAGATTATCTTTAAATAAAGCATACAGAGCAATATAGTTAGATACTTTTCTTTCTGGATTATACCAAATGAGCAAAAAGGATCTTTAGAAGGCTCAATTAGGAGGCCTGTCCTAATTAAGAAGTTGGAAGCAAGCACAGACAGGTGTTTGCAGACATGTCTGCAGCACAGATTACATTAAGGAGCAATTACACAAAAGGCGAGGTTGGGCACAAGGAGCTGTTGTCGCTCTGGACGGATAGGAGGGAATGTCTACAAGAAATTCCCTGTGCTCTGCTTGAGTTGCTTTCGCCCCGGTGCAGCAGCTTATTCTGTAAGGAATCAAGGTGGGACGGTGGCTGTGGGCATTGCGGCCAGCCCTCCCCTCTGCCTGCCAGCCTTGTGTTGGAGGGGTGTAGGTCGTGAGTTAGCGGGTGGTCACTGGGGAACGCGGTCCTCAGTGCTTCGAATATGTGAGGTTTCTGCGCTCTGCCCGTCTATGGCTGGGCTCGAGGCCAGAATCCTTTGTTATTCATGCTTGAAAAATTGTTTATCTGTTTTATTTTGTTCTACGTAATCCTGGGTTTTGGGGGTTGTGTTTCTTCTGTGAGTCTGACACCTTGACTATTAATATGCATTTGTTCAAAAGGGCACGTGAACATTTTATGTCTGCTAGAAAAAAGGCAAAAAGAACCTCAACCAAAAAAAAAGCCAAAATTTTGATTATTTTTTTTTAGCTAATTATTAAATTATGTACCTCTTAAAAGCGTATTCTCATCAGTGTAATGAATCTACTCTATTTCTCAATGCAACTGCAACAGCCCCCAGCCCCAAACTGCTTAATTCAGTGCAGCTTCTAAGTTGCGCTGAACTCTGCTTTAGAGGAAAAAACAAAACAAAACCCCTCTTTATTTTGTACTTCAAAATGATTATTGACTTTTAAACTGTTATATTAAAAGGGCTCCTCAGAAGGGTTTTCATCTGCTTCTGGACACCTGGTTAACATTAAGAACAGTTTACCAAAGAGTTTTGTGTAGGAATACAGAACTTACTGTGAGAATTTAGTCAAATATTTTACCACCCTTGTGGGGATAGTTCAGCTGCACAGATTAATGTTCCTCAGCAGGATTATGGTCATTCTCTCTAAGAAGGTATGCAGCTTTCTTTTTTACATCACAAGATTTTGTAGCCTTTTTAATAATAAAAATTCCTGTTCTCTGGATGTGCTGCTTCAGATGAAGCTTCCAGATCAGCATCATTTATGGGCAGTGATCGCTAGTGCTGTGGTTTTAATAAAAACAGTATCACAGGATTGTGTTCTGAAGCATATTTTGTGAAGTAAAATTGTATTGGTGTATTCTGCACAGGCTCTTGTTTTCTAAAACTTGACATTTGTAGAAGTTACTTGAATAGTTTGAATGAGCTTACTGATCCATTCACAAGGACTTCTTGTCTCCTCTAATGTGAGGGATATGTGTGACAAATCTAATATGAAATAACTTTCAACCTTAGGAAACTAGTGCCTGTTTTTTGGTTTTTTTCTGTGATGAACTGAGGGACTGTGTAATGTTGTTCTTGCTCATTTTTGAACACCTGTTAGAAAAAAAATAAAGGGGTCAAATTCCACTTTTTAGTTGTTTTTGCATTACAAAGTAGACAACATTAACTATTAATACATAGAATTGATCCTGATTTTGGCCATTATATGCCCAAAACTGGGGACAGCTGGAAACTGGCACCAGAATATGCAACAGCATACTTCCCTCTGTGGTAGTGATTGGCTGTAAAAGGAAGTTTTGGGGGATATTTTTGGCAGAACAAATTTGAATTATTTTTTTTTGAAAAAAATCAGAAAAATCTCAGCTCTCAGGTTGTTTTAATTTGGGTGGAGGGGAATGTCCAGTTAACTAAGCACGTGCATTTCCTGTGATCGCTAGAGCTTGTTTTCTTCTTTCTTCCCATCACATACTGAGGAATGTTTTGTATAAATAACAATTAATACTGTCTAATGAATGATGGGGAGGAGGAGGAGAGAGAAGTGTCTGTTCTGTAGGCATTCTGAATGTATTGTATAGTTGGCTGGTGGGGATTGAACGGTACTTTTGCTGTGAAAACTGACAGAAGGTCATAGGTACTGAACTCAATTGCCTGCAGGTTAACAGACCTAGATGCATCCAACGCTGTGACCCAAAGTTGGCACTTAGCATTTTCTTATAAATACAAAACAAAATAGAGTTGATGAAGTGTCACAAATATTCATAAAATTAAATAAGAGTATAAAGATTTTTAAAAACAGCTGTAAAAGCCTTCAGAAATTTTCTATGACATTTCAAACTCTGCTTTGGTTTTTGTTTCTGTAGATAAAGAGAATAAAATTGTACGTGCTTTTAACTATCAATATATAATTAAAAACATAAGACCTGGACTACAGCTGATTTCTGTGTGAATGCCCAAAATCAAAATATATACAGCCAAGGTAAATTTTAAATAAGGCGAGCTCACCTTTTGTTATTTTCATTTGCTAGTCTAGTTTGATCATATCGCTGTACTACTAAAACTATTCTTGCTACCTTAAAAGGGCATCATTCTGCAAAACTTGCTCAAGGCTTGATTGTTTCTGATTATTCATGACTTCCTCAAATATTCTCCATTTTTAAGAGACACTGCTAATGTTTGTTCCTTTACTTCCCAGGGAGCCGAAGGTATTTTCAAAAATTGTCTAGATAAAACCTAAATGTCAGCTTCTCCAAGGCAGTTAAGTACCAAGTTCAGTGGGAGTTAAGTGACATATAGAAGACAGAAACACCTTTGGAGATAATGGGCTTAAGTGCCTTTTCGTATCTCAAGGAAAAAGAGACAAAGGCCTTATATTATTTGTGTTTCATAAACACAGATGTTCTTTCAGTATGGTGATTACAAGTCTATTTAGCCTGTCAGAATTTTGTTTGCAGTTGTAGCACAAAATTATAATACGTCTCTTCCGCAAATAATCATGGTCGAAAAGCCCCTGAATCACGTGCGCAGCACTTCAGGTGATCACCGTGGTGATATGGAGCGTTCTTGGCTGGAGTTTGGGGGTGTAGGGGTGGTTAGGGGTGGAAGGAACTTTTTTCCCCTTCCTACCCGGCTGTGTTAGCTAGCTGCAATATAGCAGATCTTCTGCAGAAGTGCGCTGTAACCACAGTGGGGAGGGCTTGGTTCACTGGCAAATATTTGCCTTGTCCCTTCCCCTGCCTACTTTTTGGGGACCTGGTACAATCTGGCTCTGCCCGTGACTGCAGATCCTTTATTTGTAATGAAATAATGAAACTCTTCTGGCCTGAGTCACCCCTCGGTTGTCACAGTGTCTAACACAGCAGGGTCTTGATCCTGAGTACGACATTAAACATTCTTTCCTGAAGAAAGATACCAAGGTCTAACGCGACGTGGCACAACTCTGAACTGTTTCTGCTTAGAGGGGCCTCACAGTTGCGGCACGACGAAGAAGAAATAACGCTTAGCATGATTGTAGGCTGCCCTGCAGATTCCAGCGTTAAAGTATGTGGCTTTGGCTTTGACACCATTTTTCTAAAACGGGTGAAGTGACAGCAAACATCTTCAAAGTGGTTTGCTTTAACTTCACTCTTTTCTGCCAAGTTTTAGGTGGGTGCCAGGAGGGGATATAGCGATCTACCTCTTGGGATTAATATGTTATATCACATCTGTCTGCTGAATGCGGGGGAATCTCTGGTAATGTCGAGTGCCTGACACTTCAAAGGAAGCTAGAAATCACCAGCAGAGATATTTATAGACCCCTTCTATAGGGAACTGTCTTAATGTCTCCAGAGCAGTAGCTGCCTTGGATCTGAAGCAGGACAAATAATTCTGTGTTTATTATCCATTCCAGTCCCTCATTATTCTTCTTCTTTTGATTGTGGGTCACATAAAACACACAGGGAGGTACTACTTGTAGCTAAGTTGACTCAGGCAGTGTCACATGTCAGTCGCTGTAGAGAAAATCGAAGCGTAAGAGAACAAGAGACAGAGAAGCAGGGAAGAGCAAAGCAGGTACCCTGCAGGGCAGGAGCGAGGTGCCTCTGCCTAGCCTGGGTATGGTGGGCCTTGAACTTCAGTTGTGAAACTGAACTGTGCCTGGGTGTCCAGGTCCAGCCCCGGCAGCAGGGAGCTCTCGCTGTGCTGCTTTTCCAACCACCTCCGGGCAGGCGCAGAGTCCTGCGCTGCCTAGAGCTCTGCCAGCCAGGGTTAAGTGAGGAGGGCTGGGAAGAAACACATTTAAAGGTTACGATTCTCCGGTCCACGCTGGAGAAGTGTTCTGGGAGCAGGAGGTTGTTTGTAGGGGCCTGGCAGGTGCTGTCTTGTCAGACTGCCTCAGAGGACAGAGAGAGCGTGTAGAGTTCATGATGGAGAAAAGGCAAGGGATTATTTACGGGATTTCTGCTACTTGTGCTGCTCGTGGCATAGCTGCACCATGCAGAGTGAAGTGGTGCAGGTTAGCTCCAAGGTCCAAAGGGCTGGAGCACTGTAGATACAGTACTGTGATACTGGTCTCTTACGTAGATCTTCTACAGGAGTTGAGTGAAATGCTTCGGTCAAATAGTGTTTCAGGGAGTTCTCAGCACGGCTGTGAGACCGGTACAGCTGGCTCTGTACCAGCCTCTCAGTTGTGTAGGGGTTCCCCCAGTGAGGCCAGGCTGGAGGTCTCCTTTCCAGGACTGGTTTCTCTGCTTAGTTTCGTGGCTTGCTCTGGACTTCATGTAAGGCAACAGGTAAGCAAGCTGGGAATCCGATTAGTTTGGGACCAAACCCAATGTCAAGCACCAAACTAACATAACAGGGCAAAAGTGCCCTTAAAACTGTGGGTGAGTTTTACGTTTCCCTCTCACCGTGGTGCAGCACAGTCTCTACGCAGCTGCAAGTCTGTCATTTGGAACAGTGCCAGTCCTGCCACATCACAGTCTAAGGGAATTAAAGTCCATGTGCATTCCTCTATCCAGATGTTCTCTCGCTTTACTTACATCGAAAATGTAGAAGGTGCAATATAAAATATGTATCTCTGCTGATGTAGATTTAGCACGATATCAAAACTTCTTCTAGGGTTTTGAGTGCTTGGTGGACATTTGTAAATTATTTTTGCAAAAAGAATATGATGCTGAGACTGCCGTATCTTGAAAAACTGAGGATAATTCTGGATTTGCATTTGTATCAATTCAGAATGATGTCAGGTTCTACCGCAGTAGCGCAGTTGTATTCAGTCTTTGAGGATCTGCACGTTCCTATGTTATTGCTACAGATCTTCCTGCGTATTTTCTTCTGGACTGGCTGCAGAAGCTGGTACTGTGATAGAAGTAATTGATACTACCCTGTAACTAAAATACCTTGTGCTGCATTACTTTTTTTCACTGGATCGTGCTACTTTCACAGTTCACAATTTGCCCTTAGTCTAAAGGTTATTTCTCATCCACCTTTGACTTCCAGAGGAGTTGTTTGTATCTTGGATTTTGTTTTACCCAAGTGAAATAAAAGGTCATCTTAAGTTTTTTTGTCTTCCATATGTAGATATAGTCTTTTTTTCTAACAAAAAGAAAACTTTTTATTTTGTATTAAGTTTCCCAAAATTGCACTATCCAATATTAGTCTTTTTATCTGGTTTAGCTAATGCAGAATTGTTTATTTTTTTCTTACATAAGACAAAATACAAAGAGTTAAAACTTAAGCGAATTTAGAACAAAATCAGTCTCTTCCTACTGATGAATTCACAACTTGGTTCTTGGACCATAGTTCACGCGAAGGAGAAGCAGCTTTGGTTTTTCGTACATATATGCCAGTGCACAGTAACATGCAGAAAGAATGTAAGAGAGGTGAGGAGTACTGAATCTTTAGTATTTAAGTGTCTTGTATCATATTGCTTTCTCTAAGAAGAAAGGCCTGTAAACTTTAGTCTTTGCCTGCTGAAGTTGTAGCTTTCAGGTTTCAACTATTTTCAATTCTGTAAGCTTACATTATCATCATGATGGAATTCATTAATTTGTCTTTAAACGGATTTGTGTAACCTCACTGTTGTCTCATCTAAGGCTCTGTACCATTTTTTGTGGCTGAAATGAAAATGTAAGCTTGGCTTGCGGATAACTCTTATTTTAGGAGTATCATCATTAATCCATTTGTCCTTTTTAGCTTTGGTTGCCTAAATACTGCAATTAGGCATCCTTGTTAGAGAAGTAGTATTTCTGTTTAAAAACAAAACTCCAAAATGAAATTTATCTTCTTGTGACCCACTTTGTCACTTTGAAATAAATTTCTTAGGCTTCATCAATACAGATTTTTCCAGATGAATTAGTTGCTGTCATCTTTGTGTTCTGGAAAGAACCTAGGTTTCCAATTTGGTGGCTGAAGGCAGAGCACAGATGACTGATTGTGTGGTGGTGGTGTGCAGATCTTACAGGCCATCATTTCTAGCAGACTCAGACGCTACTGTCTTGCCATACTAAATTGTGGGTTATCTACAGTTAATGCAGCGAATTGGGAAAAGTAGGGTTGAAATCTGCTTCCCTTGAAGAAAAATTCTATAGACTGTTCAGGTGCCAAAAACACAATTAGGTACATTGTTTAATGTTTCTACACTGGAAACTTTCTTCAAACTAAACCGTAATACTGCATTTTAATTTTCTTTAATGCTTTTCCTATCTCTGGTTAATGTATAAGTAGTTTATTGAGACAAAGGTCGTTCTCTGAGATGACTAGACAAAACGCTGACACTTCTAAAGACACCTTTCAAGTCCAAACGTGGATGTTTCTCTTCTCTTACGTGACTGTCTTCTCCATTTAAAGATTAACAATCTCACTTCAGATGAAGATCAAGGATATATTTTGGTTAAATCACTGTAACACTCCTAGAGAAATTACCATTTTAGGGTAATCGTGAATACACGAATACAGATAAGGCAGGTCTAAGCAACAATTTTAAATCCAGCATGTTTGGTTTTTTTTTTTCAGATGAACAACGCAAGAAAATACAAAGCTACTTATGGTGGTGGTACACTGCAATGGTTTAGTAATCAGGCTTTCCTAAAGGAAGTACGAATGTTCATATTTTCCTGAACCAGATTTAACAAGTATGTAAGCATTAGTGTCTATGTGCAGCTCTATTACAAATTACACTGATTTCTCCTGTCTGATCTGTCTTCTGCTAAATTACTGTTTGTAAGGTCAGCATACAAAAATCCTCATGTATGATACATTAATTTAATACGTCTTTATTGCTAATATTACCCTACATTTCTTAATTCTTTTGGATATCAGAAAGTATCCTGAATAAAAGTCTTCTTTCTTTGTGTCTAAAAGAAACAAATTCTGAGGTTCTCTTGTTTAACAACTGTGCAACCTCTTGCATCAAGATTAAACACTTTGTTTTGTCCCCAGGCAGTTGTATACTTATTACTCTTGAGGCAGTGGTATTTGAAATAAATAGAATTGAAAGATCCTGAGAAATGGTTTCTGAAACACATATATTGAGTTATTCTCTCCTATGTGAGCAGAAAATGCTTCTCCCTGCACCCTTGCAAAGGAAAATAGCTGATATAAAAATATCACATGATGGGGTGGTGAATAGAAAAGCATCTTTATCCTTAGTCACTGTGGCTTTTTGCTGCTTATTCTCCTGAAAATAATTAAGTTATCTTTATGGAATGTATTACTATTCACTAAAGATAACATAAGTAAGGGCGTAATAAAGGACAAAAGGAGAAGGTTCTCTCCTTTTCTGCCTCTAAAGGTATGCTCTGAAAACAAAATAATCCATGGCTTGCAAATAGTCTTAAAAACTTCACAAAATTCAGATATAATTTTGGCTGGTGACAGGGCTTATTCTTCCTCCCTGTTCAAAAAAAAGATGTTCACCAAGAGAAAAAGTTCTTTTGTGTTATAAGGGAAACAATTTCTATGTAGCTTTTGTGTGTCTGTGTGTACACGCATATTCATAAAATATGGATTAGCAGCACTAGGTATTCAGCTAAGTAAATATTCATAAAATAAAGGTGGAATTGATATGCATTTCCCAATAGAGAGTAATAAGCATATTTTGATTTCTTAGTAAGAAATCAAACTAAGGGGAGAGAAGGCACTTTCTTTTGTCTGGGCATTTTTTTATTCCTCATTCTCATTGTGTTGATCCTGCTGGCAAAGATTTTCTTTACTGACATTTTGAATATATAGTATTGCTAATGTTAAATGGACAAGAATCAGGAGTTTTGCTTAAAACATGAAATAAAAAAGAATCTCAAATGTAGGTTTTTTCTTTGCATTCTCACTTGTGTCTTTGGGGTGCATTAAACTTGCATGCTTAAGCTTGTCTTTATGACTGTGTGAGGTAGATATGCTTTTTTTTAAATAAAATCTGAAATTCTCAGAAGTGTAGTAGCTGGGGCCTTGTTAGCAATACTTGCTAACAAGTATTAGAAGACTCAATAAATAAATGAAGGGTGACCCAAAATGTTTATTTATTGTTGCCTTTGCAACACTGAAACTTCTAATTAATTTTGCATAGTTATTGTCACTCACTGTATAATGACTTTTTTGCCACCCCTTACAGATGGTTTGCTATTAACCTCTAATTTATGCTGAATTTAGGGTAATAAGATATATATTGCAGAGTCCTGAACTGTATATTTATAGGTATGCCTGACAGCTTCCTTTGCAGTGCACTTGATCATGTAGAGTAATAAAATGGAATTGTTTTTGAATAAAGTGAAAATTAAGTGGATGTTCTAAAGCTTTAGCTGAGAGATCTGGAGAATGGCTCTATTTCAGGCAGCTGGTTGAATCAGGGAAAAATTACATGTTGGTATCCAAACAGGCAAAGGTTTAATAAAAATCAACTCCTTGAAGTAAAACAGAATAGAAATAGATTTTTGCTGTTGTTTTTATTTAATGTCTAATTAAAGAGTTGGCTTAGGCTTCTGGGTTTCTGTTTGAATCCCACAATCGAAGGACAGGTATTCCTCATTAATATTTGATATAATAATTTGCAATGTATCTTTGTCTTTACCTGCATTACTCTTGCTACTGCTTCTTTCTTTCTGGTGGAGCTGTATTTGTTAAATACTATTTCACCCCCTCCTTGTGTTTTACCCCTTCGGTTGGGTCAGTTGTGTCTGGCAGTTCTCTTTCTGAGCTGAGGGGAAGATGGGCTCAATTATGCATGTATGGAGCAGACAGCTCACATCCTCATCCCTCTCTTCTGTTTTGATGTTTCAGTCTTTGAACATAAACAGTTCCTTCCAAGAGCAGCCATATTTTGGATAGTCAGGAAATATAAGGTCTTTGTTCTACTTTTTTTATGGATTTTACCTGATTTATTAATGCATGGAATACAAGCATTCAGTAATGTAATTTCAGTGTGCTCATTGCCAATAAGGAAAATAAGATAAAACTATCTTTGGCAACTGGCACGGAGCTGGGGTGAGCCAGTAAGTAAATGTTACGTGATTTAAAAGAGATTTTATTATTTCAGAGCTGTTAGAGGAAAGGAGATGGCCGTTGTCATGTAGTTTGAAAAATTGTGTCCAAGTTACATCATCCTACAACTATCAACTGGATGCCAGTGGTCATTTCCACTGAATAAATTAAAACCATCATAAAGTATGGCAGCAATCTCCATTAACACGGCTTGTTGATACCTGCTTGAAGTCTATTATTTAAAATCAGTCCTTTGGCTTTGTCGATGTTTACACAGGCCAGTATCATTAATGTTGACTTAGGGTTATCTCTAGGTTCCATAACTAGAATACAGAACATTTCTATCGATTTCTTAGCCACACTCTTCTACTTTACTATTGCTAAATGAATTTTGATTCATAAAAGAAAAACCCTGGGAGTCAAATGTCAGCTATTATCCAATATATTGCTCTCCCCTGCAACGAAAATAGTCTGCATCTCAGCTGGAAAATATAATGTATATAAGACTTCTCTGAAAGAATTTCAATAAAATATTGATGTGAAGTACTCTTTTTGTTTTGCATGATAAGATGCTTTGAAGATATGGATGAGGGCACAAAACAAAGCCTGGAGTCATCCTGTATCGTGATTTGTATTTTGAGAGCTTTTTCACTGAGCATTAATAGACACAAAATTTAGAATTTTTTCTTTGTGTTTAATAAGAAAATAGTCTGTGATACTGTCTCAAGTGATCGTAGTAGATTTTGTGCGGGGAGTTGTACATACTGCTTTGAGTATCACATTGGTTACTTACATCACATTCGGGTGCCCTGCTTTTAAATAATGTGTTTGTACAGAAGGCATTTCATTTTTTTCTCCTAAGTATGTGGGTAGTAATATGTGTAATTAGAATGTTTTGTTTAAAGACAAGTTGTAAGTGGGATGAAATTCAGCTTAGAGCTATAGTAGTGGCTGTGGTGTGGCTGGGTATCAGGGCCATGCTGTGTGCTCACCCAGGACAGAGAAGTCGTTATTTCCCTGGGTGGTACAGGAACTTCTCATCCAGTCTCTGCAGAGCTGAGACAATAGATTGAGAAGAGACAGTGGACCAGCTTGAAACAAGGTGATCAATTGTACTCCCAGCCCCCAGGTGAAGGAGGGCTCTGGAATGGGAGTTCTGGATTGTCCTGCTGATTCTCCTGGGCAGCTCCTACTGTGCCTGGACCAGTGGGCAGGCTCTCCCTGTGTGCTGGGTGGGGAACTGGGATGCTCCAGCAAGTTCTCCAGGTGGTTCCTCCTGCAGAATCAACCAAATTATACCTAAACAAAACCCCTGTAAATAGTCAGTAGAAACAGTTCCTGCAGATGCAGAAATGTCTGTTTAGAACAGTCTCTGCATAAGTTAAGGTAGGATATTGTTTGTATGTTGTTAAAGATGACCAGTAGTGATTGATGATGCCTGTGGAGGAGTGGTTGCACAGGACCAGCAGCCAGCTGGATTATAAAAGATGAAGAGAACAGCAGTTTGGCGAATCTCATCCGATCCAGCTGGAAGTGCTGGTGCAAGGAGGCTTGAAATGGAGATTCCACCTGCCCTCTGCATTCTGTTCAAGAGATCTGATTCCCCAAGTGGGCATTTACCCTATGCAGTGTTGTGTGTTGGTTTGTGTTTTGTTTTTTGTTTTTTTTTTTAAACAAACGCCATGTCTGTGATTGTGCAGCTCTTTGAAATGTGAGAATGAAAGAGAAATCAGGTGGCCATACTTCATTCTTTTAATTCTTTTGCAGAAAGCAAAGGCAAAATGTGTGCTTTTTATGGAACAAATGAAAAAGTGGAGATCACTAGCATTACAGTGAATATCAAATGAATATATAATAACAGAACATTGGGAAACAATTAGAAAAAGTGCCTAGACATTATTAATTCATGTGCTATTCATTGTACCAACATTGATCATGTAAAGTAAGGATGGTGTTAGTTACATTTTAATCATTCAGTGTTGGAGAAGGACTAATTATTTTCAAGTAGAGAGGGGAAGGATCCAGTTTTATAAAAAAATCATGGAATATCCAATTTAATCCACAGTATTTTCATAGGGAAATGTGTGACTGCCAATATCGGTAGGACAGTGGAGAAAATCACAGCAATTGTCCATGTTTAAACTCTTACAGAGAAACTAGACATATTGTTGCCCTCACAAGAGCTAGTGTCAGCAATGGGATGGGTGTGCTGTGCGGCATGGCCTTGTTCCGCACCCATCCGCATTAGGTCCCTTCCAGCCAAACTACTGGGGTCTCTTCTGTACATCAACAAGAGTACTGGGGAATGAGAGCAACAAGCAGTCTTTTCAAAGGAATTAGAGTCAGTGAGGGACATGGCTACCCTGGATACAAATGGAGAATAAAGGGAGGAGGACTGGCTGCGTCCATTTCCCTGCTGCCATTATCCTCCACTGTGAAAAGTTTGTAGGGGCTTCCAGCCACCTTTGAAGACAGAAGTTACACATTTCTCCTTGGAAAGTCATGTCTGATCTTGTATAGCCATATGTCTGAGAGGAAACCTCAAAGTTTGGTGACTTCTTCATAGGAAAGGTTCTCTTGCTTGGGCTGAGTCGGTACGCAGAGGTTCAGATAAGGAGCTCACAGGGTGTAGAGCCTGGTGGACCAGTTGTGAATTCGAGAAGCAGATATTGGATGTACTTCACAGTCAAACTGCCTAACTCCAAGCTCATTTGGATCTTCTGTAAGCAATAGCTGCTTTCTGTGTTTCTCCCTTTTTCCCTTCTCTAGGCAAAGAACCTCCCCAACGCCTCCAAATGGAGAGGTGGATCTCTAGGGGCTTCTCTGCTACCCAGGTTGCAGTTCTATGGGCTTTTCTTCTTGAACTGGGACCCTCATGGGTGGTGACTTGGCAGATGTGCTTTGAAAATAGCATGCGTGTGTCTCCTACTTGGGCATTTTGCCGTAACTTGCGGTTTAGGAGACTACAGATCAGTCATAATGATACAGTCAAAACACAGAAAGGCAGCTGAAAGATGAGAATTGGTAAAGTAAATCTGGGATGATTTAAGTGGTAATTTCACTTTAAATGAATAGTGTTTGGGAAAAGCTAAGAACATGGCTCCAGATGAGCGTAAACGAAGCCCACTGTAGCTTTTTTGCTTTGTACTTTGCTGGTTACCTTGCATGTTACAGAAAGGTGCAGATCAACTTGTAAGCTATAGTAACATACACTTACTCAGAACTGTATCAGGTTTACTTTGGTGTATTTCCTTTTCTGTAACCTCTGAGTTTGGTTTATTTATGTTATTCCAGGACAAGAGTAACTCATATTTTCTGTGGGTGGGTTGGTTGGTTTCAATTCACAGAAGCAGCAACATGTTCTTGCTTCAGTAGTGGACTCCAAATGGATGCTTTTTATTCTATTATGTTCCTTAGTTTTATATAGTATTGATGAAATTGAAAATCAGTGACCTGACAAAAACAAAATAATACAGCATGAAAATTGCTACCATGATTTCATACTGTGTTAATGCAAGGATGTCATTCCTGCTTCAGAATAATAACAGTGTTTTGCTTCTGAACTTATGGCATCTTTCTCTCCTGCTCTCCTTCTCTTCCCCCTGCCCCCCCGCCCCCATTTCCTTTTTAAAAGAGGGCTGCTGCCACAGTGAATTTCTCTTTAATCACATCTCTTGTCAGTTTGTTAGAGAATAGCTACAATTAACAGTTAAGTTTTTGAAGTAGCCAGTGGAATCTCTGTATTCCATAAGCATATGAAGGAATGCAGGGTGCGTAGCGTACATAGTGAACTGCTGTAGTTCACCCAGAAAGAATCAGGCATAACAGTCACCATAACATGGTTAAATGCAGAATTTGGGAATTTTTTTAAGCGTTTTTCCTCAGAGGAGAACCACAGCCCAGGTTGCCCAGCAGCAACCATCTGAATTTCCACGGAGCACGGATGGTCCCAGAATATGCAGAAGTGATATTTGCTCTCTGTTCTCAAATATACAGTTGTTCCTAGTGAAGAGCCCAGAAGCTTAAGCCAATTCCTGTTATCCTACAGGTACCAGAAAAGATTTGAGGAAGGAAGCTAAATTCTGTTTAAGGTACTTCTTGAACTTGCAATGCTGTAATCAAATTTTGCATCCAGGCAGCTGAAGTGATTTGAGATCTTCTTATTGAACCTTCCTAGCTTGATAATGATGGTAGAACCTACCAAATTTTCTGTAAAAAAATTAAATTTTATGTCAAAAGAAAGAAGGTAATGGACAGATTTTGCAATATAGGAAAAACGTCCTCCAGATAACGGATATTTGTTCAGACTCTGCCATCCTAAAGACTTAACTGTTCAGATAGGGAGGGAGAAAAATGCAAAGTCCCAAGTTAAAGACCAGCATTAGCGACAACTCCGCTATATTTTGGCTGTCTCTCTACTCCTTCATGGCTTGCAGGAGAGGGTGAGCCTGGCTATTGTGCGTGTACAGAATGAAATAGGCATCTCTACCATACCTCATGGACGAGATGGAAAGGGATAGGGAAGAAACCAAACACTATGCCCTCTCCTCACGCTCTACCTAACTGGCTTGTCTCAAGAATACTCTACAGAGGTCAAATTTTAAAAAAGTAATAGATAGTTTCTTGCATTTAAGGCAGTGAGCTGAAAGGCTGCTGATAGAAAAGTCTCTCTGTGTATATACTTGCTTTAGAGTTAAAGCATTCACCCACACTACCTGAGACCTGAACTGATTCAGAATCTCTTCTCACGTACAAGGAGTTTCCTTAACCTCATATGTCTTGGTTATTTTAGGCAGAAAATAATTTATGATTCAGTGGGCCAGAGAGAAACTACATGTGAGCTTGAGGTTTAATGGTTTGTATGGACCCGAGGGCTCCAGCTTCCATGCTAAGGACAACTTCAGCTCTAATATCAGCTTTTGGTACAGGGATTTGAAATTCCCTTTCCAGGTAGGGTGGCTGATACACTGCAGAATTCTCCAGTTAAGGTTGTCCTCTGTAATTTCATAGCCTCTATGGGGAGAATGGGGAATGCCCTGATGGTTATGGTAACCCACCTCTTAATAGACAGGTAGGAATATAGGGTTGAATTCTCCTAGCATAGGCAATAATTCAAGCAGCTTGGAAGAGTTGTTTGTTAATTGTTTCGTGGGGGTGAATAAAAGGTACCTCATCCTATGACTGTAATTCAAAAAACAAGGATAACCTCTTTTTTATTTTGAAAGAGGTAACATCGGTCATCTCCTGGTTAAGACAGAGATTTTTGTGAATTCACACTTATGTGCTGGGTGTTTCTTACTAGTAAATTCTAACATTTTTTTTTCTGAACAAGCTAGGTCTGCTCACCAGCTTGGTTATCATTCTGTCATATCATCTTCTTAGAATGATTTTGAAAATTTTCAATCTCTGTCTGATAATACAAGGACAAATATAAAACAGATGATTAAAGGAAAAAAGTCTTCCAAAGAAAATTTCTATTTACTGAATTAATTTTGCTTTGTAACAAGGTGTTAGAAATCCATCCTAACTCCTGCTGCCTTTTAGGGTGCGGGAAGCCATCTGTGTTTCATGTTGCTGATAATGTGCTGTCTACTTCAGTTTAGGGTTTGTTTCTTAAACTGTTCTTGCCTGTTGCTACTTTTTTCCTGGTTGTTTGTGGTTTTAGCATCTTTTGCTGTTCTCATCCCCTGCTGCTT
This sequence comes from Aramus guarauna, assembly GCA_013400195.1. NCBI lineage: Eukaryota > Metazoa > Chordata > Aves > Gruiformes > Aramidae > Aramus > Aramus guarauna. The sequence goes on from VXBL01010255.1 coordinate 1,828,738, forward strand.
TTGCTTCATTGCAGCTATCTATGGGGTTTTGCTACGAACTGCCCATCTGATGGGTTTCCTGCTGCTTTTACTTGATTGCTAGAGCTCTAACATCAGCCACACTGAGCACTGGAGCACTGTCCATGGGCTCCACACCATCTGGTGGGAGGCCAGGTGCTCCAGCCATTCCGCTCCTGTGCCTGATCTGGGCCATTAGCTGCGGTGTCGAAAGGATCCTCCAAGACTGGCTGGTACTGCAGACAGAAGGAGTTTCTTGTAGGACTTTATTTGAATTTTATCATTTCTCTAAATTTTTTGTCTGTTCTTTCATTTTTACATAGGTATGCCATAGACTATTCTTTGTGTGGTTTAGTTATTTGGATTTTGCTGTTAGGGCAACCTAAGAGATTGCTGTAATGAAGATGTCCTAACCTAGGTATAGGAATGTCATGCAAGGACCTTGATTGCTTTGGTTTTTTCCCTAAATGTGATTGGGGTGGGGTTTTTTGTAAACAACAGTATTTTTCACTATAGATAGCATAAGTGTTCTATGAATATGCTCTATTTGTAATTACTTTTATGAAAAATAGATTTTTTTATTACTGAAAGAAGTGTGAGGCAAAAAAAGAAGCGTAAGGCGAAAAAAGAAGCATAGAGTTTAACATTCTTTATTATAGAATTTAAATTTACCATAAAATTAAATCCTGCAATTGAATTACATAAATTGATTTATATCCTTTGTGGAGGAATCTATGCAGTCTTGCATCTTCTTGAATTTTTTCAAAATATTTTTTAGTATAAGGATATGTGCAGGATGAGGGTTTACACAGAGGTGGAGATAAAAGTCAAAAGGTGGGGTTTATGTAATAGACTTGCCAATATATTTAATCAATAGAGTTGTGTTTTACAGATATGTAGGGAACAAGAACTGCCCACATACTGTATGAAGATAAAGTAATAGTATCCAGCTGAATAGTGTAAAGAGAGTATGAAGAAGGGGATGAAACAAAAAAGAATAAATACAGTGATTGCAGGTATAGTACCAGTACACTGGGACTTTGTTTTCTGTAGTTTCTTTTTTATTTTTTTTTTTATCAAGGGTTTATGGTGTTTTGAGTTTTTAAAATATTTTCATGGGATTTCTATGGGAGGATTTTTTAGTCATCAAGAGGCAAGAAGAGACACCATAAAGGGAAAGGGCAGAGTGAGTAGAGGAAGAGGGAGAACTGGAAGATGGTGCAGGAAGAATATGATGGGTAGGAGTGAGAGTGGGGCACAGGGGTCAGGTAGTTTGTTAAACAGAAGAACGATCCGAGGGAAAACCTTAGAAGGCAGGGTGGGCACAGCACCAGTGCTAGGTTTCAGTCTGTCTTTCCTCTTTCTGGGGAGAGTTTCTTTGAGAGACTAGAGTCTCTCAAATATTTTTATTACTTAAATGCACAGGACAAATGGGTTTGGGGTAGTGGGAGCGGAATATCTTGCAGGTTCTATTCTTTGCAAGAAAGTGCCGAATCAGGGAGATAAAGGATGGTCTAGATGGTTCCTGTTTTCTTCCTTTTCTGCCAGGGAACATTTGAGGAGAAACGAGCCAATAATATCAGCTTTTAAAACTCTTTCTATATCTATGCAGTGGATCTAAAATGGAAAGTTATGTTCATACCTCCTCAGTTTCTGAGAAATCAAACCTATACCTAGATGCAGATTTCAGACTCTGTGGTCATATCATGTTTGGCTTTTTCTTGCTGAGGATTCCCAATAATTTACAATTCTTCTATTGTAGGGATGCAGAAACATTAACTTTTCTAATGGCAGATTATCTGCTAACAAAACTCACGTTTAAAAATAGATGAGGAACAGTGAAGTATTGAGCTGGTTCCAAAGAGAAGAACTGTAATGTTTTAATTTATTCTGTTTATTTCTGCATAATTTGTCTTGCCATTCAAATGGAAGAATAGATTGTATTCAAATGCTTTGTGAATGGAATGGGTAAATTCCACATTTGGGAGAACAAATTCAGATAAAAATATGTATTTTTAAAAGAGCTTAATTCATTATTGAAACAATATGTCTTGAAATGTGGTTATTTGTCATTGGAACCCTAAATTGTGCCTCGATATCCTCCTAAAAGAAACAGCAATTGAACCAGAATATTTTGGTTTGATGCAGAAATTCTCAGAATTTAGGGGAATTTTACAGACTTGAGGTCAGGCTAGATGAACATATTTGTACTGTCTTTTTAATTGTTGAAGGCACACTGTGCAACAGCTTTCCAAGCAGTTGTAACAACTAAATTAGGCCACTGAGTCCCTAGGTGAAGTGTTCCAGGCCAGAGTGGAGGCAGAGGAGCACTTTCCTCTGGCGCAGACATTGCTGTCTGTGGCTGGAGGTACACTGTCCCCACAGCCAAGGGCAGATTTTCATCTTGTGGGCACTATGTTGCTCTAGGGGCAATATCAAGTGGTGCTTTCCAAGTATGTGCATCAACGGTTTTCCGAAACCTTCCAGAGATCGGGACCAATCTGCCACAGTATGTGCCATCTCCTTGTGGTATCCCTGTGGACAGGGGCTTCTTTGCATTACAGCAAAGAATTTATTAAACACGATGTGTTCAGAGAAGCTTAATCCAGAAACCACCCATGTGCTCCCTAGAAGCAGGAATTCAGATTTTGGCCAGTTACTGATAGGGAATTTAAATAGCAAGCAGAAAATTCTTCCTACTTATGATCAGGAAGTACCTAGCAGTAATTCTTTGTAGGTGCAGACTGGTCACAGTAAATGGCAATGTAGTAAATCTGCTCCAGGTATTTCTGTTTTGCTTTAGGTTGCAGAAAATTGCCACAACTCTACTTCTTTATTACATAGCTTGTTCTTGTTAATTGTTCTACAGTTACTGAATTGTGAAGCTAGGTGAAATTATAAAAAGCAATATATAATAGATATCAGTATGAATTAGTAGAGTGCAAAATGCTTATCTCAGCAGGTGTTTGTTAATGGATACATCTGCTTTGTTGCTGTTGGAATACAATGCTTTGTGAAACACATATTAATACTTACTTTTATGAAAATAAAAAACAAGATATTTTACTCTGATTTATTCCATTTTAGGAATTAGAGAAATTAAGCTTCCTTCTCTTTTAATTATATCTTGCAGAGAAACTGTAATCTCTTAATCTCTATAAAGCTTCTCTCTTTTAGTTTACCCATTGGCATTTGCTGATATGGAACCTGCAGTGCCTGCAGTAGGAACCGTACTCCACAGCTCAGAGGGGTGTGCTCAGAAAAGCAAAGGCCAAATTTTGCCTACATGTATGCAGCTTGCTTTGACTTCGGGGCAGGTGATCTGCACTTGGGCTACACAATAAATAGATTTGTCAGTTCAGTGACTGACTTAAAAATAAATAAATTAAAATGGTTCCGGTTGACAAGAAACAGATCTTTTCCCTCCTCCCCCCATTTTTTCCAGCTAATCAAAGCAACATGCTTTATTTGACCAAAAGTGCATTTGCGGGCATTTCAGATAAAAGCTAAAGCTAGATTTACAGGAGGATGTAGCTCCTATCACAAAACAGGTGCTGTAGTTTTCTTATGTTGGATCAGAAACAGTTCAAATCTCACTGATTTTAAGGAGGTGTTCTCCCCCCCTCCCTCCCAGCTTGGAAGAAAATGTCCTAACTATGGAGTTATATGCTATAACAGAATGTCATGCTTTTCTGTTGGAATAGCTCCACTATGTATAAAACACTTCAGCATCTACTTTGGTCAGCAATAGAAAAAGTAACTCTATAGTCTGCTGCTTAGAACACTCTCTGGGGATGCCCAAGTTCTTGTATTAATGAATATGTAAGTGCTTAATAGAAAGAAAGAGACTGAGGGGGTCCCAGCCCATAATACTTTATTGCTTTGTTTTCCAAAATGCTTATTTTGTTTCAGGGAGAGATTAGATTTGAATCTGAGCCTCTGACAGACCATTCTAATTGCTGGGCTGCAAGGCAAGAAAGTTCCTTTTCATGCAAAATATTGTGAAACTAAAAATTGTAAAAATATTGTGGAAAATTAAATAGTAACCACTTTGAAATTAGTAAATCACTCTCTACAACTATGTGAAAGGAGGTTGTAGCCAGGTGGGTGTTGATCTCTTTTTCCAGGTAACAAGTGATAGGACAGAGAAAATGGCCTCAGGTTGTCCCAGGGGAGATTTAGATTGAATATTAGGAAAAAATTCTTCACCGAAAGAAGAATTGTACATGTGGCGCTTATGGACATGGACTTAGCAGTACTAGGTTAACAGTTGGACTTGATGACCTTAAAGGTCTTTTCCAGCTGAAATGATTCTATGAACTAATCATTGGCATGACTGAGGCTTTTGTTTCTTTTTTTATTATTATTTGTGGAAGTTACTCAGTGTGATTTCTCCACAACTATTTTCAGAGGATGAAGCATTTACATTTGAAGTAATTTATCCAAACCTAGAAGATAGTTTTACCTTTTATTCCAAAATCTAGTGTGCAGAGACATAAGTGTGCAGTCAAGCAGGGGAGTTCTTTGCAGGCTGAAGTGAGAGCATCACTTCACATGAGTGAAGATGTGGGCATCTTTCCTGTCATATTTCACCTTATTTCTGTGTGCCCTACAGTGGGGAGTATGATGTAGTTAGGATCCTTGCAGAAGGGACATCAAAACCTGGCAAAAAAGAAAAGGGTCATAGCCAGAACCAGCGGATGCTTGGCATTTCTTTCTGTAATTCTGATAGAAATCTGCTGAAGCATTAAGGCAACCCAGAGGAAATGATCGGAGCTCGGGAAAATATCACATCATATGATTCAGCCACCCCTGTTATAAATGAAACATGTTTACTTTTGCTGTCATATGAATCTCATCGTACATTATCAATTCTGCATGTGACAATTTCAGATGCTTACTGCTATTTGCAGCATGTGATGTGGTACTGTACACCTAACGCATTTTAAAAGAGAAAGCCTATAGGTCTCCATTAATAAGATGATGTATGTGAATAGCATTGTCGTTTCACCTAAAATGTAAAATGTTCTGTGGACTTGCCTTGATTTTCCTTTTCCTAGAGTTAAGAAAGGAAAATAAATTTAGTTTCCAGTCTAAGAGTTTAATGTGCATGGTGAAATGTTTCTTTGTCATGAAAATGATATTATTCCGCATTATTGTAAGTTTAGTATGCTGAAATTTTACCTTTTGCAGAATTTTGTACTGCACTTATGTATCCAGAAGTTATTTTCACTTTTAAATGCAGTAAGTGGCCACTCTACATCTCTTAAAGTAATACTTTTGTAAAAATGTGTGAGAATTAGCTCCTGAAAATATTCCCGAAACTAAACTTGATAACTAAAGGCAATGATATAATTGGTCGTACAGAGGTATTAATCTTTTATTCATCCCTTTTCCTGAGATGTCACTGCAAAATGTTATGTAGCAAGTGCAATGCGTTGAAGTCAATGGACAAACTATCGTGATTTTAGATATTTACCATAAGAGTGCCTGAAAAACTGTGAGGAATTGTCAGAAGGAGAGGCTGTCAGTTTATCAGTAACAGAAGGAGCTTGAAGGAAAAACATTCCATTTGGCCACTGGAAAAATTTAATGGCTTTGCTATATTATTTTCAGTTTGAATGCAGTATTCAAGATAGGATGTGTTTAAAAACGTGAGTGCAGAGAAGTGCTTAAACTCAGTACCAGAAAAGTAGTAATTTTAAAACTAAATTCTTAAATTCCTGAAAATAAAATCACTTTTACTTTTTAAAATAGCTTCTGAACTGTGCTGTTTAACATTGACTTTTCACTCTGTTTGGACAGTTTTCCTTTGCGTGACAGTTAATTTAAATCTTGTGCTTCTGTTCTAACATTATTTTCCCTGCCTTTTCAAGTGGGTGGCCTCTCACTTGAAGCCACAAGCCACTTGCTTATACTTGCTGAAGAAATCTAATGATAACAACCCAAGTAATTTATCTGGTTGCATTTTTCTGGAATTTGTATGACCAATATTTGGTCTTGAAAGGCGGTGGTGTAGAGAAAAGTATCGTTGTAAAGGTTCAGCTCCTCATGACACAGGTAACACTTAGTTGTGTAAGCCTGTGGTGCCAGGCTTTAGTTTTTTGCATGGTGCCCTGGAATGGTTCTGACCACTTGCACTGGGTGAAAAATGGCTCAAAACAGTTTGAAGATTTTAAGGACTTCCTCTTTGAGTTGGTTTGTCCCTGTTGGTCCCTTACATAAGGATCAGAGGGAGGAGGACCTTAGGAATTCGTTTGAGAACAGCACTTCAGGCAGCTCTTGACTGTACCTCACCAATAATGTGTGTTTAAGAACACATAGGTTAAATTTTTGTCATTCTCTGAGCAGGGACGTAGGAGAAAGCTGGTTGACTTTTTGTAAATATAATAATTAAAGCATCCTGTCTGTCCTCAGAGTCATGCAAAGTCTTAGTGATTCCCCACTATGAACAGAGTTATCTAAAAATTACCTTAAATGTTCAAGTATATGTTGTTACTTCCAATTTTGTCTCCAGTTTTTGAGAAATGTATTTTATTCCACTAACTGTATTTTCTCCTAGACTTGGTAGTCTGCCTTTTATTGGTCTTTGTGTATATACCTATTTGCAAATGCTCCGTAGACTAATTAAGATTTCTGAAGGTTCAACTTCATCTTATAAAGTAGACCCTGAGACTTGCCATGGTGTTAGCTTGGTGGGGTACAGAAAAGATTGTGTAATATTGCCAAACAGGGCTTTGCTGTTGAGATGACTTGTCCTATAGAGCTTAGGTCAATGTTAACGGAACAGGGGAGATTTTATCCCCTGAAAAAGTGTTTTCGTCACACGGCATTAAGAGGAATCTTATCTGAATTTAAAAAGAATTGTGATTGAGTGTATTTTATTAAATTGTTCTTTAAATTGTGAAAGACAACTGTATTTTCAATTAATTGCCAAACAAATCAAATTACTTACTTTGCTTAAAACTGGGCACATTGTAATGGCTCTGCATCAGCAGAGAACATTTTCCTGGTTTTATGTGAAGGAAACATGTTTCTGAAATAATATGCTAACCTGAATTGCAGAAGTATTAGGAGAACCCTCCTGCCCTGGTACTTTCAAATGAGATAGAGCAGCTGAGTTCAGCCAGATCTTACTCCCCTTGATGTCATGGTGTGATGCCATCAAACAGTGCTAGCTTCTGATGCTATATCTTTTATTTTATGAAAAAAATTAATGCCATTGATCTTACCTCACGGAACTATTGCTGCTACTTCTTCAGATTTTGCACCCCAGCTCTTGAATACATATTATTTTCTTAGAAGAGTTTCTAATTCCCTTGTATTCATGTTATTTGTTACTTCATAACTTTTGGGACTGTCTCTTTACTGCATTAAATCACCAATGATTTCTAGGTGTTTTTAAATATTCCTGCTTTCGTGAACACGAGTATGGTGCCTTACTGTGTGAGGGTTCCCTTCCCTCAATGCATCCTCAGTGAAGGACAAGAAATTTGGCTTCCCTCAGACAAGGGGTGCAGCAGAGGAGGAGGGCTGAGAGCTGGATGACAGCGGTACCAGCTCTCACTGGGCTTTTGCCAAAGTGATCATGTGGAGAGACAAAAATATTTGCCAGGTTGCAGTACCCAAAAACAAGAGAGGGGAGCATAGTGTAGATTTTGGGATTCATTAGTTGTCCAGATATCGGATGATGTCATCAGCCTGCATTTGGGCCAAACACACAGTGTAGACATATTCTAGAGCAAAGATTTGTGCAAAAATGACGACCTTGCCTATAGCATTAACTAGACTTAAATAAATAAATAAACTAAAAGAAAGAAGGGAAGAAAGACATCCTCTTTTATTGTATAATAATGAAGAGCTGTATCAAAATCCATAAATTAGGCACAACTTTAAAATCACATATAATTTCAATTACAGCCATCTGTTTCTCCTTAGGAAGAATGAAGTGAGGTCAACAACTAAACATTTTACAACCATAAAGATTCTGGATGCTTTTTAAGCTATATACATATGTGGTTTGTAAGAAACCTATTTATATGTAAAATTTCTCATTTGAACATTCATTCCTTTTATCATGCAAACACCAAGTTTTTTGGAAGCTACAGGCTTCGAAGTGAAGTGAATACACATATTTCAGCCTAATGTTATGGCACTTTTTTCCATTTTAACCCTCTGGTATTTCTATCATCATGAGGAAAAACATCTGCATACCTTTAAATTTCAAATGTGTAGATAGTAGGGAATAGAGTGACATAGATTTTCCTCAAGACAAGTATGTAAAACGTTTCTGAGCCCTTTGACAAAAAATAAAAATTAAAACCTTAACAGAGGGTTTTGGGAGAAGACAGGCAAAAGAGGAATGTTATATGCTGGGACTCAAGGTAGAAAATTATTTGAATCTTTGAATTTATATATAATATTTTGAGTGGCACATACCTTTCCTTCTCTTGCACAGCACTGTTCACAGCATTGAACAGTACATTCAGCTGTGAATGTCATCTTGTGACCCTGATGAGGATTATGTCCAAGATGTGGCATCTGTCATTTTGCAAGTGATTTTAACAAAGTCGATGACTTTACTGATAAGGTAAAGTCATACAAAATTTAGTCATACAAAATAATGTGGAGATGCATTTTTACATTCATCCTTAATATATGATATACTGTATTCACACTCTATGAGCCTGCAGACTTTTTCAATTCCTCAAATATGAAAAGGTGAGCAAAGACTTCAGTAAGCTTGTCCAAAAATAAGTCAAACAAGAAAAAGAAAGCAGAATAGCTTCAAATACTTAATCATAAAGCCTTCATGCACAAAATATAAAGCAAATTACTGACCTAAATGGTTAATAACAGGAAAAGTCTTTTAATACCTGTTGTATAAACCCCTAATCTTTACAGTTGTTAACAGGAACTGGAGTGCATGCATAAAAGACCGCTCTTCACAGCAATGCTGTTATCCACATCAATCAAGATAATCCCACAGTAAAACCTTCCTAAAGAGGAAATGTGGCGTGTTTGGATAATGTCAATGATTAGAAAACATGTCCCAGAAAATGCCATGCAAAGCAAGTTTAAATATTAATGCACACTTTCCTAGCCCTTTTCAGCTGAGAGTCTCAAATTATTTACGTGAACCTCAAGGGCTGAACTCTGATTTCAGTTCCAGATGTGAAACAAACAGAAGTTCATGTGTATTTGAAAGCAAAGTGTAATTCTGAGCCGTAAAATTTCACAGCTGCCTTTTCAGAAAACATGAATACTCAGTCTACAGAAGGGTAAATTGAGTCACAGAGCAGGGAAATGATTTGTTGAATGTGAACATAGTGAACCAGAGCACATAATAAACCTCACTATCTCTTACTACCACTTCCTCCTTCATGGCTCAAGGAAACACACTGCTGGTTCAAATTCAGTCTGTCTGAGGCTGACAATGTATTTGATCCATAACTCAACAGGGAGGACAATTTTATGCTTTAGACCATGCTATAAATTAAGTCCCTGGAAGATTTTCATTGGGTGTATAGTATGTTCTGGAGAAATCATTGAAAAAGACAGAATTACACACTAAACCTCCGTGAACAATCGTGCCCTTATTTTCTACTGTAGATTAATGGTAATTGAATATGATTCTCACTTGCAGGCTGGCACTCTTCGACTGCTAATTGCTTGGGAAAATACAACACATTGCACTCTCAAGTGCTGTACCTCTGTTGTTTCTCAGGACAAATAATTAGCTCTCCTCATGTACTTACAAGGAAGGTGGTATTAAAAAAATATGTAAGTGAAACAGGATTATCTCAGCTAATTTTAGATGGCTACAGTTTAAAAGTCTGGATCTGAGCTGGTTCTTGTGATTTCACTAGACTGAAGTATATTGTCCTATGAAATGCCTTTTTCTCTCTGCTGCTTGCAGCAGGGATATAGCAGTGCCGACTGAAATGACTACGTTGTAGCTATCTGAAGTCAGTGAGATGAATCTCACCTGAAGTTAAATTGAACAAGTCTTCTTTCTGCAGAATTCTTACCAGAATCTGTGCTGTTTGAACTTGCTGTAGTAGTCAAACCCTACAAAAACCAACAGGCATGGAAGAAACACAGAGGAAGGTGTGAACGTATAGTAGGAGTAAAGTTCACGCTAATACATAAAAATTGTATAAAAGCCTATGTTTCAATAAGAAGGTGATTAGGTTTCCTAAATGGAACCTGGCAAAGTTATAATTATGTTTGATCAGGAGAATCACAATGTCAGATGAGAGTTTGTTGTTCAATAAACTCTCAGTTCAATTCAACTGCGTGAGACGATGTGTGACTTTAAGGAAACAACTGAAAACTTGGATAATCAGTTAGGTAGTCTTAACAACTAAGCAAGGCACGGTGTGTTAGGTTTCACTGTTCAAAGTAGAAGAAATACCTTGTCTCTGACCTCTTTTCTGGAACAAAAGAGACAAATTAAGAAATTATTATATAATAATTCAGAACAAAAAAAATAAGATACAGCTTGTTTCAGGAATAAGCATCCTACCAGTAGAGCTTCTAAACTATGATTAAATAGTTTAATTGTTTTAATTTAAAACAAACAAACAAAACCAACTGTGACTTTAAAATTTGTATGGTGCCTCAAGCACAAAACAGAGGAAAATACAATTCTGGCAGTGGACTGAGACATAGGAATACTGCTCTCACTTTGTGGTTTGCTCTCTTTATGTTAAACATTTATGAATAGCATGTGCTTGGCCTAGATGGCTACAGAAAGTTGTGAGAGCCCTCATACCTTCAAGAACATCCAAAATCTGGGGGTTTGTTTGTGTGGGGATATGCTGATCATATATAGTGGACATGAAAGGTAAATCATGCCTTGTGCTCTACTTTGGATAACCCATTGATTTGAGCTCTGTCTATGTAAATGCACTGGGCAGTGCTGGGCATGTTCACCAGCCCTGGGGTCACCAGGCGGCATCTGGCTGTACCGTGAACCACTCTCAGCATCCAAAGCTGGTGGGCTGCATCCAAACTACCCGTGAGGAACAGTCGTCACCTAAAGCAATGCATCGCAAGTCGTGCTGTCCAGAGAGTGTCAGCTCGCCTGCGCCAAAGATGTGTCAAGGGCCATTTTAATGGTTTAAAAACCTGCAGAGGGAGAAATTCTTGTGAGTGGGAATGTTCGTTGGCACCTTGGTTTACTGGAATAGCTATAGTGCTGGTGAGCTAGGATTTCTGACAGTGTCCCTCACTGAAAGATCCTTTAGGAAACTAAGCTATGATAAAATGAGAGGAAATTTTTTTTCTCAAGTGTCACTGTTTCTTAATCATAGTAATTATCGGTTGTGGTGGTTAATGACTGGATTAAAGGTGAGGCAGAAGTTTATGAATAGTGGGAGTTTTTACTATAGATGGATGTTACCAGATAGATGAGGATGTGCATGTTCTGAGAAACAGAGGACACAAAGGATACAGCAAATAGAGGGATCACAGAGAGATTAATAAAAACATGTTATTACAAAGGTGTCTGTGAACAACAATTTACTTAGGAAAGAAGAGAGCCCGTGTGTCTATTTTCAAGGAGCAGATTTAAAACAAGTAAAAGGAAATATTTTTTCATAAAATTTGTAATTACATTGTGGAACTTGGTGCCAGATGAATGGATCCTTCATGGTGGATAGGCAGTTCAGGAAATTCTTAACCTTCTGACTGCCAGAAGCAATGACGTTTGCTGGGAAGGATCAGTCCGTCCTTGCCTTGTTTCTCCCATGTCTCCTGAGCATTGGCTACTGGCTACAGTTGGAAGCAGGATTTAGCCATTTCAGTCTAACCCAGTACAGCACTTTCTATTTTTCTGTACCCCAGATCATGTGTATGGAGAGTGTAAAGGGAAAGGGCAGCATTTTATTCTTTTCCTTTATCACCTGCTTGTCAGCAGCCCTGAAATGGTTTTAGTACTCAACAGAGCAAAGGAAACGTTGCACGAGGCATTGGAGGGGAAGTTATGACTCTGAAGCGTTTGTTTGCCTCATTATGCAAATTCCACCATTATCTCTGGGGTAGTGCATCCTCTTGCTCCAGGTGAATTTAGATAAGTCCTACGTTCAGCCCTTAATTCCACCGTTCCTGAGTCCTCAGTCTGTAAAACTGGGATGCTGTCATGAGAGGTAATGATGGCAAATGCACCATCTGTGAGATTCTCAGCTTGTGTTACAATAAAGGCCATCAAATGAGGTAGAAGAATTCTCCATAACATGGGTTTCTAGATACTGAGCCATCATATGTAATCAGGCAATAAATCATGCAGTCCAACGTTTATACACTCAGGCACTAAAGACAAAGAACTTCAGGTTCATACCTTGGAACCTAAGTGCAGCTGGACTGGTGGTGCTGATGGAGCGAGGCTTTTTCATACACACATCACTGCAAACTATGGCTGTTTGTCGTGTCTGCATTTTTGGCCACTATAATTTTTATTCAGAAACATGAAATGTGTGAAGGTGGGAACCTTGTGCTTCAATTTCCCCAGTTATAAAGTAAAAATAATTTTCATTTTGCAGAATGTTGTGATTGTTCAAGTTACTTTGAGATTCAGAGATCAAAGGCATCGTAAAAGCACAAAATATTTCTGTGTTAAGTAGATACAGCATGAAGGATCTGTGAAATGGTGCACAGATAGTTAAAAGAAAAAATGGAGTTTTGAGCAAGTGCATGTGTAATTTCTGTAGACAACTGCCATTATCCTGTGAAGCAAAAGTATTGCCAAATTATTAAACTAATTACAGATATTAAAACAAATATCAGTCTTCAAACCCTCTGATGCCTTTTTTTCTTCCTTTGAAGGCTTTTTATTATTTTTTATTACTGTGGACACCTATAAAAACTTTTAATTTTAATAATTTAGAACTTTGCATTTAATTTTATTATATTTCTTTTCATGTCACTGCAGTGTTGTCTTTGGGCTTTTAATTGATTTTTTTTGTCGTTGTTGTCAAACACTTTGAAACTTCTGAAATGAACTGCATGAAAAGAATAAATAATGACACAGTCATCAGAAAAAAACAGCAATATTTTATTAAAGAGAATCTTTCACAGAATTTAATTCTGTGGTTTTAGTATTTTCTGAGCAATTACAATAGCATTAGTACCAGGTTCTTATGAAAGTAACGTATCTGTATCTATAGAGCAGGCGTGGAAAGTGCTGCAAATACGTGCCTTTGATCTAAATGACAGAAATAAATTTGCTAAGGACACGGTAACATTAAGCATGTTTAAACTGACCCATATTGCTTGAAGTGCAGGTAGAGTATTTCTCCTTTTGATCAGGCCATTTGATTTAAAGTATAAATGAAATTATGTGCATAATACGTGTCATATAATTTGGCACATTAACTCTTACAGATGTAGGTTAATATTTTATTTGCATATATCCCCTAGTTTTTTCCTGTTCTGTAGTTAATTTATCACAAGTCTGCAGGCATGACTTGCTGCTAGACATGGACATGAACAATTAAGTTTTCAGTCAAAACTACAGTGAGACACACCACTCCGGCTGCGTTTGCTAAGCCTTTCGGTAGCTGCATTGATAAGGCGGAAAGAAGTTCACGTGTGAGAAATCTGAAGTGAAGATGCAAATCTCATGCTTGACTGGTATGTTGTTATCTAAGAATACATTGATCCTGAGTGGCATCGGAGTAGCTTTGCTTTCAGGGTAGAAGAGTGTCTCTGTTTCGTCTCTCTTATAAGTATCCTAAATCTTTTGGCAGAATTACTACTTTCTTATCATTACGGGGAACTCAAATTTGTTAATGTTGTGATTAGAGTTACCTTTTCATAAGGTTTTAAACAATTTTTTAGAAAGTGTTCATTAATAGTCAAAGCTTTTTTTAAAAAAGTCAGATTTGTGTCTGACATTGAATCTGACACATTTTAGTTGCTTTTCATAGATTGAGAAGTTTGAGATGTGCTTTCTAGTTTGAATCAATCATAAATAGCTCTAATCATTATGACAAAATAAGAATATAAAAATAACCTCAAACTTGCATTCATTTTCTGTCCACATATCCAAAGGCTCTAGGATTCTAAAATAAACCGCATACAAAAATAATGGAAATATGCATTCCGTTTTTTTTAGTTAATCATCAAGCTACTGTAATTTATTTTGAGCAGGGACTACTATGTTTACTCCTTGTTTGAACAGCACAGTTATAGGCAGTTATAATATTTTGAACTCACAGGAGAAAGGAGGCAGACTAGCTCTAAACAATATAGACTGTTGTGTGAAATCTGACGTGTTTGAAGAAGATGCCTCCATTGTCTGACCTTTCAGCTGATCTCTTCTGAACTGCTTCTTACCTGTTGAGATGCCCAGCAGGGCGTGCTCCCACTCGTAACACCGTAAGATTCTGGAGCATTCCTCTTTCCTATTTTGTCAGAGCACTCACAGTACCTTATTCTAGGTTTGAGCTGAAACACCTTTGTTAGGAAGTTTGTCTTTTTCAGGCTTTTTATGCGGTCTGCAGAGACTGGGATGCTCCTCCAGGGGATAATTCACAACAGGAATCTCTTGTCACCATCTGACTAAAGACCATAGTGAGTCCAACTTCATACTTGATGAAGTTGCTAATTTGGGTTATGTTAGAAAATTATTCTTCCAGGAATTCCAGTGCTAAGTAGGCTGTAGGGCTGCAGGACTGTTACTTTGCTCCGCCTTTTAATCACCCTTTGCTTGTGTGTATGGGGTGCAGTGTCTAGGTGCAATATTAAATTTTGTAGCCTGCCATGTTAGAAATTTGTGCAAACACTCGAGGTTAAGAGGATATAGCCTTTATCGTAACAATTATAAGGACACTCGTTAGCCTAATGAAGCCATGGCAGTGTATCTATGGGGATGGTGCTGCAGCAGTGCCAATGTGAGATTGTTGTGAGAATATTTCGAATTATTTTGTATTAACAATATGCAGTCCCCAAGGAAATAAAAACCTAATATTTGAGATACAAAACTTGCACAAAACTACATTGCTAAGAGAATACCAGAATGATATAGGAAGCGACTCTTCTCTAAGACTTGATTTGTAATTATGGATCATAAGATACTGTCTGTCCTCAGTTCTTAAATACATAATTCATAAGTAGAGCTTGAGTAAGTTTTTCAGCCAATAAAAACTACACTGAAATTGGAATTTAGGGGATTATCAGCACAATGAATTTGATGAACAGTTATGGCTTTTCAATCTTTTCATCTTTTAATAGGAGAGGCAGGAAGAAGTTCTTATAACCTAGAAAATAAAATAGTTGTATTTCCACCCGAGAGCTTTTATGGGAAGGTGCAGGTAGATACAAAACTTAGAATAAGCAAAACTTAGGTGGGATTTAATTTAATAGCCACGATAATCTGAAATTTCATCAAGTTTAAACTGAAATAACTTGCTTAAAGTTGCCATTCTGTTTAAGCCAAACACACTTCGTGTTCTCTGCTTATGTATATGTACACAAGAAAAGCAAGACAACAGAAATCAAGGAAGCAAAGCTCCCAAATATGTAAGGCCTTTGAAAATTGGAGGCAAAATGTACAGTGCTTTTTCACAATGAAGTATTTGCTTAATACTTTTCCACAGGCTGAATGAACTTTCATACTGGTTTTATCAGTTTTCAGTACACAGTGATATTCAGAAGACCTCAGTCCTTGCTCAAAGTTTGTTGTACGTCGCATGCATGCAACAGAGAGATAAAATTCTAACAATAAATGTGCTCCGTCCTTGTTTACTTTTTTAAGCAAAACTGATATAAAGTGTACTGCTTGTTCAGAAAAGCCTCTGTTATGAGATTAATGAAAGACATATCAGCTGCACGGTTAACGATTTCCTCGATCAACAAACTGTTTACAGTGATCTGGGAAGGAAGATGTGGATAGTGAAGTAGATTAATTAAAAACTTGGAAAAGGTTTTCAAAAAGTTTGTTGAAATTCATGAGCTCTTTTTTTCTTGGTATTTTCTGAGAAGCATTGAATGTAAAAAAATGTTTCATTTCATAAGCTAAAATACTGTAAATATTAACCGATTAGATTGGTCAAACATTAACTGATTAAAATCGTGCTTTACAGTCTCAAATCCATAAGTTACTTGTCGAAAAGAATTTGAAAATGCAAATCTCATTCTAAATTTCTCTGTAAGAATCAAAAGAAAAAAGATGAGGAGAATGGCAGGCAATAGGTGGGCCCCTTTTCATATTTAAGATTGAATGGTTTGAATATCCTGAAAGTCTTCAGAAGTCTTCTGAAAAGCTTCAGATGTCAAAATAGAAACACCTGAAGGCCTATTATCAAAATAATAACCTCTGTAGTCTGTCAGCTTGGCAAAAGAGAAATGACTCGTCTCCAATGACACGGGGCTGATGGATTCCACTGGCAGCCAGTGACTTGTGTAACGTGACTAGATAATGAGGGCTTTTATGAACTCCTTTGCCTATTTAAGGGTCCGAAAATGAATTTTGGATCACAGGCCAAGCTTTGGGGCCAAGCATTCAGAGATGGATTCTCTACTGTTTTTAAGACCTCTTGAGACTGCAACTACAGATGGTGTTTATGCACGCTCTTTGCTTAAGTGGTAAAATCTTCTGTTCTCTTTAGTGAACAAGGGGATAGTTATTCCTGTAATTTTTAATATAAGCTTAGAAAATGTAACTGACAATGATAACCTCAGTGAACCATCCTAGAGACGATGGGTATTCATTAAATAATAACCATTCTTTGTAGTGCATTAGCACGAGGAACCTTAGCAATGGACAATGAAGCTGTTCTGCCAGATAGAAAAAACCCCTCCCCTGGCACAAAGACCTTCCAATTTAAATTCTCAACATGACACAACAGTTGGATACAGAAGATGAGAGAGCAGGTAAAATGCTATAGGGGTTCTTTTTGGTAGTATTTCATATTCTTTAACTAGTAACATACAGATCTTCAAGAGTATTCTGCAGATTTTAAAGTATGAGAGTGTGATTAAAGAAAAATCTGGTAATGGATTTCAAAGAGCAACTCAGCCTGTTGGATTCGTTGTATTGACGTGAGATCAAGTGAAAAAATCAAGCTCTTAAGTATTAACTGAGCAAATATTTCATTCTGACTAATCAGAGTATTGTTTTACAAACATTCGAAAAGCTTGCTAAAGCCATGTCATTCATTACTATCATTAAAAATATTGGTATTATTTCTTTGGAATAATTACAAACATAGCAATTATTCATAAGATAATTGGGTAGGATTAAAAATAAGCACATACAAAGCTATTCATCAATTAAATAAATCAGTCCATGCTATGAAAACTCCATGAAAAAGATACCTTAGAGATTTAGTTAATATCAAGGCACTAATTATTACAGGGACATTTATTGTTGGGACACAGTGAGAAGGAAATCTTAGAAGTATTTTCTAGATAAGACTAGAGGCTTGTTTTCTTTTTAAAATATAGGGAACATAGTATGCATACCAAGACATACAGGGATTTATTTTTTTAGAGTGATTCTAATATATCTGTGCAAAAAGACAGATTATCCTCTATAATAGCATACAGGCATAGGATGAAATTGTGTCTGGGTCATCTGTGTTGTGTCCCCCTGACCCACCTGCCCTCCCTCCCCCCAGAAAGAACCCAAACCCGCTACCCTTTAGTCTTTAAATGTTACATTTTGTGACTCCGTTTAGGCTATTTCTTACCTAAAAATCTGGTGGGTTTGGAAAAGAAAGAGATGCAGGTCTTTTCCACTGAGAGCATCAAAGATAAATAGTTACAACTGTAGGCACTGAGGTGATGTTCAGATTTCTCCAAGCTGCCAGAGACCAAGTCAGCTCTAAGAAAAAGATGCAGTATGGCTGAATTCGTGTGTTGCGGAGCTTGGGAAAGCAAACTATTATTACTAGCCTGGGTGACCAGGCAATGCCCGACTGACCAGACAGCATTTAGCTCCTTAAGCAGTTCTGTGCCTTGCCAGCATATCAGCACTCTCAAAGGTGTTCGAGGAGTTGGTGCCGTGAGTGACACCATGCAACAGAGATGAGCAAAAAGGCACCTGAGGAGGAGCCAAGAGCCCCCTGCAGCCTGCCTGCGCAGCGTGACCCTCACACCCATCGGTGCTACCAGTGGCCTGGAGGGGCCTCCCTGTCCCCCAACACTTTGCAGCTGCTTTCCAGTCTCCGTGTGTGCCCCAGAACCCAAGTACCTCTGGGCCGTGCGGGTGAGTCTCCCCAAGACCCCCCTTGACGTACTGGCTGCTGAGAAACTCCCAGAGACCAAACTTGTGCTGAGCAGCCTATGAACAGAGTTACACGTTCACTTCAAATGAAAGCCAGCTCACTTACCTGAGCAAACAGAAGACTAAGCTGCAAAGTCAAAGAGCTTACTTTGCTTTGTCAGGTTATCCTCATTATCATTGCAGGGTTAGTAAATTATAAATATCTACCCATTAGAAGAGGAAAAGTGGTACTTTAAACATGAGCTCTGTTCTTTCTGCTGGGCTTGCTATTATTTTATTATTCCTAACCCTGTAAACTGTAGCATTTCAAAGGTAAGATGTGTTCATGTAACGTTGCAGAGCAGGATCTCCGCTGCTACGTTTAAACAGCAGTACATAAGCAATTCCTGCTTTGTCTGTCTGAGCAGGTATTCCACTGCACGCAGCTTCTAGACCGAAAGAGACCAAAATTTAAGACGGAAATGTGTCACTTCCCCTTATCAATTCTCCAGCTCAATTTTCATGGCAACAAAAGACGTCTACTTGACTTGGAAGGCCCGTGGTGTGTGTGTTTGAGGGAGCAGGGCTGTGGGGAGTGCTGACGAGCTTTGCTTCCCTGCAGCCTGTGCATTGGCAAAGCATCTGCCATGAAGTATGTGTTCTCTGAAAGGTCTGCAAAGTTATGGACATATGTCTAAACCGGGATATAAATAGAAAAGCAGGTCTGGTAGTGTGTGCAAGCTTTATTTGGGGAAAAAAACAAACAAACAAACAAACAACCCAAAACAAAACCACAAAAGGGACTGAGAACAAAAAGACCTTTTCACTGCCTCAAGCCTGATGCTGGCCAGGGTCCAGACAGATCCCTACTGCTGCCTGAAATTAGAGCTGCGTGGTCTACCTTAAGTTGTGTCTGGTTGCCTGTAGTCCTGGACCTCTCTTCTGAGAGGTACAGGTCACCCAGATATGAAAGTGTCCATCTTCTTTTGCTTGGCCTCATTGTTTACATTGGTGGCTAACAGATGGTATGATATAAGAGTAATTTTGAGATCCCAGACAATCTGGAACAGTGCCCTGAGTTTAGCTTTTTCAGTGAGAAAATCCTTCAGTTTGCAATGGTAAACTTGGACTTTCTTTTGCATCTTAAGTTTAATAATATGACTTATGTAGTGGGGAAGAGTTAGCTGTCGTCTTCTGTAAATACATAACCCATTTTTAAATTACAGATTTACATAAAGATATTAAAAAAAACTCAAGGTTTTTTTTTTGTTTGTTTGTTTTATGTAAAGCACCTTTGTTGATGCCTGATAACCTAAATAACAAGAAAAACAGCAGGTGAAAAAATTAACTTATATAATGAAAAGGTATAAAAATTATTCTGGGAAACAGTTTGATTCTTTGTGACTCTGGAGTTACAAAATCTATCCTAAGAATATACAACTTTCAGCATAGATTGCAGCAGCCTGAAGTCTGAGGGGCAAGTAAAGACCCTAACTGCTGCAAAGATTGACTTTAGGCCATATTTATCTTGATGTGTTCTGTAATATGCCTATATTCATTGCTGTATAATCAGAGTGATTTGAGTTTTGAGTGCTGCAAAAAAGAGTAAACCCTCTGTATCTTGTATTTCTTACTTTAGATTTTCAGTTTTTCTTGTGACAAGAAGACATAACTACATAAAATGTCACAGTAGCAGAACACAAGCATGCTGTTGTGTGACGGGATCACAGTCAGCAATCTTGGCTGTACATTTTTGAATCTGAATGTGTACAACTCAAAACACAGGTTTATTAGGATTCATCAATCCCAGTTTATGCAAAGAACAGACAGTTCCTTTATGGTGGAGTCTGCTTGCTAGTCTGTTACACAGCTGGGTATAGCTGAAGAACAAGTAGGAGACAAATTACGAAGTTTGATTCTTGAAGTAACTGGAAATATCCAAGCAGAAATATGCTCCATATCACAGGCTATTAGCAAGAGAATAGGAGGTAAAAAAAGTATGTTCTTCTGAGAAGCACGGTTGTTTAAGACAGCTCCTGCATCTTTCAAAAGGAGCACGCTAGTCTCTGAATTTCTCTGGAGATCTGTGTCGCTGCTAATGATGGCATGCATTTGTGTGAAGGCAGAAGTATCCTGCCAGGTTCTCAGTTCAGGAGAGTTGGCCACTACGCTCTGCTTCATTCGTTCACCCTGTTCCAGAAAAACACAACATCCTGCCCCGCGCCCTGGGAACTAAGTGTTTGACGTCCATTTAACTTCATTACATACTGAGCTGTTCTACTGACCTCTTAGGAGCTAGCTCCTAAATAAGCTGTTGGCAATAGAAAATGATGTGTGCTCTAGGAGCGCCTATCTCTGTGTATAAAGGGACACTGTACAGATAGCTCTTACGTAGATGTTGAACTAAGTGGTGACAGTTCTCACCTTTTTTTATATCTGTTAGCTCATTGCAAGATGATCCCACAGAAATTGAGAGTGCACTTAAAATGTGGAATTATCTTACTTTTGACTACTATAGAAATGATGACAAAAATATTAGAAATACTTAATGCTGTCAATGGCAGAAGTAAAGAGTTATGAAAGAGGAGGAGAAATCCTAACAGCTCTTCCAGCTCCTGTTCTGTCAATCCATCAGTATTTCCTATTGCATTTTATAGTGTTTTGTCTAAATTCCAAGTGTTGTGACTTCCATCAAAGATTTTTCCATAACCCAGAAGAACTCATTATCAGAGAAAGTTTCCTCTCTGTTTTCACTTTCTTTTC
Organism: Aramus guarauna; assembly: GCA_013400195.1. Classification (NCBI taxonomy): domain Eukaryota; kingdom Metazoa; phylum Chordata; class Aves; order Gruiformes; family Aramidae; genus Aramus; species Aramus guarauna. The sequence goes on from VXBL01010255.1 coordinate 1,849,709, forward strand.
ACTCTACTACTCTTAGCTGTACTTTTAGGGTATCATTCCCAATTAAATAATAATTGTTTTTCCAGTTATGCATTCTGCCCTCTACAAAAATCCAGCATTCTGTTGCATTCTTATGATTTCCTTAGATGTCCACTTCTCTGTGGTTCAGATATGAAGACAAATTTTTCAACTGCATTATGGTATTCTGTGATGTTTTGTCACCAAAAGAATCCGTGAAGGATTCATAAGGATGTTGCCATTCCTTATGGAAAGCCTAAATAACTGATTATGTTGTATATGGTTGAAATTCGTCTTCATTTCTTGCTAGAGCAGCACCTTGTATCCATCACTTACTGAATATAACCTTGATCAGCTGTAAAGCTATTCTGAGTTTCTCACTGAGTTCCCAGGCAACCAGATTGTTATTTTGCCCATATATTTTCACTAATTCTTTGGATTATGTCTCTTTCCTGACTGGCATTCACAGAACATACAAAGCTAATGTCTGCTAGCTTTCATATACACACAGTTAATTTTCTGTAATTTTTTTGTGAAACAAGTTGTAGATTCTGAAGCTGGTGCTGTGAGAGCTTTTATTATGTGAAAAGCTCCTTCATTAAAGATAATAGTTAATTTTTTATGATAAACCTTTATTTTGCAAAGCAATTTTTCTGTTTCTTTTCAGAGTCCTTTGTGCATTATAAGTGGTAAATTGAATGACTCCTGGGAAACTGTTTTTCATTTCTGCAGAATTATTAATATTGATGACTCTGAAAGTCCATCAATAGTCTGATGATAATACTACATTTTCTGTCAAACAAAATAGCCGCATCACAAGGCCAGAGAGAAGGCAAGTCTTAGAACAATATAGATTTGCTCTTTAAATAGATTGTATCTTCAGTTCCTCATTTCATTGTCGTGTTTTAAAACGTGGAGGAGGTAGCACAGTAACATGTTACTGTCGTGTTTTCCCAATAGCATAAATTCCTAAACTTCTTGCTTCAGAAAAAGTCAGATATAATGTCTAGGGTAGAAGTAAAAACTACCTCTGTGTGAGAAAACCAAGGCACTTGACCAAAAGGGTGCCTCTAACTAATCTCCTGAATAATCCCTTAATAAACAGTAGTTCTGTAAATTATGCTGTATAAAAAGTACAACAGGTAAATTACAATATAGCTAGTTTACATGTGTTGTGCTCAATGTTTTATTGACATTTCATTGTTGCAGTGTGTCTGGAAACCTTGAAAGAAAGAAAGAAAAATACAATTTAGTTCTGATCATAGTGATCCAAACATCTTAATAGGGTCGTGAGATCATTTGCAATCAAACAACAAATCCTTTGAATTTTTTTTGTTGTTCTTGTACTCAGTGAATAACTTTTCCAGAAAAGGCTGTCAACTGAACTGAGACAAAGGGTTAAGTGTGTGAAAATCAGATACTTACACTGAGGTTTTCTGGGATAATGATCATTCTTCAGATCTGATTGAACATTTATGGAATTGCTATGAGCTCACCATAATATTACTAATGTAGTTGATAGTTAAGGAAGAATCAAACTAACAGAGGAACCAACCATTTTCTTAGAGAAACTGTGGTTTACTGTCTGAATTCTAGATACTTGTAAATGATTTATGAAGCTATTCCTAATTATTTTACAGAGTTATCTATAGATTTAATCAGGAAATTAATCAGTGCTATAGCTGTATATTTACGTAATGTAAGACGTCCTTTTCCCTTTTTACATATAGAAGGGAGTGATTACAATTCTATACTTGCCTACATCTTTTCAAATGATGATATAATATTGGAATGATTTACAGTTTATAACAGCTTCCATGGAATGCTTCTATGCCTTCATCTGCCTCCCCAAATGAAGGGAAATCAATGCCCATGGAGGATGACTGGAAGGAGATACCACTTCCTCCTTCAGAGACCACGCTGAGGGTCCTTACAGAAGAATTACACACAGACTTTAATTTGTGAAAGTAGTGTAAAGCTAAAATGACCTGCTGGAAATCTCTGTTAAATTCCATTAATTTTATTAGAGAAACACTCTACCTAGGTCAGCTGCTCTTGTTGAGACAGATTTGTCATTGAAGAAATTTTATCTCATTTTGTCAAGTCTGCATTTTTCCATTTCCATTCTTTTTGTTACTATATTCCTTACCACTCCCATAGCAGTTGCCTACGCACTCATATCAGTGATGAGGATTTTCTCAATGTAACAGATACATTTTCCTGTGTATTTTCACTTAATATCCCCCACACACTCCCGACAAAATAAAAATGCCACCAAAACCAACGAACAAAACCCCAGTTGTACAAGACCCCTCCAAACATCTCAAAAAAGAACATTGAATAACAGAACGTAAAGAACAGAACATTGATTTTCTGTAATCCACTGGCTGGGATATCAGCAGAAAGCAGAAACTTACTTTCTGAATTAATTATCTCATTTTCTTTTCCTTGTCCTTGCCCCATTTCATTATAGCTGATTCAATACTGTTCATTTGCATATGCTTAAGCATGAAGTATGCTATTGCCTGGAGAACACGTACATTAAGACTGAGCAGAACCACTCTTCCAGTGAACGCTGTTCTTGGCAGTTTAGAATACTGACAATGAGTAAGTGGAAAGAGTGTTGAATCAAAATTCAACTTAGGTATTTTCTCATAAATTGCATGATCTTTAGTGATCAAGGTTGTACTGAATCAACAAGATGCCTTTATTCCTGCCCAAAGCCTTTTTGGGAACACTGCCTAACAGCCAGTTGTCAACCAGTCAGTTGCTTTTTAATTCTATAACACGTTAGAAAGTAGCCAATTAAGATCTGATTCCTGGAGAGGAAAAGAGGGAAGATAACACCTGCTTAGTAAATGGCATGAAATAACACTAAAGTGAGGATGTATTTAAAGTATGAACGTATGAACACAGATGTGCTTTTCTTGACGAGGATTGGTAATGCTTTTGAGACTTTTGGGAAACTTGCCTTTGTTGATCAGTTCATCAAAGAGTTAAAAGAACAAAATTGTGAGAGAGTTTTGCTTCACATCAGTCATTCGCTTCACAATTTGAAGATCACTGTTCCCTTTTAATCAGCGCATGGAATATATTCTGTTTTCTTGGAGAGGGCAATTTGTGGTTTCATTACTAATTGAAGTAGAGTAATTATAAATGATTAGCATTTGAAGAAGGCTTTTAACTGCTGTATAAGACCAGTTCAGTGTGCCTTTCTCTGCACTTCTCATGAGTGTAGCTTAAAATACATAATTCAATAAAGACTTTAGTATAAAATAGGATTAAGTATACTTATAAGTCTTTATCAGTCATTTCTGCTGGTCTCTAATCCTAAACAAAATGATGCTAAATATGCAGAATGAGAAAAGACAGAAATCAGGTAATTCACTATAAACATGCTTGCTTTCTACTTGAGATATTCCTACTATTTTTCCATGTACTATTTTACTGCAAGTACTCTTTCATTAAGAATATTAAAAAATACCTTAAGCTTTTAGTTCAAAATGGACAGTAACCTAAGAAGTAATACTGATCTTGTAAATCCAGCTGAAAAGAATGATATAAATCTACACTGAAGAGAATTGGGCAGATTGTGTAATTGCTTGCAGTAGCAGTAACAGTATTGATATGAGCATTAGTTGAGAAAAAAAAAAAGAAAATAAACTAATTTACATGCCTACATATGTGTAGAATAGAATTAGGTTTGTTAGTTCTGTGTCTCTCTCCTCGCTGTCTGGTTAAAACAGAGAATTCATTCCGTACTACAGAAGGTTCTTCATGTTCACAATTTTCAACCTGTGAGCATGAATGTGACCTCTGCTTTCAGAAGGACTCACATTTGCAAGGCTGGGACAGAGGGAAGTGCAAAGGGAAGAAAAGAAGTGACTTCTTGCTTGAAGCCCTTCTGTGAGACTAGTTTTTCTCTGGGCGAAAGAAAAATATTTTTTCTCTTTTCTACTTTTGTGCTGTACAACTTGTGTCAGTTCTCTAGACTGCATATCCTTTGTGAAGATCTCTATCTCTTTTGCAACTATTTCCCCTCTCCTTTCCATGAAACATCTTGGGACCAGCCTTGGCTCTTGGACACGCTGTCAAGGCCTTGTAGTTATGAACAAGGAGCTACAAGCAGGTGACCCCCATGAGAACATACCTAAACAGCATTATAAATGTGGCAGTACTACTGGTTATGCAGTTGGCAGTGCACCGTATAAATGCACCAAAGATGACCACTGCCAAACTGATCTAAGAGTAAAACGAGATACCAGATGCAAAAAAAGCACGGAGCACAAGAAAAGCAGAGTCATGGTATGCTGCTGTCATAGAGCTTTACATGCATCACTATTTTAAAGTTTTCTGAGGCTTCATAATAAGGGAAGTTTTTTTTATGAAAGAAGGGGAGAAAGGTGCAGAGATATTTTCACTCTATCATGTGAGAGCAGTTAAAATATGGAGACTGAACTGAGGAGTGATTTGGAGTTCCTGTGGTTGAATTACTGGAAATTACTAGGATGGGGATATGATGTGTTGAACATCAGAAATAAAGACAAATGTGTTGCATTTCTTGCAAAATGTGACCTAGTAGTGGAAGAATGAAAAGAGAGGGGTAACACGGACAAAACTTTGTAGAAGAGCAGTCTTTGCAGCAGCATTTTGAATAAGTGAGGGGAGACTGAATATGTTTTGTATTTCTAAATATGCGATAGTGAAATGCTGGTTGATCAGAGATAGAAAAAAGAGGTTTTGTTGTGATGATGAAGACGAAGAGTATGCGTAGGAGGTACCAAGTAGAAGAATTTTCAAAACTGGCTCCGAGGTTGAGAGAAGCTAATGATAGGTACAAGTAAAAAACTTGTCTTTGGATTGTTGCTTGAGTGATAGAATGAGAAAGTTATCCCGAGTGATTAAGAAAATAGCGGGAAAATTTTGGAAGTGAATATTAAGATCCCTGTTTTAATTTTGTTGAATTTGAAAAGTTGATAGCTAGTCACTCATAAGATGTCAAAGAGATGAGGAGGTGATGGGTCTGGGATGGTAAGGTAAGACTGTGAGTTGCTTGAAATAGTAGTTAAATTTACATGTAAGAGTACCCTGAGCTAATTTAAAGGTAGGAGAGAAATACAAACTATTTTGGAGTTCCTACCAAGAACTGCAATAAAATCTGGAGCATTCTCTGGAAGAAACACAGTGAACAAATGATCATAGTGCACAGTAAGAGAAGTCAAAAGGATACTGATTTCAAGAGGAACTTAGTTGTCTTGAAGGGAGCTGACAGTTCAAGGCAGGATACAGAGTGCCGTTTCCGAGTATAGAGAGATTAAAGAGAGAGGAGAAATGGTAGTTAAAGAGGCAAGGGGGGTGGGGCAAGCGTGTTTGTGGTGTGACGTGCGAGGATGTGAAACTAAGGCAAAGATTAAAAGAGGGAATAAGAACAGACACTAGCAAAATCTGAAGTTACTGTTCCAGTTTTGTGATAGGGAAAATGAAAGTAAGTAGCAGGGAGGAAAGACAAAAGTTTGCGATGACAGCAAAGGGAGAAAACTGAAATAAGTTCTGAAAATATGTCACAGATCTTTCTTGAGTCACCAGACGGCGATCTTCTGAGGATGATGAAAGTAGTCATGTCCAGACATTGCAGGCCAGGCTGAATCGTGGCTTTCCCATGCTCACCTATACCACTCTGATCCAGACTGCCTTGTTTTCTGGCGAAGGCGTTGTAGAAGGAAGCTAGGGTTTGCAGTCCTTATAATTAGGCTGAGGTGGATCTGAACATACGTGTTTCTGCATGAGGCTGTAATACGAGTATCAACTAAACCACTAAGACTGCACTGAGCATTAGCAGTGGGGTAAGCATGTTGTGAATAGATGTATGAACACGGCCTGAGCACACACTGGAATGAAAACTTAAAGACCTAAATGCTGTTCTGTCCATTTTCTTTATTCTGCTGGGGTTTAAACAGGGCAAAATTGGGACAAGGAAATGTAGAAATAAAGTTTCAGATCAAAGTCAGTGTTTGCAAAGCCTTTGTGTTCAGGGAGACAATGAGCAGAAGCTATTTGGATCACAGAGCTGACGTCAGGTATCCTAAGTCACGCCGATTTTAGAAGTTTGAGTCCTTTTACAGACTGTCTTTTGGCTTCTTTTCTTCATCCCGTATTTCAGAATCGATCTGCCATTGTTGCCTTCTCTTCTTAATGTTTAGTAACTGTAGGGAAGTTGATATTCCAAACAAGGAGGTGGCTGGGGATGCCCTTCCTTTTCTGTCTCTGTTGTAGAAAAGTACCTGGTATAACATATCATGAGGAACAATGTATTTTTTTGTATTGTTATAGGAGTACTTTTTAGCTATATGTTATTATCTTCCAATATTGCCGTATTTTGCATATATATGCTCTACATAAAGCAAAAACAGGCATAGGGAAGTGAGTTATAAAACCTTCCTTTCAAATATAACACAGAAAACAACTGAAGTGTACTATGGCAGTGAACTGTGAGCAGTTTGCACAGCTTATACCACATGTATTCTAACAAACACAAACCAGAACATAACCACTAAGTATTTAAATAACCTCGCTATCAGACAAAACTAGTCTGCACAAATTCTTTATATGTGAGGTGATTCTTTCAGATGTATTTACTCTATTTATTATTTTTTCCACAGTATCTCCTAGCTTTTCTGAAGTTTGAGCTCAGAAATACTTACCTGTATAAAAATTCCTTACATTCCTCTCCCTCTCTTAATTTCTCGGTTCCTATTTCCTATCTCATATCAGAAGCAAAGTATAACTGTATTTGCAGATTTCTCTTTTTTCTCTCCAGCTTTTCTCCACCAGCAGGCCTTTGATTTGAAATTGTAAGGCACTTAATCTTTTGCCAGCATTCTTATAAACAGATTCAGCTTGTCCTTTTGCCGATGCTTCAGCATGTAGCCAATTTCCTCTCTTTTCTTGCAGTTTAGAAGACCTCAGATAATTCTTCCTCTGTTCTCTCACAAATATATGAAATTCTAAGTAGTCATCTAACTTCCATCACATTCATGAGGCAATTCCATCACCACCAAATTGCAGACTTGGCAAAACATGGTCCATCTGCCTTTGAAATGATATAAGAAAGGATTGAATTTCAGAGATGCTGGTACAGACAATCTAATCTACTACATGACTGCTTGTACTTTTACAGAATAGCCCGCTCTTTTGCATATCCCAGCATGGAATGCTTAAACTATTATTCAGCTTGGTTAAAGTCTCCATTCAATTCACCAGTGCTTCACATTTTATTTGATGAAAGACAAGGTCACTGGGATTCATAGAATTTGGCCTAAAACTGCTGATTTGCAGGAAACAATGCAGTTCTGTATAGATCTTTAGAAAGGACTGATCTGATGTCAGTATGCACTCTAATGGTGCTTGGCTGCAATTTTAAAGGCTGCTGAAGTAGAAGTGGTGAATGCTTTTACTTGTGTTACAAACTCCTAGTTAATGCCTTTGGTGATAGGTTATCTAGGAATAGAGTCATGTATTAATCCCTGGGGTTTAGTTAGATAACCCCTACAGAAGCTTTAAGCAGCTGCCGCCTCAGATTCTTCAGGCTGAATCCAGTCAGATCATCTGTAATCCATTTTTTCCCCTTTCCTCTTCATTTTAGGACTTCCAGTCTGCAAGCCGTAAGCATACACAAAAGAATGTGAGCAGCTGCGGTTACAGAGACATGTCTAGTAAGCAGCAATGTGTGATTCACAGTGGCACTGTTCTTTAAAAAAATATTTACCGTATCTCTTTAACGATGTGTTTAAAAGTAGGACAAGCAAAAATTCTGACTCCGTCCTGTCTCAGCGGTCACTGTCCCTCACACAGTGGTAGTCCAAATATTCCAGTGTTAACTTGCAAGAGTACTAAATCCATCACAGTCAGGAAACATATTAAATACTCAAAAGTTGCTGGCTCTCTGTCTGAATAGGCTCCTACATCTTTTACCCTCTACGGCTTGTAGACTCTGACGTAGGAGAGGAAGAGAGGCCATGTACTCGGAGGGAAGGCATTTTCATTATGTCAAAAATAAATGGCTGAAAGCTGAAGTGTGGCTAGCGCTGAGCGTGCTGCTTGGCAGGAGCTGATACCGTGCTGAACAGCAAAGCCTTTGAGATGTTTCAGTGGTTCTATATTATTTATTTTGATCACATAAATGTTTATTATCTGTCTCTAAAAATACATTAAGTGAATTTGAGAATGTTGCAGTGTGAATAAGTGGCAATTCGATGAAAACTCTTTTGGCAATGTACCTAAGCCACAACACACAATTTTCTATTATATAAAGACTCTTTTTTGGGGGGGGAGGAGGAATGGGGGGTGTTTAATGTCTGATTGTCTATATGCTTATTTGCTTTGTGTACATTCGTTGTGACCATTTTGCTAGTGAAATAACCCAGAAAAGAGATAGGAATCAATACAGCACCCTACGCAATGTAAATGAACTTGTGTATGTTTGGAATGCCGTAGTTACAATTTTATCTGGTCACACTTACCCAAATGATAACAGACCCCAAATCCATAACTGACTGTGGAGCTACTCTAACCCACACTATAGACCAGGATAATTGAGTGATAATCCAAGAATTCATAGCAACAAACATCGTTTTCTCTTGTTCCCAACTATACCTAACTCTGCTGCTGCAAGCTGAACTTGAAGGTGCTGATGTAACTGTAGTGATGGGTTTATGGTAAGTATTTGAAACTGGATTTTTGTGAGACTTATGACCTATATTTCAGTTAGTTGTAGAAAAGCCTTGGAGCGGCTATGAGCAATCCTCGTGGTTTTTCAGCTATTCTGAAATCTTATTCCTCAATTTGTGTTTTGTGCATTAAAATAGCATCTATATATTTTATTGGAGTTTAAAATTGTGTAGTCTTTTAAATACTACTGAATATTTGAATTGTGACCCCTTATTGAATTGTGCCCTTTCTTTGATATGTTGTCAAATACCATTTCAATGTTCTTTCTGTTCATCAGACCGACACTACTTCTGTCTCTCTCTCATCTTTGGGAAAGTGCTTATATAAGAACGTGACAACCTAACAGTTAGAATAATAAAGTCCCATTTTAAAAATCTGTTTAACATGTTTCATAGGGCAAATAAGGTCTTTTTCCAAGACAGAACCTCTTTTCTGAGATTTTATTAGATGCTTAGCACCCTTAAAATAAATATTTTTTAAAAATCTATAACAGTTCCGTCTTTTCAGCAAAGTAAAAAAAAATAAAAATCTGTGTGATTAGGAGAGTAGTAGCCCTAAGGTTATTCTCTCCTATCTGTTAAAATCCATTCATACCAGACATAACAAGAGCTCAACTTCATGCCAAAATTGATTTGAAGTATATCTTCACTCTTGACTTTCTCTGCAGTGGCTCATTTCCCTTTTTCGTGCTTCTTTGTAATGGCCTTCTTCCAAGCTGTGAGACTGAGAAGTCAGTACAAGCCCAACACTGATTTCAGCAGGGAACTGCAGAGACATTTGCCCTTTATTGTAGATGCAGAACATAAATTGAATCCAGGGAGAGCAGCATCCTAAAATTACCCCAGGAGTAATTTTTTGAGACCAGACATTTAGATGATGAGCATTGTTCCCTTTCACTAAGCTTTTTTAATATCTTAGAAAGTCAAGCATCTTCCTACTGTAAATATTGTATATCCCTTTTTTAAACATGATTTTTACAAGAACCCTTTTGGGTGGCAATACAAATGCAAAATACTTAGGATCCAAATTAATTCAGAAGTAGAAGATCCAATTTGGAACTTTGCACAATAAATAACTGCTGACTGTGGATTTTGATGGAGGGCGATTTATCAGATAAAACTATGGGTCATGATGCATTTAAGGCCTCTACTTCCAATACTGGGTTTTATGGTAAAAACAATTAATTGATTTATTAATTATAGTCAGTCATTTATCATCCTAATGCAGACTTTTTTTCTCTCTTAAAGTCAGAGTATGTCTCTCTCTTAGGAGTCATGCTTTCCAGAGCACTTTTTATTTTATTTTATTAGTTTGGAAGGGGAGCAGGCAGACCTCACAGCCACACAGTACGACATAACCTATCACTTCCCTTACTCTACAAAGGCAAAAATCACAGATAACAGTTTCATCTGCAGGGAAGGAGATATTACAAGCCTAAACTAGAATCCTGAGTGTGATTGTTGTCTTTGCCAAATTGAATATAGGGATTGTATTCAGAAATAGTTTACAAGATTTTTCATGGGAGTTAAGAGCCCAGCCAGGGTTGCCAGAATATGTTTTTAGTAACAATCAGAAGTTCATCTTAGCTTCCATCCATTAAGACAGACATACCTGCTAACGCTACATACCAATTACCACACTTACAGAACACAGCAGTTATTCGAACATTCTTGTTTTCCTGGAAATAGTTTCTTAGAGCTCGATCTAGGGAAGAGTTTCAGCATCGTAATGATTACCGCTGAAGTGCAGCTCCTGTTTGATAGCATGCGTATTGCCAAGGGGCACACACAGGCCCATATCCAAAAGGCATTTAAGCAGCATGACATTAAACATGGTAGTAACGATGCTCAAAACCAATCATTAAGTCAAAAATCTACAACTCTTCTTTGTTCCTTATAGAAGGAAGAGTTAGGTGCATCAGAATGGGATCCAGAGAACACAGAGCAATTACATCCAGTTAATAGGAAGTGCTGAAGATATGTAAGCAACTTCAGAAGCTGTTTTATATTCTTACCAGGCTCTTTCCTGCTCTGCGATTACCTACTTAACCTATGCTTGTCACACGAAGCACGGCAGAGAGGACGGATCAGGGGAGATTTAAATCTGTATCCTCTATGTATCTGCTGTATTTGTCCTATGGGTTTTCTACAATTACATTGCCTCTGTGTCTCCTTTTGAATTTGTTCCATTTTGCCCAGAGTAATTAAATATGAAGGGGGCCAGAAAGAAAAAAGAGGAGAAATATCTGGTATGGGAATTCACCTGGAATGGGTGCAACCTTAATTCATTCACGCGCTGATATTTGAATCTTGCATCAAACAGTTCTTAGCCAGGGTTTATTTAGGGACCTTCAAGTATCTTTTTATGATGTATCCTTCTATCACACTTCCGGATTCATCATTTAAGTGTCTATGATGAAAACTACGTGGAGATGCTTTATCCAGCAGATGATATATAGAAGCTTTGTGTATAAGATGTTTAATTCCTGACCCCTCTGATAACTGCCACCTTTTGATGAGACATAGGATTTAATATACTTTAATTATGAATCCTTGTTTTCCTGCTGACGATATTGTATGTTTTACTGATCAGTTCTTCGACCCTGTGATACATATATTTCAGTTTTCTTTCATATGAATTTAACTTTTCCATGTGAATCTCAAAAAACAAGCAAGTATGAAGTTATGTTAATGCTTCTTTGGAAGTCATTGTTAGTAACAGTCTAGTCTGCATTGAAGTAATGTATTATTCTATACAATTTTCTGGCAAAAACAATAAAAAAGAAGAATAGAAATTCACATGTTGAGGTTTACCCCTCCTCAGACATGGCCATCATTATGAAAGTGCTTTAGTTCCTAGTGCTTATGGCAGATTACATGATTAGAATCACAACAGAGAAGATGCTTAATACAAATTCAAATAGTAATTATCTGTGGAACAAGTTCTGGTCTCCTCTTATTGTTCCATATTCACAGTAACTATGATGTATGGGAAGCATTTGCTACTCAGGGAATAAAAACAACTCCACATCTCTTTAACTTTTAATCTCAATGTGTGGTTTATGTATGACTTTTTTTGCCATGTTCTTCATGTCTTACAAGAAACAATAAGAAACGTGGTACACTGTGAAAGCGTTCAACTAGACAATATCTGTTTTCTGATGCTTCCCCTTCTCCTTGCTCCCAGCAGAGCAGAATGATGGGGTATGTTTAGGCCAGGAGACTTTATGAATTTCAAGAGACACTGCCTGCTTGGATTTTCCCTACTCAGGTCGTTATTTTACTACTTTCTCAAGCAAAGGACTTTTTATTTTTTTTTCTTCCTTGAATAAGGTCACTTTTTATGTGTGCTAAGATTTCAAAAATGCCGAACCACATCTAGCTATTCTCCTGAATGTTTAACAGTACTAGTTGAGACAGAGATTCATAGCATTAGTGGATCACTAGTACATTTTTGTCAGTGGTCTGTATTTCTCCCTCAATAGATGTTGCTGTAAGATTTTTTAATTTTTTTTAGACTTGGAAATCCAGCATGAGTTCATTGAGACTGAACTTTAATATAGAAAAATATGAAGGTTATGTCATGAAGTTTATTCTCTCATGTTGGGGAAAAATAGGTAAAACACCTGCAAAAACCTTGATCTCTTTCCATGTTCCGTATTGTAAAGAAGTCAGCATAATAGATTGGACCAAAAAGCTCCTAAAATGAAGTTTGAGTGAAACCCTTTCTTCACCTTTTCTAAATTACATTTGTAGTCCAAATATTTTAAAAGCTCCATTATTATGTTGGCATACATTGTTGCTAATAACAGCTTCCAAAGGAGAGCTGGGCGTTTAATGCAAGTCTCAAAATTTTTAAATAGAAAACGGAGTCACATGGAAATGCTAAATATATCCTAAGTAAATAAATGAAATTTGCATATCATAGGGAACTGTCTGCCATAGAGAGGTTGATTATAATGAGATTTATTACACAGGGAAAACATTTTTATATGCTGATTCAATTAGCTTTGAAAACTTGCAGTAGCGTGCCAGTGTTGCTTATTGCCATTACTTGCTTCCAAGGCAGCAAATTCATTGACTGTATTCAGGATAAGTCATAGGACTGGAATGAAAGCATTGGCTGTGCAGAGACAGTGTAGGTACATCCTACTACATGCACTAAGGGGTATGCCATCAAGTCTTCTAGTTTCAGCTCTTTTAGGGCTTGTTCCATCACTGTTACAAAGTTTTGCCATTGAATTTCGTTGAACTGGACTAAAAATTGCTTTGGTATCCCATGGAGTTTTCAGAGCTCAATTAAATATTTTCAAATAGCATATTATTGCAGCTAGAGTATTTAATTAATGCCAGAGCCAGTGCCCTTTGAAATCAGTGTGGTATTTTTAAGGCTCTGAACTTCAGACCACATACTCAAAGACAAGGAGGTATGTAAATGTGATGTGATTCCCTGTCCAAGATGAATACATGCTTCTGATCATATCTGTATGAAATATTTAGATCCTGGTTTAAAGCACTTCAGTGCTATTTTAACATTAAGGACATGACTTGTCAGTCAGAATGTTCGGGCTTAGAGTTCGCCCTGAAGCTGAGAATTTAGTAATCAAGAAAGTTCTAAAAGTAGTATTTAAGACTTTTCTTCTGGTTAAGAAATATTTTCAAATAAATTTTCCTCTCTAATTCTCAAATTCTGAACTCATGGTTTACTAGGTCATTGGAAATGCTCTCCTTCAAAATTACTCTCTTTATATAAAGTGGCCTATTATCATAAATGAATAAAGTGCAACCTCTTAAGCAAGTGGAGAAGACTGTACGAAGAGTAGATCTCAGTCACATACAATATCTCCTTCAAACATGGGGAATTTTCCTGAAAATTATAGTACTTCAAAAATTCTCTTTCCTTAATCTTTGCTAAAATTACTTGACTTATGTCATAAATCGCTTCTAACTACCTAAGGTTATCTACTTCAAATGGTAATGAGCTTTATGTTTGAAACTTTATAGGATTGCTGGTAGGTAATTCTGGGAGAACATCTTAAAACAGAATTTGGGGCTCTAAGCATTACAAAACAGAATGAGATATTTAAATTAACAAGCAAGCTGTTAGATTAACAATTAGTGTAGTGGAAAAAAATCATAGTTAGGCAAATTTCATTAATGTGTTGCAGTAGAAACAGCTATTTCAACAATTTCTCAGTCATTAAAACTCTTTGAATTCTACCCTGTCTCTTAGTTTATAAAATTACGTAAAGTTGTACAGGATCAGGGAAGAGGAGAAGAGGATGGGAAGAGTCTAAAACTGAATTGTTTGTAGCTTGAACTGGATGAAAAAGGAAAAAATAGATAAAATTATTTTTTCCATTTTCCCATAGCAAAACACATACAGCTAGTCTGGATTAACTATGTCACAGGATAACAGATGAGAAGAAGCAAGTTTGAATTAAAAATATGAACACAGTAGTTATCTACTTTTCAGGGCAGAGGAGGGAGTGACTACTACAGAAGCCTCCTGGGTAGCATCACACTAAAAACTTTCTGTCTGCCTTTACAAAAGTTTGATAATACTTGGCTAGATCTTGAAAAACTCTGTCAGTTATCCTTTACATGGGTGACAATGACAAGTACATGGTTTTAAAAAGCTCATCCTTCAACCTAAGGTTATAAACTCTAGTAAATGTGCAAATGAAAAAAAAATGATGAAAGTATGAGGCAAACTTTCTTGTCTTGAATGAAATGGGATGTAGGTTTAATCTAATGACAGCACATGTTCTGACAAACAAAAAAGGCCATTTAGACCTGTATGGTGATACTCATTGTTTTATAATAATGTAAGCTTTCTGCTTTTCCATTGCTCATTATGGAACGATGTTCCGAGACTGTGCAGGGAGAGGAAAAAAAAGTGTGTGTGTGTTCAACTCTATGCTTTTTGCCTTTGAGAACTTTCCGTGGATAAAGGAGGGAGTGTAGTGATAGGACAAGGAGTAATGGCTTGAGCTGAAGGAGGGTTGATTTAGATTTAGATGCTAGAAAGAAATTCTTCACTGTTAGAGTGGTGAGGCACTGGAACAGGTTGCCCAGAGAGGCTGTGGATGCCCCATCCCTGGAAGTGTTCAAGGCCAGGTTGGATGGGGCTTTGGGCAACCTGGTCTAGTAGAAGGGTGTCCCTGCCCATGGCAGAGAGGTTGGAACTAGATGGTCTTTAAGGTCCCTTCCAACCCAAACCATTCTATAGATTCTATGATATAGCACTTGTGAAAAGAATTCAGCTTTTCTCTATATCTACTAGAGTTTTATTCTCCTTATTTGTTCTCGTGTTTAAAATCAACCGTTCATACCTTTTCCTATTCAATTTCCTATTCTGAAGCATCCAGGAAGTGTGTAAGAAAATAAGATAGTCATGGAATATGTTTCTCGTACACTGCTAACCACTCCAGAGAGAATGAATCTAGTACAACTAGTATCATTGACACAAATCCATCAACTCAGTTTTGCCAACATAAAAAGAGGTAATATTTCATAGAAAAAGTTTCTGCTCTGTGAAATTTGCTACGACAGCAGCCCAGCCTGCCCCTCCAAACAAACAAGCACTATCTAACAAAATGGCAGTTAATGTAAAACCAATAGTTTGGCAGGGTGTGTTAAACCAGATCATCTTTTCCAGGTCATATGCTTGTTATCGCAGTTTGGTAAGGAAAATTTTCCTGTATACAACACAGGAAATTTGTATCAGTGCACTGATTCTGTTTAGTTGAAAGAAGTGGTTTGTTTTCGTAGTCTGAGAACGCTTGTGCAGATTTCTTTCCTACAAAGCCAAACCTGTTGGCTTTTGCTGGTGTGGAAAACACAGGCTTTATGGCCTGTCATGGAAAATGTTGCAGTTCGTTAAGATGTGGTGAGACAAGAGAAGGTTGTATAACTGAGTATATCATCTTGCAGTGAATCTCTAATTCTTCATCAGTAGATTATGTTGGGTTAGTTACGTCCCTCTTCTCAGTGAAATCCCAAGGCTCTGTTTAGTCTTTTGTGGCATTGAAAATCCTTGTGATCTATTATCAGATTATCCTTGAAAGAGTACTATATGTTTCACTTCTAGAAATAAGCAATCTGCTCTCTAGCACTCACCATTACAAGGAGTCATTTATTACAGCAGAACTTTGTCATTCAATTATGCTTTTGTATAGAGCGCATGGCCAAAAATCTCAATCACAAGTGTCTAAAGTTGGTTAAAGAAGTTGTCGGTGTTCCAAACTTCAGAGATGCTGATCCTGTGCTGAGGTGCCAGAGTGGCAGTGCTCGTGGCAGAGGAGCCCACCACAATCGTTTCCAGACTTCTGATCCTTTTGCTTTCTCATTTTTAAGGCTATGAGCATTCTCCTATGGCATGTGAAATACTTTTCCTTCTTTTCTAAGTTATTTTTCTCATCATGCAATGAACTGATAAAAGTGAAAAATATTTAGCTAAAGCTTTAATTACTTTAGCCTACTTATTACGTTCAACACCTTGCTGTATGCCTCATTTCAACTTCTTTTGATCCACGTTTTCATGAGAAAAACTGATTATAGGTATTACAGGTAGAGACCTGACTAACAGTAAGAGACTTGTGGCGTAGCAGAAAACCTGTCAAATTCATAACCTAGTTGTTTTATGAGATATGTTTTGTTATGCTGTATAGAAAAGGATTCAAATAACTGATCATTCCTTTCCCCAAATAGGTCACCTTTCTGTTAGAGTTAACTGTTGCTAGCAGTTATAGTTTAACTGCTTGATGCCTGAAACAGGAATTCCTGATGTTTTTATATGCAGTAAATGGAGTTTGTTTGGGATAAATCAACATAATGACCCAGCACGATATCAGCAAAGCTAACTGAACTGGTGTAGCCCAGATGGGTCTGGCTTTTGTTGAACCTTGTGAAATCCACTAGCCAGGAACTATTTGTTCTTGCAGTTAGCCCATTCCTTTCTTAACCCACAGCCAAAGTAAAAGAATATCATAAAGTGATGGGAAGATGCTATAGAAAAGGTAATTGCATCTGTTCTGTTCATTCCCAGAGTCTCAGAAGGCAGGAACAGGAGCTTCTGTGGTAGAAAGTTAGTCTTTGAGAGTGTACAGACCCTGGAAAGAGAGGGCAAAACCTCAAAATGGCATTGCTTAGGAATGAAGCTTTGGACTTAGTCTCCTTTTGAACCATCTGCTCCTGGGTATTCTCTCAGCTTTTACTACTTGCCTCTTCAAGTCACTCCAGAATTTAAGGTACACCTTTCCCTTGCCTGCTGACTCCACTGTGGGGCCAGTGCTTGGCTAACGTATGCAAGGAGTTGTTAAACACAGTACAATGGAGACAAATTTCCTCAGACCAGCAGTAAAAATGGTGCACAATCAGGATTTATATTATGAAAAGATTTTCATCTTTCTTTCTATTTCAGCAACGTGGACCATGATTTATTTGTATCTATACTAGAAATAACACATATGCAGATGAAGTGTTGATCTTTCAGTGTAACTACTGGGTCAACAGTATTAAGTCTTTTCTATGCAACACGGTACTATAAACGTGGCCCAATTTTATATAATTGTTCCTATTTTACAAAATGCAAGTTACTTCTATTTGTCATTGTCTCGTGTAAAACTCCCCTTATTCTAATTGTGTGTCATCTCTTTCCTTTTGTACTGAGAAAACGTACTCCGTTAACTGATTCACTCAACAGTTACTGGCTCTCAGTGTTTTTATGGTGCTGGTGCAATAGCTGTTCCTTTAGTGACTCCTCCTCTTGGTCCTAGAATATTATACAGGACAGTATTTCAACAGGTTAAGTCTGGTAAACAATTGTTGATTATTCTTTTCAGAGAAGAAGTGAAAAGTCACATAAAGTAGTGAAGCGTTCAAATTTTCATCACTGTGCTGGGAACAGGGCCATGCAATTCCTTACCAAATATCCTGTCTGAATCTGGCAGTGAAAGACCATCATTAGAGAGGAGCAATGAAGGTGTGACAGCACCTTGGGCGAGCCACCAAGTGCGTGCACGGGTCAGCTAGTGGATGAAGGGGGAGTGCAAGAATGAAATGAAAGGAGGAAAATGCCAGTGTTATGCTGACGTTTTCATTAAGAAAATCACTGAATACGTGGAACAAGTCTGACATTTACTTATATAGTGGTAGAAATCACTACACTGCGTATACTGCATGTTTTCCTGTTCAGTCAGCGTATTGTACAGATGTGATAAAGGGGACTGTAATCATTTCACAATAACGGTGATACACAATTGTTCATTGACTCAGCTTTTTCTCCATTATATGAAATATAACTGGCCATGTAAGTTAATTTATTTTATTATGCCTCTTTCCACCTCTACACAGATCATGGCTGTAATCATCTTTTTAAAAGGATTTCTCAGAAGTTGCTCCTTTCTGTACAAGTCGCCCACCTTTTCTCTGTCTTTCTCTTAAACAGGTATGTTCACTAAATTACTGTAACTGGGCATCATACATTGTAAAGTCTGGTTTTAGTTATATAGCTAGAAAATTTTGCTGCTTAGTGAGAGGAGTCATTCATTAGGCCTGAGTGACTGGTAAATCGGTGACAGACCGTGGTGTAGTGCATTTCTGCATTCAGCAGTGTAATATGCACATGGAAGAGTTCACTCTGCATTGGACTCATCCAAATTACATCACTTTGGCAATATAAAGAGGTCATAAAAGGGTAAAACAGCCTTTGGAAACACTCCCCACTTTGAAGGTGTTCTGGGGTTACAGGCAGGCCCAGAATGGTCAATTATCTGGCTCTTCTGGACAGGTGGATGGCTCGTGAGGGATGCTTGCAGCCAGAATATGAATTAGAGTAGCTTTAAACTTTCTCTAATTGATGCCAGGAGTTCAACAGGTTCCCAGGCAACCTGAAAATACAAGGAATACAAAGGCAATTCAGAAAGTTTGGTAGTAAATTTCCCCCCTCCGGATCTCAGTAACAAAATTCATACTGAGTATGAGGATGGTAGAGTGGGAGCCCAGATTTAATGTTTGGCATTTAATCTTCTTGGAAGATGCTTGTAGCCCTGAGCCAACAACCCTTGGGGTATGACACATGGCCTGTTTATTTCAATTTCATATCCTGTAAATTTCATTCCTTCTGCTGTTTCTTTGTCTGCATTGGAAGGTCCATTTGCACAAAGAGTAGTATTAAAATTAATGTCCGTCCAAAGACATAAAAAGGCGCTTCAAACGTTGATCAGCTATATTTTACTACACACTGATGGAATGTGCTGTAATACTGCCTTTTCACAGACCACCAAAAATGGATATAAGAGGAACGTTGGTGCTGCAGCACTAATCTTTGGCTATCATTGTGAAATTATCACTGAAAAGGGGGAGACAAGTCAAACAGAGATGTTCAGTGAAAGGATAGCTGTGACCACTTAGCATGGTCTGTGCTCCTCCTCACTATTTCTACTCTGCAAACAGTCCACCCCAGCCTCAGCACGCTCCCCGCTCAGCCAACGGTGCTCTCACAAATCCTGTTTGGCTTTTGGGGCAAGGCAGTGGTAACAAGCTGTAGGTGAAAAGTGCTGCCCTAAATTTTTACAGCTGTTTCAAGTTATGTGTGTAAGCATGTAAGAAGGTCACGCAAGGAGACACTAGTAGTTGAAAATGCTCTGGAAGGGAGGAAATGGGAATCCTTGTGGACTGGAGGCTCTCTATGCAGATCTTGAAGGAGGGACGCATTTACATCCAGGATCCTGACTCTTCCCAGAGACTCAGTAGGTTGACTACTTGCAATGTAAAGCCAAGAACTGTCAGAGTATTGCCTACGCTCTTAGTCAAATCAGCTCTCTCAGTGGCCCTTGGGACCCTGTTTGATCATCCACAGTGTATACCTGGTAGTTTACTTGCAGGCTTACTTTTGGACTGCGCCAGCCAGTTCCTTTTAAAAATAGAACCTGGATGTGGTTTTGAGGGTAGCTTACTCCAGGAGCAACTAGTTTTCAAATGTATGTTAGACCTTGGGAACTGTGTTTACATGGTCTTTCCACGCTGTCTTGGCAAACCTTGCACCCTAAAATATCTTTATATGTCACATGCTATTCCCATGGCACACAATATAGACTCTTGGCATTGTGTTAAAAAACCACCTTTCTGACAGGTTATGTTAAGGTCATTATTTTCTGTATTTTGAACAGCAAAAAACAAACACCTTTTTTCAGGGTGGATATTGAAGGAACAATTGGGGCCAGAGGGATTAAGGCCAAGCACAGCACAGTGTGGGCTGCAGTACACTTTGGATGTAGTTAATCCTTTACTGATGGAGTTGAACCCCAAGGAAATGTAGATGCAAGCTCGCTCTACCAGGTGTTCTGAAGCCAGAGAATGTTTTTCGTAGTGAAGATGTAGCCTTCATCTTCTTATAAGTGTTACCAAGCAAGGCAAAGGTCGTCAAAAAGGTCTGTTTTGGGGCTGACAATAGATAGAGGAATTTGAGTTCTAGCCACAAAAACTGTTCTTTTTCAGAGTTAGAGTTGTTTCTTTTCATGCGATGTTTCCTTTCATGGCATCAGTTTTGTTTACCTCCAAGAGAAAGTGAGAGGATATACCAAAGGATATGGCCTTATTATTTTATAAATGATAAGATGACTGAGGAATATAGGAGAAAAGTTTCATATTTTGGACTTTATCCTTCAGATAAAATTCAAGTCCATACTGATAATTTACTGAGTCTGATATTTCTCATGAAAAGATCACAGAATGAAGAAATGAATCATTCTATTCCTCTCAGTGCAGGATGGGCTGAGCAGGTGCCACTGATGGGGCATTAACTGATACTCAACTCCATGAGCTACAGTCTCACCCCGGCGAGGATTTCTGACTTACTCCACTGTAGTCCTATGGGCAGAGCCCCTCCGGTAGGTATTGGACTATAGTCCATATGGGCAGAACGGAAATAGTGTCGGCAATCAGACCTACTGTCAGTATAATAAAAAGGGGATCTGTCAGGAAAAAATAGTCAGCTGACCACTGACATTGTTTCTTCCATTTTCCTGGGCAATACAATCGTAATAAGATTGATAATAATCAAAGGATCTGCTTTCTAAGGCTCTATACTTGTAAACAAATACATTTCCTGCATTTGCAGATGTGATAAACCAAACCCAAATGATGTACTGAGGTAAAAGACATGTTATAGGATGTATTTCTACCAGTCCTATTGCTTCACAAATTCTGTTCTGTCTGTTTTGTGTTTCTGTTCCGCCATAGCTGAAATGTCTTGTATTTCATTTGCTTTCCTATTTTCAGCAGTTTCTGTGACAATGTCACATAGTCATTTCTGCTAACTGATCATAATTGTTAGCTTGAGCTTGTTAGGTGTTTAACAAATGTATAACGTACCAAAATTAACAATAGATTGTGAAAAACCGAACAATGCATTTATTCTTATTTCTGTATGCTTTGAAAAAATGTGCTGTAACGTTCCATTTTCAGTTAAAACATGAACGCTTAAAAAAAAAAAAAAAAGCTGAATTTAATATCCATAGTATAACCAAGTGGGAATGAATGCAATACATATATTTCTAAAAAGCTAGATGCCTGTTACAACATGCGAATTTTCCACTCATGGTATTGTTGTTACAAAAGCAGTTTCATTTGTAACAATTGAAGTGCATGAGTTGCAGCTAGTATGTCAGTATATATTTCTATAGTTTATATTTATACAATAAACCTATCATCAGAAAGTCAAAATGCCTAAAGTATTGACATAATCATTCTAACTGATTCAGGAAAGTCCTGGTGAGGGTGACGAGGTACCATGGTTACTCATATTACAAACGTAAGAGCAAGACAGGTAATTTAAGGAAGCAGACAGCTTCTCAATGTGACAAAGTGCCTACTGCTGGTAGCAAGTGGCCTTTGAAGAAATTCCAGTTGCTGCTGGAAGAGGGTAAGTTGCATCTTGAAATGGTCATAATAAATAATATCCAGTAAGTTTTAATTATGGGCAATTTAAAATATTTTTTTAGCCGAGGTCATATTTGTAATATGTGATGAGAAATGTTAAATGTAGAAGCTTTGTACCAACGAGCTTGTTTTGTTTCAGAAACGGATTTCTTTTCTGAGGCTGTCAAACCTTTCCAAATGGGAAATAATCACCCAATACTAATTACTACAAAAAATGAAATAACCCAGCATTAAAATGCTGTGTTATCTGGTAGATCTTGTCCCTAAACAGATAAAACAGTTAGGGTGGTGCCTGAAACCGAGTTACTGTCCAGATTGTGCAGCACGCTGTCTGATTTCCCTGAGCTTTTTAAAGAGATGTATCTCTCTGGTATAGATCCCCGTGGTCTACTTACAGAGAAATTTCATTACCATGCTGTGCGGTCCTCACGGTGCTGAAAGTAAAATATTGGATTGACAGGCACTCGTTGTGGAGGAGGGCTTATTGATGATGGAAAGACTGATTCAATCTCTAATCCTGAAGAACGACCTGCCACCTGGAGTGATAGTATACAGATGGGTGCAATCTAAACTCTCTTTCTGCCTCAAGTTGCATTTGGCTGTAGATTAACAATGTGATTCCATATAATGAAGATGGTTGTTTGGTGCAGTGGCAATTTTCCATTACTGACATGCAATGTCAACAGTTCTGACAAAGCTGTAAGGACAATGTTTAAATGTGCTACATCTGGCTGGGACGGTTGCCAGGTTATTAACAGCCCCATTAAAATTACCTGCAGAGATCTGCTTTGGTAGAAGAGAACATAGAGCACTGTTTCCCTTGCAACTATCTATGCAGGCATAATAACAGTCTGGGAGCGCACACTTGGAATAATACAATGTTATAGTAGTGGTAGCAGCTTTTTTACAGTTTTATTTTGTTGAGGGAATATTTTATAGCTTTAATTGTATCGGATCTAATTCCTGTGGCCTTAGTCAGGCAAATATCCCATTGAAGTCAATGACAATTTCGCCTTAGGGTGAAGTTACATCAGTAGGTTTTGATTTTATTAATGATATTTCCAGTAAAAATACTCTGAAAATGTATGCATACATCTAAACATTTTTTAAAACAATATATGAATGTCCTTTTAATTATCCTTTTTTTTTCTTTCCTCTTGAATGACTATGTAACACTCCCAGTGAAGCGTGTATAATATGAAAAGGTTTTAAGGCATTTTTCTGAGTAAGAGTAAAGGACCATCCTGTCCCAGAGGACACTGCAGAAGGCACAGCACATTTTCTGGTGAGACTCCCCCATTCCTTTTGAATGCAAAGGGAGTGCTTGCCAGTATAATGATAAATGGGCTTGTGATCCTAGCTCTCTATATGCAGTTTTTAGTCCAAGTGGAAACATTCCCTCTAAGTTCAGTACGTGAATGCTGGAGAAGATTCTCATGCCCTCTCTTTTACCAATCTGTATAGTGTCTGCCGTAATTTACTTCCAAGTTGTGTCTCTTAATGTATGTCCAAAGGATCTCTGCATACTGAAAAATGCAGCAGCTGCCTCCTTCCCATCCGTATAGCTTGTGAACAGAAGTCATAGAATCGCAGAATGGTTTTGGTTGGAACCTTAAAGATGATCTAGTTCCAATCCCTAAGTCTATGGCTTGTGGGGAGGTTACCTGCCTGGAGGTATGCTTGGGAGGACTGTGCTGGGGACAACACAGAAATGCCAGCTCCACCTCAGCCTGCTTTTGAACGCTTCTTGTTTCTGATGGCAGCAGGTGTGATCTTCAGGATGACTTCAGGGTTAGTTCATAATGGGCAATGAGAAAAGGAGCCCATATGTGGACATCTTAGCTTATTAGGGGTATGTGATCAATGATGTCAATAAAAAACTGGGGACATTTCACATCTGATTATAGTTCTCTTCTCTGGGATGCTGTAGTGAGTAAATTCATTTCTTTGCAGCCTGAAGAAAAATACAAGTCTTTGAGTGCTTTTGTGTCAGAGTGCACAGGCTTTAGTCTGCGTCCCTCCTGCTTCGGCTACCTGAACAAGTGGAAGAATTTTCTAAAATCTGGGGCAATGCAAGGGCTCTTGACATTTATTACATGTGGAACTTTCCACATGTGGCAGAAAGAGAAGACTAAGTTTAGAATAAGCAATATGACTTAATGTCTGTTATGCCATATGTTTTTCCTGCTGCTGCTGTACCAGAGAAAAGGGATGTGGAATAACCTGACCTCATTCTGACCGTGGCTGTGCTTGTAACTCCTTGGGGCTGTTACAGCCACATGAAGAATTCTCATTCTGCTGCACCACAGAATAGGCAGATAAAATACACATCTATGACAAGACCCGGAGCAAAAGGAGTACAGTTTTGCTCCTGAATTCCACATGCAAGTCTGCCATGGATACTCTGAAACATGTATTGCCTCTTATTTAAAATTAATTATTTTTTTAAGTAGCTCTTGGACTACCATGGTGCGAGTCATAGCAACATACATGTTATGCATATGTTATGCAGGTCATAAGAGTGAGTCATACATGCACAGAGTAAGTGACATGAAGACTTCTGTGCAAAGACAAAGGGTAAAATATATATAAATTTTAATTTGACTCGGAGCTTCGTCTATGTCATGTAATGGATGTTCTGTGCTTTAGAAGTAAGAAATGAAAACCTGTGAAGGCTAGTCATTTCATAGTGTTCAGTGACACTCGGATTCACGCTTTCACCCATCTTACTGTCTGGCGGTAGCACAGAAGTAGAAACACAAGCGTGCGGTCTGAACTGTCAGGCTTGGGAGAGGGAGGGTCAGTCTCACAACTGAGCTTTCTTAATTTGTTGTGAGTTTTATTCACATACTGAGATAGATGTAGGTCTTTCAATCCAGCTTAGGAGAAGAAAGGGCTAAGAAGAATAATGAAAGAATGTAGTAAAAAATCTAGCTTTCCCACCTGAGGTGCAGTTCCAGTGACTGAACTTCTAACTGTGCTCTGTGCACAGAGTATTGATTTAAACAGGTGCCACCCAGTTGAAATGATGGGCTAGTTCCAAGCGAGTATCCACAGATCTATTTTTACATGACTTTGTGGGACTTGTATCTGTCTATACTAGTAATTTAGCCTCATACTTTTAATGTAAATATTGTTTACTTAGACTGTGTTGGAACTAAAAAATTACATTATCTAAACTGAAAAAGTAAAGAAAAATGCTATGCTGCTGTTTTTGCTATAACTACTACTTCTAAAACTAGAAGTACCTTCTGATGGAGAAGGAGGAATCATCCGTATCCATCTCAAGTATGTTTCAATTAACTGTATTTTTATGAAACTCATTTGTATAGAAATTAATATTTGAGACAAATCTCATTAAATGGCCTCTTTAGGGACAGATATATAAACCAGATTATTGCAAACTCAGTTTGATTTTTCTTCTAGAGAATCTGAGATTGCCTTAGAATAGTCACCCTAAATATACAGTTAAATTAATTGCCTGGTAATATTGTGCTAGATAGATATAATAGTACCTATGTTTAGATACTACTCATAGTAGTGGGTATGTAAGATAAATGGTACCAGTCCTATTAGTACACTGGCTATCTACAGCCAGATAATTCCTTTCTTTTAAAATTGATACTGTCTCTATTTTTCATAGTAGGTCAGACATAATTTTCATTTCTCTTTCTATCCTTCTCAGACACTGATAACTAATGATGACTCTCTGTAGTTTCAGCTCTTTCTTTCTTTGAGTTTGAGTCTTTGAGCTCTCTTTTCTTTGCCATTTCCCTTCATTTCTTGTTACTTAGCTTTTATTTAGCTTTGCACCTTTGCCTCATCTTACTCCTTTTCATTGACATGACCATTTTTATTTGTAGTTCTGGATCAGTTCCCTCACTTACAGTCTTGGTCATTGCCTCTTCTTGATGTGGGACTTACCTGACCCTTCTTTTCTTCATGGTCTACTAGCTGAAAATTTCTCTTCTTTAATAATCAGCTTATTTAGTCTTATATCACCCTGTCTGCTGAGCTCTATCTTTTGTCATACTTCTACAATCTCTAATTTATGTACATAAGATGTTATTTCATTTTCTTTTCTTACCTTCCACTCTAAGGTTATGTTTATACTCTGGTGGCTAAGGCAGGTAATGGGCTAAAGCCTAAGCTCATCACAGGCTAGATCCACATATCCATATGGCTAGTAAGAAGTTGATGTCCCTGCATTTAGTAGTCACACTCTGCTTAAAAATCCTTCCTCTCCTTGTAGCAGGTGGTGCCTAAACCCTCTAGAAAAGATTATCTTAAGGCTTCTCAAGAGCAGATGGGATATCTAGTAGCAACCACACAGCCAGAGCTATGTTCTTCCAACGTACTGGACAGTCAACTTCTTGGGCAACACTACAGAGTTGAGAAAGTCTGATTTTTAGGGTTGGCTGAAGATAATACCTTAGTATGTGTTTGTAAAATGGGCTAAGACTTTGTCTAAGTATTATACCATCTGAGGTATCATCTCTTCCCCTGTATATGAATTCTGACAGCCTTTGAACTACAGAGAATTACAGGAGAAACTCCCTCCGTTCCAGCCCTGAAACAGAGACCACATAGAAATCTTGCTCAGCATGTTTTTTACCACCAGTTTGTTTACTTTCTTTGTCTCTGATTTGTCTGCCTGTTTTTCTCAGAAGTTGTTCTGATATCTTTCTTGCTTTGCTCTTGCCTTCTCTTTTCTTCCTCTCTTCCTTCCTTCCCTTCAGATATTTCGTGGTCTCTTGTCATCCTTATAAAAAAATCTCATTTCACCTCTCCAGCCACCATGTGGCAAGTATTAGACTAAGATAGGTAAAGTCTCTATGATGTTATTACGAGAATAAATGTTCCCAGGAATTATGTTATTATGTAATTTCCAGATGTTCATGGGAAGAAAAATACTGCCAGTAATGGTGAGGCCCAGACATACCTTTGCATAGGTTTCCTTACCAGTAAAGTTTGTAAAAGTAATGAGCATGTTGAAGATCAATCATTAAAAATGCAAAACACAAAGAACTGTCAAACAACGTGGATGGCCTGATTAAGAATTCAATTAAATGGGAGGTTTAGAAATGAGTCCATTGCTTCACTTTAGAGACATAAAAAAAAAACCCAAACAAACTCCCCCCCCCCCCCCCCCCCCATTTAGGAAACCAGTTGGTGAAGTAAACTGAAAATAGTGATTGCTTACATATCTAGAAATTATTTCTATGTAAGCAGAAAAGCTATTAGGACAACCCTCAAGCTTTATAGATAAATAATAACTTAAAAGAGACTGTTAGGGTAATATCTGAAATGGAAAGATAGGCTAACAGGCAAAGAGAGCCACATCATGGAGGTTAGTAACTGTAGGAATTAAGTGTGAATTGTTAATATTTCATCTGTGTTAGACTTTATAAAGGAAATTTAGATCTTAAAGGCCTTGAGAAACTCTAGGGTGGAGATTCAAAGGTTTCTATCAGTCCAAGATTCTGGAGTAGTCATTCAGTGATATTAGGGAGAAAATTCCTACTGAATTTTAAGATAGCTTTTGATGAGCTTCCTTTATTCCTGTATCAATATCCACTTATCTTACTCCTTTAACACTTTTCCAGGTAACCTGTATCTGTTTTCTCTGTATCTAGTCTTTGATATTAAGGCCTCAAACTTGCATATCACAGTTTATGTTCACTGGACTTCAGGTACTCTTATTTTTCCTTTTAACGCTTGAGAAAGAGCAAATCAAAAAATAAAACTGAACACATGGCAGGCAAGCAATAAATACAAGTTAAGAAGGAATTTATTTTCAACTGAAAGGTACCTATATTGGAACAACAGTTTTCATGAACTGCTTCCTCCCGCAGCATGATCTCAACCCTGCTGTGATTCGTGTTTCCTGGGATTCCTCCTCCTTTTCTGTTGTTTGCCTAGCATTAAGTCCACAGCTCAGCAATCCTCTATCCCCAAGGCTTGTATTTGCAATGAGGGGTATGGGCACTGAACCCCATGCTGCTAGAATTCCATTATTACCTTCTATATTTCAGTCACCTTTCAAAACATAATGTAGATTCAGTACCTGTCTTTTTTGTTGCAGATGTCCACCATAGTAGGGTGACCTCCAAAGGTCACCCGACTCAGATTCACCTATGCCTCTGGAGCATCAGCTAAGACGTCCATGGTCAATGTCCCTCGATCACCATCTAGACAGCTTCTCAGCATTGATATATTATGGTGTTCCAGACACATTTCTGTATGGGACTGCAGAGTGGGTTACATGATATCTGGCTGTCCCAAGAGTAATTTTGACAAGAATTCAGTACATGAATAAGCTACATTCTTTACCAAATACAATCATCCATAATGGATTTAACAATTTTGGACAGAAAAATATAACTTCTGCTTTTAGCACTTTACTTCTCTGAACAAATATTAAAATCTTACTCCTACTTCTATTTCTGTTCCTTTCCCATGATTCCTTGGTCTCTGGTGAAGGCCTTCTTGCCTTAGGTCCTAACATAGTCTTACCTTTCCCGTACCCTTGTTCCGTTTTAGCTGCATTTAATATGCTGGCTTAGATCTACCTCTTCTTCACAGGTGCACCTCTTCTTTTCCTGACATCTCCTCTTACGTGTCCATCAGCAGTTTCAGCATCTTTTCTGTCATTCAGGCTTACAATTCCTGTGTCAATTTTGACACTCTCTTCCCTCTTTCTGGAGCAAGTTGTCACTCCATCATGTCACTTTTCTCCGCCTAACTCCATCTTCCCTCTTCTACTTCCCAGGTTGGAACTGTTCTTCAGGATTTAGTCTTCTTTTATCTCAAACACTGCAGGTCTAATGCCAGCTTGGGTCTTGTGCGTTTGTCACAAGAGTATCCAGGAGGTCCCTCTCACCCTTGGAACTCGTTTTTTGTCTCCCACAGTTTTCAAATTTCTTATGTTTCAATGGAAGCTGTTGCACTTCTGCAGAGGGCAGAAGCACTGTGACTCGTTACTAAATCTGTTATGCAGGCACAGTAAGCCTAGAGAGCTTTTTTGGTCCAAGAAACCCATGCGGGTTAAGTGCTCTCCCTGATCATCTGAGTCAGCATGCATCACTGGCCAGGTGTTTTCATCCATTCTATGGGCAACAGGATCCTTTATGGGATCATCTGATCAGGCTCCTCTGACTAGGAGGAGATTTGTGCTGTTCTCTGGTCTTGACATAGGCAGCAGATTACTCAGATTTTTAAGTGTTTTGATTCAAAAAATCTATCAGGCATAAGCAGAGTGTTTCATTGTGGGGGATTAAACGTTAGTTACTGACATAAACATTATTCCTGATACTCATGATGGGAGAGGTTCAGTGTTTGTGGTATACCTGTGTAATGCTGCAACTAGCAATATGGGACAATGTGATACTGTGCTGCAGTTGTGGCCTGAAAAAGTAAAGGTACCTGTTCCCCCTTAGTTATTTCTCCGATTGTTACAATATTTGACCAGCAGCTGCTGTTCACTCCAGATGGTAATTCTCCACGTAATGCATGCATAGGCAACATGAGCCTATTTACAATCGAACTGTCTCTTTATAGGGAGATTTTATACTAGCTCCATGACTATACTTCCCAAGTGTCACTTAATGTAACGTTAGCTACTATGACACAGTCCAAAACTCAGAAACACTGAGCTTTTGTTTATGGTTTATTAAATTGTTTCAGAAACTTGCCATGGACTATAAAAGCTTTCATAAAAAGTGACTGCTCCAGTTCTGTAAGGTGTGGCCTTCCAGGATTCACTTCTTGTTGGTCTTAGCATATATTCTAAATTACTGTTCATCCTTATTTGACTGATTTAAAAGGTTGAGAACTACAAGATTATGGATGTTCTATTTTTTCCCATGTCTCTTCTTTATTGCCTTTTTTCTTTGTTATCTCTCCTCTTCTTAAAGTCTTAGTGTAATCCTCACTCCCTTCTACAGGGAACTAAATACAAACAGTTCCCTTGACAATAGCTAGTACAGGGCACCATAAAGAGCTAGCATAAAATTAAAGAAGCAGGGAAATTTCCAGTAAAAATATTGCATAAGCTATGCATATACGTAGAATATGTTTGCAGCATAATTATGAATGTGACTCTCCCTTGATACAACTTTGGTAAAGTAGCTTGAGATATTTATAATCAATAAGTAAAAGTTAACTTCAGTTAAGACCCCTTTATCCTTTTATGTGCCCTCTTTATTTTTCTGTTTCTCTGTGTGTATGTGTTTTATTCTCGCCTGTCATTCATTTCTAGGGAGGGTCACCTCTCTGCTGCTGGCTGAGAGATGGTGATGCACTGATAAAGACTAATAGCAATGTTCACAACAGTGAATCACTTGAAAATCCAGGGACTGTTTTCAAGATAAGGAGATTCTGTGAATCCAGTTAGGTATGTGTTCGTTGCTACGGGGGTCAGTGGTGGGGATGTTCCTGGCAGCTGTGATACTGAGACTCAGCGGTGAATGAATGAACGTGTGTATGTTGGGGCACCACTGCCCACATCTAAGTGTGAGTTGATAGGAATACCATACAATTTCCTAGATTAGGAATGAGAACGTATGTGATATGTAATACTGCTGCATGACACATGAATACACAATGCACTTAAAACTCTTGTACCTATTTTTTGCATACTTGGCCTCTTTCCTGGGTTTACTCTGGCATACCAAATGTAACTTATCAACTGTCCTCTTAAATATGAAGTCTTTGTCAGCTAGGGCTGCCTAGCAAACAGGAAATCTGCTTCCTGGACATTTTAGTTGGGAATACAGTTTGTTTCTCTTCTTTAAACGTTCATGGTTAAAAACAAAACAAAACAAACTCCAAACAAACAAGCAAACAAAACCCCAAAGAACATATTAATTGAGGAGAGATTCATATTAAAACTACTACAGTCCCATTTGCTATGGCACTTCCTAGGTGTGTAGGAGAGGGTAGTGCTAATTCTTTCTCTCCTTGATTCCAGCCATGCTCTTCTGGCTTATCAGCTGCCATTATCATATAACAACCCCAGCTGAGTACATGTAGAGGGCCACTGTACCAGCTTCACAACAGGTTTGTAAATCTGAATTTCTCCATCTTTTTCATGAGTTCCTAAGTCATCAACATTTTAGTCTCGATTTTGGATCTCTGAACAAGGAGAATACATTCATTAACATTACACTGCATGCACTCCTTCCTTCCTTTACAAAGACGCAATACACTAACAATAAAAGTTAAGTACATTTGAAATGTCTTTAAATTTTTTCTTATCAATTCCAATAGCAACAAATTTTCAGGTACATAAATAGAAAATAAAAATTAAATCTTCTTAAACCCTCTAGAATAATTTTAATACTGGTGTAACATATATGATATATAATATATAAACTCATATATTGCTATGATTGCAAGAGCAGGTTAAAACCAGTTTTGACAGAATTCATGGCATCAGAAGAAACTTACTTATTTTGGATGTTCTATATCCCACTGTTTTGCATTCAGTATATCATGCTATTATGTGTATCAATGTATAGGCGTATAAGAAAACAAAGGGAATCAGAAGCTATTAATGATACTGTGGCATTCATTCCCATTTCTCAATTAGATTCATATTACGTGAGAGAAGATGTGTGGCTATATTAAACTATTTTTCAACAGAAGCATGGCAAATGATAAATGTACTTCTAGCCTGGGCCTGCTAGTGTACTGGAACTAGTAGAAAACAGGATGGAACAGCAAAGACATGCTATGGCTTAATTCTGTATTCCTGCAGAGCCCTGAAATTGTCTGGCCATGATTTCTGTGTTTTGTTTTTTGCTGCACCAAATGAGACTGAAGAATTCCTTCCTGTAGTTAAAATGTGTTTTGGATGAGCAGGTGTTGATTCAGTCAAATTTTCAAGCTGATTTAACTTCCTGGGATTTCAACTGTTGAGGCACAAGGGGAAACGTTTAAAAAGTGCTGGCAACAGTAAGCGCCTATAGATCATTATTTCAGATTGTTGTTGTTGGAGGAAATGTGATGCAGTGCTTGGTTCATCAGCTAAAGTTCCATTTTACAGTATCAGTCAGGCTTGAGGAGGTCAGTCTGTTCCCAGAAAGATCTCTTCTGAAATTCTTTTGTTCTCTAACTCCATGAAAGAATTGTTGGAAGCAAAAAATAGACCGTGTCAGATGAAATTTGGTATCTTGGCATAGTTCCATTAACTTAAATGGAGTGATGCCGATTTACACAAGCTAACTGTCTGCCCTTAAGTCTGTTGTTTACAAGTCATCCAGGAGTATTTTCATACCTTTCAAGGGGAAGTTCAGATGGTCTTTAAAACCTATGACACTTTACCAACTGACGTGTAAAGCTGCAAAGC
This sequence comes from Aramus guarauna, assembly GCA_013400195.1. Lineage (NCBI taxonomy): Eukaryota > Metazoa > Chordata > Aves > Gruiformes > Aramidae > Aramus > Aramus guarauna. The sequence goes on from VXBL01010255.1 coordinate 1,881,728, forward strand.
AGTAACCAAGGCACTTTCTTTTTCCACTCTTAAGAAAGCCCAAATGCTACAAAATAGCTTTATAGCCAAAAATAGTTCTGTCTTGGTGATTTTAAAAGTTCAGATGCTGTGAACTTAACTGTTTGTATTCGGGCTGTGGTAGGGGTTCTGCTAGTAACAATGAGAATTTCTTTCCACACTAATGATTCAAAATGTATTCTTGACACCACTTGCGATCAGGCAGCTCTAGATAATCCACACTATTTATCACAGCAGCAATAGAAACCTTTTATTTTATTTCTAGATCAGCTAAAGTCTGATTTATTTTTTTTTATCTAACACCACTGAGGAGCTTCAGTCTTTCTAAGAGAGAAAAGAAATAATAGAACATCATACTTATTTCTTTTCATTTATATTAAATAACCTATTTTGGCATTTTTAATGCATGAAGTCTTTTTGATACGTGAAGTGAAAGCGTGGACATTGTCTGCAAGTCTAGAAAACATTCTACACTGGGAGACTTGGACAGACAGATCTTCTATCTGTGTCTGTATGCAGTCTCCTAAATCCATTTTGGAAAAGAACTTCAGAAGCATTCGTATGTGTTAACAAGTGAATAGCTTCTGTGACACTAGTAACCTTACTTCTGTTCCTAAAGTAAATGTTACTCAGTTTAGTTGAGTCTGTAACTGGGACTGCCTAGGCTTTTCCTATCAAGCTGTTTTTGTCAGAGAAAAGCATAATTTTCAGCTGTCCATCAGAAGAAAAAAAAAAAAAACTAAGAAAGGAACATTTTGATTTTAGTCTAGATGTTTAACCAAGTGCAAATTCATCCTTTCAGTTCAGGCTGATATTGACCTATATATTACCTGCTTACCCAGTACTGTTGATATATGTCACGGTATCCCATTTTCAGTCCCCTTCTCCTCTGTGGAAAGGGCTCTTTGACTAGACTAGAAGACCATGCTCTTCCCTTGACTGAAGTCCAGTTGGAGACTTGGTGAGTTGGAGTTGGTGCCGTTCCAGCATCTCAGGAACCCCTGAGAGGGTTGGACCACAAGATATCTTGATATGTTCCCCATGTGATCCCTCCCTTCAGAGGCAAAGTAACTTTGTTCAGATAGAATTAAAAAGCAGAGTAATTATTCTTGAATAAAATATTTTTTTTTATCCTTGGAATAGAGTATCCACATGGGGGAGTTATATCAGCGTAGCTATGGCACTGTAATTATTCTGTTAAAGTGAGGCCACTCAAATTCTTCTTCTAGCTCAACCCCAGTATGACCTGTTACCACAAGTGGGAAGAAAGGGAATAAAGAAGGTTCATTGGGCTCTTCATCACCTCCCACATAACACCTTCAAATAAAAACTGTAATTCGAGTGTGGATAAGAACAGCTATGAATGAAATAAAGTGAAACATAGAAGCTTTTTTTTTTTGTACATTATTGAAATGTTCTGCTAACAAAATGAGCCAGACAAAAGATAGAATATGATGATATGGCACAGTGCCGTGCTCCATAGAGATATCTAAGCATTTCTGAACACCTGGACTAGTGTAATCAGTAGCTTATCTTATTAATACATTGAAATGAGTTTTTAAAGACAGTATTTTGCAACTTAATATCCAGAATATTTAATTTTAAAATTAAAAAGACATATGAGAGTTGAGAATAATAGATGAGATTTTTAAAAATATGTAGTTTATTTACTTTGTTAACAGAATTTGGGTGACAGAGAATAAATCAAGACTTCAAATTTGCTCATAAGGAAATTAAGTACAGTGTTCTCTCAAAGGTCTGAGTCATAATTCTTGGTCAGATTCTGTCTTAAAATTCACTTCTATTAATAAGAAATTTAAAATGCCCCTCTAATTGCATCTTATTGCAGTAAACTCCCAGTCATTTGTTTCCCTACGGCTTTAACACTGCACATTATCCGTGTGTATCATACTGCCTCACTGCACTTCAATGTTGGTGAAATCTGGTGTCTGTACAACAGGCTGTTGTTTGTAAAGTTAGTTCCTTGTAGCAGTTGTTTCTCTTGTTAGTTTACCAAAAGTTGCTCTAAGCATCTCATGATGGGTGCAATGTAAGGGTTAACAATTCAATATACGTCACTTACAAGTTCCTAAAGTATAGTCTGTAAAGTCTGTTTTAAGAGAACTGCTTTCTTGAACTATTTCAATGAGAATGACTTCAAGCTCTTCAGGGGAGGACCTGTTCCTTTATTCTTCTCTCTTAAGCATCTATCAGGATGTGGATGCTCTGAGACACGAAAACGATTAAAACAACACTAATTAGTTTGACAAAGTAAGAGATTTAAATGTGGGAAACCTCTAAGAGATCCATTAATGTTGTAAAAATTAAAAAGGAAGTGAATAAGCCCGTGCCCATGGACTAAAGAACTGACCTCTAACAAAGCACTGATGGCAGCATACTCATTGAAGTGGGGACGCCAAGAAGTTACTATAGCTTTGGGGGTAGGAAGTATGCAAGAGAAAAAGCAAGGAATGAGCTGGCTTTTATTTCCAAATCTCACCCATCTCAAACCTGCTTTGATGGCCTTTAGCAGCATCCCACCTGCAGAATATATGTCCAGCTCCCAAACCTGTAGCCTCAGCTCAGGAATGACTCTGGTGGAGAAACAGGGGAGTAGAAGCTTCTTCCCCCAACCCTTTTGAGGTGTTGCCAGCAGCCCTGTGTGCCCTGAGTACTGCTAGCCAGGTATTTCCGGTAACAGCAGCTGGTTTTACAGTAACCAAAGGAAAAAGGTTAAACACTTCAGCTGGCTCATTATGGGATGTATAGAGGTAACAAATTTGATTCATACCTTTCTCTCTAGCAAGAATCTCATGCTTAGGAGTAGATTAGAAGTAGATTGTGTAGCCTATAAAAATTAGGAAGCATCAGCTTTATGATTGTCTATGCAAGCATCATTCTTACCATTTTATAAAACACATAGCCTTTCATTAGATATTTAGATCACCACTTTCCTGAGGGACGCTTCTTCACAAGGTGCACAAAGTCTGAAGCCACAAAGCGACAGACTTAGTTCTCACTTTCATTATAAGTCTGCTTCCCCAAGCTTTTCCTTTGTCATAAATCTCTTTCAAGAGATCGGTTTTATCCACTAGGTATGATTTTAATATAAAATGGGTTTTCAACGTTGTTTCTTTCTTTCTGGGGGTAGCATATCTGAAACAATGATTTGATTTTTATTTTTAATGTAAGAATTCTTTATTTAAATGAAGATAACCTCAAAACAGATGGAATTTAGCAGGACTACGTACTGCTAGACTACCTACTTGTATTTTCTAAGGCAAAAAAACCCAAACCACGTTTCATGTCTCATTGTAGATGTGAGTTTAATTGATTATGCTACATAAATGCATTATTTTAAGTAAGTCTTAAGAAATTCTTCCTAAAATCAAGGCTTAGATTCTGTTTGGATTTTTTTTAGCTGTTACTTGCTCTGTTGGAACAAAGTCTACTTTTCACAATGTCTACTGCATTCACAATGCCTGTTATGACCTCTCAGATCAGCCACTGCATGTAATCACCTGAATACACAACAATAATAAAAACATATTTTCCAAATAGTTATTCAGCAGCAACTGTACTTGACTGCATTCCCAGTGGAAAAAGGAAATGGCTTGGATTCAGCATTTTCAAATGGATGTAAATTAGTTTAATACAAACATAAACTTCACTGTGAAGTGAACACTAGTTATTAAAAAATAAATAAATCTGGAACAAACATGCTCCAGTAAAAAAGATTGACATGAGAGTAGCAGTTGTATTAAGAGATATTAGATTAACATCCTCTAATTTTATAAATCACACAATTTGACAGCTCATTCTATGTATATAAGGGGTAATTCATCAGAAGATTTTCTTTTTTAGCATCACAGAAAGATGTTTTACAAACCTTTACATAAGAGTTGAGATGCAAAATAAATGTGTGGGAAAAACAGAATTAGATTTACCTAGTCTTAAAGAGCCATCATCAAAAAATGATCATATGAAATTTTAATTCCTACACATGCTGCCAATAATCTTTTTTGGAGAGACAGGATGCGGGACCAGTTCTAGGTAACAATCCACTCGTTTTCTTCACTGTGGATGGGCATGGTTACTTCTGAAATGCAACCACTGGCATGTGTTTGTATTTTGCATCTAATCAGCAGATTTGAATGTAATTATGTATTTTGCAGGTGAGGTGTTAATGCGGGTTATATGGCACATCAGCTGTGTGCTGCCACTTGAAATGGTCCACTGGAAAATCTTGAGACAAACAACATTCAATTAGGCGCACAGCCATGAGCAGCTGTGCTAAGTACCACTGGCATTGCCTCAGACGTACAATTCTCAGTGTGAGCCTACTGCTAGCCGCTTTTAAAATGTGTTTATGTTGGTGACAAAAACTTTCCATCATCAATTCTTCTTAAACCTCTGTGCCTCTTAGCTGAAAAATTACAGCTGCCTGCAAGGGGAGGGATGCTCAGTCCTATTAATTTTCATTGGATGAAAAGGATCTTTTTTTCCTTCAGGCTAAAGGTTTAACCTTTATGAGTTTCATAAGTAACAAAGGGCAGCCAGATTTTTATTACATGGGGTAGAGCTGTGCATTTGTTCGAAATAATCAGCACTGGGCAATCTACTGTGTATCGATCCAAAACAAACATTATTACCCATGTAAGCTGTTTCCTTCTCAGTCTACATTTGGCATAGGAAAACAAACTTGTTTAATCATCAGTTTTCAAATGCTTACCATATATGTCACTGCAGTCTGTTATAATGTTTGGGATTCGTGACAGCGATACTATTTGGGGAAATGCATCAATAGATTTTACAGGGTGGTTTTTTCCCCTCAAAAATCCCGCATGCATATTTAGAAGCTACCTTTCTGAGTAAGCCCTTCCCCAGGTAATGCTGACTTGCTCAGCAGTCACAAGAGGAAAGAGCCAGCAACACCTTTACAACTGTATCTTTGTAGCTGTTATAAAAGTAAGCACCATACATGTTTTTTCATTTGTAGAACAGTGCTGGTTGATTCCTTCTGACTCGCTGCGGAGGGTGTGGTTTGCCAACCCTCCCGGTGTTGAAGAGTGGAAGACGTGCTATAAGGGCTTTTTGGAAAGACACACTCAGGCATGCTGATCATTGAAGGGAGGAGAGGGCAAAAGGAGGAGGACAGAAGGCAAGGAAGAGCCTTTAGGTTTAGTTTTGGAATCCTCTTTTAGTTACAAAAGCCCAAACAGCATAGAAGCTGTCTTTTGACTTGTTTACTCTATTGAGGATGAGAAAACCTTCAGCTCAGGTATAGCTAACACAGACATCATGAAAGTATGATGGATGAGAGGACAGTAGTTGGAACATGAAGAAAAAACTTATGAGGTCATTAGTATCACTTGGCAATGATGATATTGCTGTGTCGCAGGGACTGATAAAAAATGCTCACAAGCTGAAGGAAAGTTTGATCATAAAAAGGAGTTAGGATGTGAGAATTGCATCTCTTTTTCAGTGTACTTGTCTGATTCTGTCACCCTCTCAAGACTTGAGAAGGACTTTATCTGGACTTGATTTGGAACCATAGTTGCATACAAGGAGTCATATCATACTTGGGAGATGATGGAGGTGGAGATACTGAGGCATATGAGGACCACTGCCTTTGCAGTGTAAGGATAACCTACATATGCCAACAATCTGTTTCTATGTGCTTTTAACCTCTGATTAAGGGAGCCTTCCTTTTTTTTTTTTGTGTGAGTGTGTGTGTGTTTGCAACCAGCATTTCGCTAAAGGATGAGAATACTTCTTAATATCTGCCAGACTTGAACTGTGGGGAATACAGTATTACCAGTTAAGACACTAGCAGTATACAAAAGAAGCCAAGTTGTATCAATTCTTTAGTGGTGCAACAGATGTTGTGAAAGATGAGAAATCTGCTGACTAACCGCTAGTTATTTAAAAACTACAACAGGAAAAATTAAGTTAAGATACACAAAGTTATGGTCCTTCCCAATTGTCTGTAATTTTAAAAATCAGAATTAATAATAATTTTTTAAAAAATCATAATTTGTGCTTCTGGGAGACCAAATAGGCATTTGGAAGCAAACCGATCCTACTGATGAGTTAGTGAACCCAGCTAGCAAGTAGGTTGTAAAGATGGAGGGATTGCTAACCTCTGGGCATTTCAGATACATCTCATGCAGACTTAATGCAGTAATACGTGTTTGTATTGATAGAAATAGTGTGACTGACTGAATGAGAGCTTTTAGTTGTGTCTTGAAGTGAGAGCAGCCATCACGGATAAGCATACAATTTATGTATTGTTTTCATTGTTTGGTGCATAACACTGTGCTAGGTGAAGTAGAGAACTCAGAACCAAAAATAGTTTAGTAGTCATATTCTCCTTGAGTGCAATTTTAAAACTGAATTAAACTATTTTCTACACAACAGTCTTTAAAAAAAAAATAACATGGTATGGAATGCACGATTTAGTTTTGGTAAGCAAAATTAAATAGACTCATTCTTCATCGCTCGTATTTTAATCCTAACTTACACTTGAGTAGTAGACTAAATTACAGTCAGTTGTATAGTAAGGATGCTGTATTTACCTGCATAATATAAGCTAGTTCCATACAAAATCTTAGTACTTTGTCTATCATTGCTGGTTTGAGATGTGCAGCAACATTCCTCAGGCATTTCCTCCTGGAAGAATACAGCATTTCATAGCCTCGTATATCTCCTTCTAAGGAAGATGGGAATAAAGTAGACAAGAGCTAATCAAGTCTAGTTCTGTATATTTTCTCAGAGTGCCTTTGCAAACACAGTACTAAGTGAAAGCGGTCTTTTGTATGCTTTTAGCTAATATGATTTTTGTGTGGTTTAGAAAAGGAAACAGTCTAATTTTCCTGTAGTTTGTATTTCCCAATGCAAAACTGCTTTTGTTATAATTTGAATTATCTATTTTGCTTTGCATTAGTCTTTTTTTACTGTCTCTCTGCAATATTTCAAATGTAGATTCATCTGTATATTTCATTAGTGATCTCTTGAGGTCAATGTGGTCCAAACTATTTAACCTACAACATGAAAGTAGCTTTTAATAGTTATTCTTGGGAATTTTGTTTTCTAAATTTCCATCTGCTGGTGTTGAGAATTCCTTTTCAAGCAAAGAGTTACTCTGAACCTTCTGAAATATGTTTAAATCCCTGCTCCTCCTCTTCCACCTCCTTTTTCTTTTATTGTCAGCAACATAAATCTATGGTATGTAACTTAATTCATACGACATTTTAGGAAATACACAGAAGAATAAAAAAGCATACAATGCAAAGTCAGTTGTGATGATATGGGAGAAGTTCAGAACATGTGCTGTAATGTTTCTTCTGCCACTTGCAGAATGACCCATAAGAGAGTTAATAAGAGTATATCCTGCATGAAGACCTGCTCTTTTGGGTTTTTAAGATCTGTGGGTTGTATTGTTGGTTTTTGTTTGGTTTGGAGGGTTTTTTTGTTACTTTGGTACCTTTTCAGTTGCTTCTACTTTTCAAAGGATGTCATCAAGGAGAAAGATACGCTTCAAAGAGAAGCAGTAGCCAGTGTATCGCTGATTGAAGGTTTTGAATACTTGGCTGTACAATAACGAAAGATGTCTTACATAACTCTATAATTCTACAAGTTCTTGTAAAACTTAGCCTTCCTTTCACAATAGCAATATGAATGTTTCTGTCTGATCTTGTGGCTAAAGGAGCTTATGCAGGACTGTGATGCATAAATGGCGAGTTTTCTTGGGAATGGGGTGGGGGCTTTACCTTGCATGCATCACTGAGAGATTGATATTACCATTTTGCACATAAGACTATTGTCCCTGTTTTAAAGGTTGTTAAAAGACTGGAAAGATTGTAGAAAATAGTTACGTAAAAAAGGAAAGACTGGATCAAGTGCCTTTCAATAAAAGATTTAAACAAGTCAATCTGTTTAACTTATCAAAAAGATTGAGAGATTACTTAGTTGCAGTATAGAAATGAATGTTTTGATGCTAAGACAGTATTGAGTGCTAAAGACTCTCTAACAGTAGTGGGAAAAGGGGTAATAAGAGAAGGGCTAAAAGATTAAACTAGACAACCTGCAATTAGAATTTGACAAATGTTTTGAATAGAAAGGGTATTCTTTATGACTGGAGGTGGCGGATTCTCTTTTATCTCAGGATGTTTCCAAATCCATCTGAGATGACAAACCCATCTTTCAAGAAGGGTTGATATGGATTTGGCACAGGGGTTACTGAATGTAGTTAATGATCTCCGGAGTGTAGCCAGTCACTATTTCTTTGAGGTCTGTTTACCTTTAAACGTCATGAACTTTAAACTCACTCATGAATTATTATTCACATTTTTGTCTTACTATTTGAAATATTTATTTTGCCAGGCTATATTAGGAATAAAGATGTGATAGCCTTCTTATTTCTGTATATTCACATGCTTTTATGTTCTCTGATTTGGCTGGTTTGAAAGCAACATGCTCAGGAATACTTTTCTGTCCTTTTTTCATATTCATTGGTAGAAAGTAGGTGTTTAAAAAACTCTCACTCTACCCAAGGCAGTGCTAATGCAAACCTAGGTTTGTTAACCTAAGAGATTTGAGTAAGGCTATTGGAAGAAATAAGTTAGATTCTTTTCTGAAGTGAGCCTATCATGTTATGAGACTCCCTAATCTCTACAGGACAGTAGAGGAAAAAAAACCACAACAAAACAAACAAACAACAACAACAAAAAAACACACAAAAGAAAAAATATTGTATTTGGTTTGGCTTTCAGGAACTTTGAAAAAAGCAAATACCTGCAGGACCACCTACGCTTACTAGTTTTATAGCTGTCCCAGATAAAAAAGACGTAGAAAAGACAGTTCTAATTCTCTTTCCTCCTTCAATTGTGAAGGAAAAAAAAAATAAAAATCTTCCAGTATCCACCTGTTTACTATAAGGCCTATTAAAAGATAGCTGTTGAGTCGCTAAGCTAATGAGTTGCAATGCCAAAAACATACTGCAATCCTGGTTGAACAGCCACCATCAGGCTTTGAGGACACTTAATGACCTGGGTGCAGCGGGAACAGGAAGATTTGCAGATGGAGGAACATCGGTGGGCCCTTCACAGCTTGCCTGCTCAAAAAAGTTCTGAAACTTTTGAAAAGAGGACGGGTTCTTTAGGGAGAAGAAAAATGGCATAATAGAAAATCATCTTCTGAAAGTAGTATAATTACTGCTATGTATCAGGTACACATTTGTGTACTTGAATTGATTGGGAAAAGGTTGCTTCCTCATGAAACAAGACTATTTTATCCCAGCAGACATGAGAAGCAGTAAGACAATGTAGTTTGCAGTAGGTAAGGGTAAAGTTTCCTTTTATCTCCCCACTCTCTACATGGGTCTGTGTTGCTCTCACATAGGCTATGTGTCTGCTAACCTGAGGACATCAATCAGACTATGTTTCAGCAAGAAAAAAGTATGACTCTTAGCTGCGTGATCTTGGTGGGAATGAGTTTGCAATAGAGATACTTTTGGCAAGAATATTTACTTCCTTAAAGCTCTCTGGGAGTTATCCTTCCCTCATACAGAAAAATGCTTTACAATATTACCATTGGAAATTATCCCCAGGAAGACATGCCATGTAACAGAAGTAGCACAATGCAATGGCTTCTCTGCTACAGTCATTTACAAATTTATAAACTTTAAGCTATAGTAAGAAGTCTTGTTTTTGCTGCTTTTCTTAATATGATGCAGAATATCTTTAAAAAATATTCATGGAAAATGTGCTATGTCCTTTCTTTTGCTCTAATCCTCTGTATTACCTGTACAAAGAACAAGGATTTGCACACCCCCCCTCCCTCTTTTTTTGCTTATCTATGCTGCAGTCCTACCGTCATTGTTTGATTCTGCTTAAATCCCTCTGTACCTAAAGGTACAGCCTTATCAATTGAAAAGCTAATGCTATATAAGAAGTGAAAAGAACACAGAAAGGTTTCCTAGCAACTACTGTGAATCCTTCTAAAGTAAGTCAGTTAAAACCATGTAGTACGTGCTATGGGTGTAAATTAGGGAGCTAAGCTGATCCACAGATTTACAGATGCCCACTATAAAGTACAATAAAACCTGTAATAGAAGGTGAATTGCTCAAGAAGAAAATCACATCAGAGTCTTGACAGCTTTATCATTATTTAAATGATCCAGCTTAAATTCTACTACGTAGTTAGTAAGACTGAGTGTCAGAGCTAGAGCAACGGTGTACAAAAGCGCAGTTAATAGCATTGCTTAGTGTCGCTGCTGTGATTATGTCTTTTGCTGCTCTTTCTAAAAAACAACCAGCAAACGTAAACAAACAAAACAAACTCCGAGGGGCAGTTGTGGGGGAGCCATTACAAGGTGCAAATATACAAAATCACCTCTGTGAAACAGGGTCTTTCTTGTTTTGTTGTGCTTTTGCACACCGTGAATTAAATCGGATATTTCTAGCTTCGTAAAATCTGTTCAGTAAAGTGTAGGGAGGCCAACAATTATCTGTCTCCATGCTCACTGCTCTCCTGCACTCTCCCATACACTGGTATTTCAGTGTAGCTTTCTTCACTCAACACGTTTTTATTATAGATGTTTTTTTGAAGAACTCCTTGGACTGGAATTATTTAGGGAATCAAGCTAAAAACCCCACTTTTATAAAGGCAATACCTTTATTTCTGGAGCAAGCTCACTTGACACACAGCTTGGTTACATGAAATTTTGAAAAGTTTTTACCAGAAAAAATGGTTGTGGTTCACACAATTAAATTCTTTATTGTGTATTTAAGTTAATTGATGCGTTGATTTTCAGATCAAGTAGTGCAATACATTTTCATTCAACTAAAATATTCCTCATTTTATGCTTATTCAGAAATGATTAGTAATATGCATAAGAGAGAATGTAGACCTGCAAAAGCTGACTTAAGGTCTAAAATATTTAAAATTTTACATTTCAGGTGAAATTCCCTCCTTACTCCTGAGTGATTTATAGCACTTAATTAGTTCTTCAGAATCTTTAGAAACAATAAATAATACAAGCATGCAGTCAAGTATATTTGCAAGGAAGAGTACAATTAAACCAAGTAAAGTTTCCCCATTGTTCTCTAGTAAACAAATACACCCTCTAGTAAAGTGAAAAGACAGGATGGGCTTCAAGTGCCACTCATAACCCCATCCTAATGAGACAAAGTCATGTCTGAAGAATGCCGCATGTTGGAAAATGCCATCTGGGACCAAGATTTTGTGCCGGTGGTTTTTTGTTTGCTGCTTAAGTCATCACCACTGAAATGAGACTCACATGTGAAAACAAGACCCAAATCACAGTCCCTCTACAGGAGTAACACGTGCGGGCATGTGAATGCTCATGTTTTTGTCAGGATAGTTTTAGTCTTTGGTTTCTTCCATTTTGCAGATTCTGATAGGCAAACCTTGAAAAGGTCCGAAACATCCACACGCTCCGGTACTTACTCAATGCTTATCCATCCCTGGCTTCCCTGATCTGAAAATCAGGTTGGAACTGTCAACAGACTGACCTTTCTCACATGATTGTGTTATTTCTGCTTCTCCTTTTGACTTCTCACAGAAAGTGCAAAGACACAAACATGTTGAATAGCAAAAAAAAAAAAAACAAAAAAAAACCCACAAACAACCCAACAAAAAACCCAAAAAAAAAACCTGAAATGGGAACAGCAGCACTCCAAACACGAAGCAAGTTCAGAGTTGTTTTGAAGTTTGCCAATAGTCTGAGCTGGATCTTATTTTTGAGGTGCCCATTCATCCATTTGTTTCTGTGGCAAGGGGACTGACTTTCGTAACTCTTCTGGAGGGCAGGTGTGAAAATTGTGAAGCAGCAGTTTTTGCCATGTACTTCTTCCTTGCCCTCTCCAACCTCACACAGCAACCATTGCATTTTAGAAGTACTATAGTAGAAATATTAATTCACTCGGTAGATTTTAACCTTCATTTACACAAACAGGTCATGGATATATTAGGAGCACTGGGAAACTGATGTCTAGCCAGCATTGCCAAGTATTTGCGGAGATCCTTATTCCAAGCATAAAAGGAGCTGCTTGCCCCAAGGCCTGTGTTTCACTGCTCTCTCTTCACGTTCACAGGTACAGCTGTACCTGCAGCTTTCTCTTGAGGAACTATGGGAAGTTCCTGTAGTAAATGTAGATATTCCCTCATGCTAAGTGAGTGGGATATCATTTGGCTTGTTTCATTCTTTTTTCCCACCTATGAAGGGGAGGACTTCAGAGGATTTGTTGCCACGCAGTCTGCCTTCTCTCTGACCCCTAAAGGAAGGCTGGAGACTTGCAGTAGTATCCGGTGTGTATCACACACTCAGTTATTATCTCTGGCAACTGTATGTAAGCTTGCCTCATGTACTGAGGGGTGTTTGTTTTAGAAGTTGGAAGAATAAACTCCAGAAACTCCTTTATACCACTCTGAAGGAAAGGCCTACAATCTGGCTAACGTCAGGCTCCCATATAAACTTACAGTCAGTGCACGTGTGCAGAAATGCATTCTTGCTAATGGCCGGGCTACACAGTCATAATTTGTGGCTTTGGAAAGACTTGTTAAGTCATCATCTTTAGCTGTGGCAGCTGAAGGTGTGTACAATTACACTCGGCCCAGGCTGATTGCTAACAGGGTGCAAAACTGGATATACGCTGATTGCGAAACATATCAGAGGGTTTTCCTTTTACAGGAAAGCATAGTAGATGCTGCTTAGGGGCAATCGTTTCCTTTCGTCTTCATGGCATAAGAAATAGTCTCATCAAATACCATCTTCCTACTAAGATTCTTCAATACAGTACTGGAGGGGAGGCCTTAGAATCATTTGTGGAATTTAATTTTTACCCTCTGTGTAATTAAATTGCCGCTCTTTGAAGATTTGTGCGAAGTGTGGGGGAATAATTTAGATATGCAACGTAATAATGCTTCCAGATGGTAAATTCATGAGTCTGTTTTCGGGTGGTATAATTAATTATTCTAGTCTTCCATAACATTTGAACCATCATTATCTACCACAGTGTCCTAAACCCGAGCCAAAGTCTGGATACTTGCTCCTTATGTTACTTGCTTGTATTCTAGTCTTATGCTTGCCCAAATCAAGGAATTATTTTCAAGCAAAAACAATAGCTAACTGTGAAAGTCATAGAGTGTAAAAATCTGTTTACTACTACCTAGTATGGAAATTATTAGTATGCCGTGGGTTTTTTGGGTATGTTATCAGGATCTGACTTTCTGATAGTCTTTCTGATAGTCTGATACCAGCAGCAACATTGTAGTCATGAGAATAAATGAACTTACTTTATCTTTACCTACTGGCTTTTATGAAATGTAGGCTGAAATATATTATGCTATAGTTATTTTCTGCTACTGGTTTCTCTATATGCATGATTTTTTGTTCTCATACTGCATGATTTGCAAAAATTCATCTTAAAAAATAAAGCAGTGCAGTATCTGTAAATCTGTAATTGACATGGAACGTTTATTTCAGTTTATCTAAAATTTATATATGAATATGAATAAATATTGCTTATCTACTCTGCAGGTGTGTATATGCACATACATAGCATTTAGATTTCACTGTTTACCAGGTCACTTACTTAGCTTTAGCAGCTGATATTTCTTAGGATAATACGCATCCAGACTTTCATGAAATTACTTCCTGCAGTAAATCTCCTAAGTATTGAGATGTCCTGAACAGTTTCTCAGAAACATCCCTCACTGTCAACTTCTGAAACCTATTTTCATCAAGATCCTGTGCCCATAATTATTAACCTGTCCAAGAATCTTGGAACTAGTACAAGACATATTATTGATATCTAAATATTCACAGGAAAGAAAAACTGTAGAACTTAACAGATCATTAAACAGAAAGCTATATATGTAATGAAACTGCTCATCTGGACTTGAAACTGTTTGCCTTATGTTTATGGGAATAAATTCTGACAGGTTACTTAAAATTCACTTCACCCAGTTTCCTCTTACATCAGCCTGGAGCATGGTGTTCGGTCATTATTCAGGGCCAAAAAATTGGAAAAAAGCTTGCTTGCTCTGCCTTGAGAGTTCTCCCCAGCCAGTGCTGTGGAACAGAAACCCCTGCACAACATAGCAATTGGTTATGAGTAACTCATGATCGTGCATGAAGCAATTCCCTATACATTAGATTTATAATCTGTTCAATCCTTTCTTCTCAGTGCTCCTGTTCTTCAATTAGTGCCTTTTCACATGCATTTCGCTAGTCTTATTTCATCTTCTTGTAGCCTGTGCATTGTAGGCTTACTTCAGTTTTCTTTGAAGCTGATGGAAGGACTTCCACCGACTCCACTGTACCATAGATAAGAGCTGGTTTGTTTGTCTGAGGAAAAGAAACCTAGCCTAGTTTCAAACGCTATGCCCAGCTATAGTGACAATAAATTTGTGTGCACCGTCTTTCAGAATGTTCATGTACTTGTTCGTTTCCTGAAAAATGACACAATTTTACTACTATCAAGGATGCACAATAGCATGATTAAGGAAGAGTGAAGTTGATTCTCTTCTTTATACATCAGATTGCACCTCACTTCTTGTCATGAGATTTGTATTTTCAGCACTAGTGGTAATAGAAGGAAAAAAGACTATGCTATAAAATCCACCACCCCCCCTGCTTTTTTTTTTTCTTTTTTCAAATAGGAAAAAGGTCCACTCAGAATAAGAATATACGTAACTGAGAGGGAGGGAAACATCAAATTTTACAGTATTATTTTACAAAACACTTATACTGCACAGTTAAAACTATCAAAAGAAAGTGGGATGATCCTTACTGGTAAAATTCTATCTGTACAAGGCTATGCATCACTGAAGTGCTACTTAAACCCTGAAATAAGTGGGTCTCAAGTAGTTTGTAGGCCATTGCACGACAGTGGATTTCACCCTAAGAAATATCAAGTGGTATTTTTCAATCTACATCAATGCTCTGGGAAGCACAGTAGAGTCAAAATACCATTGATTCATAAATCTATGTGTGTACAGGGTGTCTATAAATATGTGTATATAGACAAACACAAAATATCAACACTAAGATGTACTTGCATTTCGTTAAGTTTTACTGAAATAAAAGTCTCATGTCAAGAGGGAGGCTTACAGTTGCTTTTCCTTTTTGTGGAAAATTTTGCAAATCACACACTAAAGAGAACTGAGCATTTTGGAATTATGGACAGCATTTTGTTTTACCAAGTGTAAAGCAGTAATAATGTTGCTTTTATTTAGTATTGTAACTAAAGATTACGATACAGTAATGCCATGCAACTATCCTGAAAGGACGTAGTGATTTGGGCATGAAAAGACTAAAATTATAGGAAAACGGAGCTCAAAATTACATGTCCTCTGAGAATTACGTCCTTGGTGTGCAAAAAGCCAGAATATCAAATATAAGCCTATTATACTTGTTACCTGCCTTTCAGTTAGAAATTGCTGCAAGCCATAAAAAACAGTGTTGTTCACACTTCTGAAGTTTAATTCAATCAGATTTGTTGAAGCTTGAGTCTTTAATAAAGGACATTTTTTCAAGAAAGTAAACTTATCTCTCTCCCCTTCAGGGTTTTCTCCCTCTTATCCTTTCCTAGTGAAACTCTGCTAAAATCAAAAACAGGACCACAACTGTCTGCTATCACATGGCAGCTTAAAGTTGCAACATGACATTGTTTTTCAGAGATGACAGATACAGATATTAAACAGGATGTCAGCTTTGAAGGATACTCAGAAAGATGTAAGAGGGGCTCTTTAATATTGACTGAATTAATGCATTAACACTTTGACCTTACCTTCCATAAATTCAAAAGGGCAACACAAAACAAAACAAGCAACACAAAAATCAACCAGCCAACCAAAAATGTCTACGTCTGACCTCAAAGATCAATAAATCAGAATTTCTAGTTCACTAGTTCTGGTGGAAAATTACCGTGTCTCCTCAGGCTGAGAGAGGATATCTTATGCGCTTTATACTGTATGTTATATTTCTTCATCTTTTGACTGTGTAATTTCTATGTAAATCACCATAGACATAAACAATGGATTTGGCAATCTTCATTTCTAAGGTTTGAGAAAGAGAAAATTAGTAACTTTCAGGGTATGTTGTGGATTATTGAAGTCAGTGGTGATTAAAACCATGCAAAATTACTTGGGACTATTAAAAAATGGCTGTTGATTTTAAAGCCTACACACTGATTTTGTTCTCCATCCTCGAGACTTGGCTTTAAGAGTATATGTGGAAAAATGTATGTATCTTTGTTCATGTGCGCAAGGGGCAGTAGCAAAATGCCTCATATGTGTGGCTAAATTATGTTAGCAATTTACATAGACTCCTGACATGCTCAGAATTTTCTGCATTTAGGTTACTTGTCTGTACAGCTAAGAAATGTGTGGCACTCTTAGCAACTTTCCCAGACGGTATCAGTCTTTCCCCCAAAGAGTGTATTTTTCTCTGTTCCTTGTTTGATTTTTTTGGGTTTTTTTTATTAAGCTGTTTAAGAGCTCCTTAAAATCCCTAGAGTTTGGGTTCTCTTTCTGCTGCCAGGGATTTTTCTTTGGTTACCAAAAGGTACTTCTTCCACACTGTCGTATGTTTTTCTGATTCTTTCTCTGGTATTAATACTTCTAAGAGCAAAAATCTTCAAGTTCTTTGCTCTGGGTTTTTTGTTGTTGTTGTTGACATTTTAACTTGCATTAAGGATTTCACTTGGTGGTTCTCAGGTGGGGGAAAGATGCACTGCTCTTTGCTTAGAGAAGTTATGGAACGAGATAAATGTTTTTCAGCTGTTTTCACAAAAATCAATCAGATGGTTGAAGTTCCAACCATTGTACATTCAGGTAAAAATCAACAAATGTTAAAAAAAAGAATTTCTTTCAATTATTCTCGGCCAAAGTGGCTGACAAAGAGGTGAATGGTTTTATACTAGTCCTTTGTACTTTCAGCCTGACACAGAAAAATTATTTGTTAGAGCCAGAAAATCTGGATGGCAGTGAAGTTGAAATTTATTTTTAGATGAGCACATTGCTGAGATGGCGCTATTAAGAAAAGGTTGATCAGTGCAGAGTCAAAATTAAGCAGGAAGTTGAGGTGTCTCCGATTCGTCTTTAGGCAGGGTTGTTAGCTCATAACAAGTTCTTCATTGGCACTCTGTTGGCATAGATTTTCTTTCTTAATTTGAAAAAGAGTTCTACAGCACACTTTATAAAATTAATGCCAAGGAATAATCTTTAATTAATGACACACTTTTTTTCCTTTAAAATTAGAAACACTTATCAAACAGTAACTCACTGTCATGATTGTAAAAATGAATACATTATATAGATATTGTCATCGCAACAGAAATAATGGCCTGATCCAAAGCCCATTAAAATCAATGAGCCCAGAATTGTATTATTCAGATTTTAGACTAAAGATTTTCTCTGTAGCTTTTATGAATGTATGACTTTCTTGTTTCTTAATGTGGTCCTGTGTTCACATAACTTTGCATTTTGTTTTCTCTTTGTAAGCGCTAAAGTATTAGTCTCTAAGAAAGCATAGCAGGACACAAAAAGGCTGACTGGAAAGTTTCCGATGTCTGTTATAATCTATGAAATGTTTTTTGGGTGGCAATAAACGGCATAATCTATTTTCACCTCAAACCTTTTGAACAGGCTGTAATCCATATTTAGTTCATTAATCAATCATTGGGAAAATTTGGTACTTGGTTGGCAATCAGATACAGTGATTGCCTTCATCACAGGACATCATTAGCCAGAGCCAAACCTCTCTTTTGAATATGATGGATAGTTTGTTATCTTTGCTTGAGGGAATATTGAAAATCGCTTTCAGTGAATACTTCTTCAAAAACTAATGCATTTTGGTTCCCATTTTTAGGCTCTCTTGTTGTCAACTATCTTTGTTATAGAAATGTTATTTTCATAAGTGGCTGTACAAAGGACTTAGTGAGTTGGCATGGCCATGTGCAGAACTAGATTTTTGATGTTTCCACATACTTTTTGCTTTGTTTGTTCATCTACCAGTCAGAAAACAGGTGAGATGCTGTGTGATTTGACTGAGCAGTGGCAACTAAACTGTACAGCTTGAATAGTGAATTTTAAATACTCTAAGAAATGATCCAGAGAGGTGATAATGAATGCACTCAGGAAATCATTATCATCTTGCTAGTATTCTAGAAGCAGAAAATTAAGTTGAGTAAATTAGGGTAAAATTTGTAGGCTAAATTATCCATTTTGTATTCTTTGTTCAGCTGCATTATTTTCCTATTTCTAATCAGGAAAACAGAAAAGAAAAAGCTCTCTCATTGATATCATGCAAGCGACAACTATACTGCAAATTTATGTTATTTGCAATGGAGTCAATTTTAAAGGACACAATACGAGCACAAATACATTGATAACATTAACTAAGACTTCCATAGGTGCGTAGGCTTAGGAAATACTCTGTGTTGCTACATCCACTCAAAAGTGCTTAAGTTTTTCAACAGTGCTTGGGAAGAGACCGAACGGGGTATTGTGCTTTATTTCTTAACACCAAGGAGTTTCAACTTGTAGGCTGTTAACTTCACAAAATATGAAATTTCCCATTTAATATTAGAAGTGGAGGTATATGCATGTGAGTCTTAAAATTATATAAAGCATGGTATTTTTAAAATCCTTACAAAAAAGGCTTAGGCATCTGAACCTGCACTTACCTTCCGACATATCACTTAGTCTGTAGGGCCGGTGGCTGTGCCTCCAGTGCTTCATCACCTGCCCAGCCCCCATGTTCACCACCGTGTGCTTGAGGCACCGTAGCCTGTTAGGGCATGCCTGGAAATATTTGGCACGTTCAGGAATATAGGCTTACCAGGGTTGAAGCCACGATACTGAACAACAGATAGAAAAAGCTCAGGCTTTCTCCATTGCTGCACTCTGGATACATAGGAGTGTGCAGCCTATTTGGAGGTGAGATGTGTTTGGGCTCACACATGAAATACGGTATAGATACAGCCTCACAGACTGCCTCCAGAACGGGTGATCTCATCAAAGAGGCAAAGTGAAAACTCTATCAAATGACGTTAGACCCTGGAACCTGATAAAGTCAGGACAGGTTAATTAAATGAGCAACTGCCCACAGTGTCTCTGCTCATTTGGGATTTTGTACTCACTATGACAGACATGAAGAAATATCTCTTGTTTTGTACTACAGCTGCATCTTAGGATCATAGGAAATCCCTTCTGCCTAAACTGATCAGATTCAGAGTCAGTCTTCTGCCACTGATGCTCTAATCTCCTCTCCTTTTGCATCATCTATCACGAGGTACCAATGAACCGTACTGACCTGTGAGAATAATGGAGAGAGAGGGGGGTATTTGTAGGTTAATATGTCGGTTGTGCTGGATAACAGATGGTCATAATGATCTGGTCCGTGATGTGATGTTACAGTCAGTAAAGTAACAACGCTGTGGAGGCAAGCTACAGAGAAGCATCTTCAATAAAGCATTGGCGGGAGAGCAGGGGGAGGGGGGAGAGAAAATAAACAAAAAATACTTGTTAAATGTACAGGAAAAAATCTTCAAACAGATGAAGGGAAAGATGAGAGAACCAAAAAAAGAATTTAAGGTTCTAAAGACGAGGAGCTACATAAAAATAATTGTTTCGTTCTGCAGCTTAGGGCAGTACTGTAGCTCTTTATTAGGCAATTATTTTCTGTCATTTTGAAGACTTTATCTCTTCCAACAACATAAAGATTCTACCTTAATTCTTTACAGCCATGTTCCCTCCACCCCTGTAATAGTATGCACCTACTCTGTAATTCTTCTTTTCTCTTGTCAAGCAGTGGGCTTTTTGTGTTATCACAGCAACTTGTCAATACCTGCATAGCAAAACTGATAGTAAACCCAACATTTTTGTATAGTAACATGTTTTACCTCAATACTATCTGGGCTAGATTCTGATAACCTTATTTATAATGAACAGTGTCTTCCTCTGAGTGGTAGATTCCCTTATGGGATAAAGTGCTATCAATATCTGTCCCTTAAGTTTTAAATTAAAGGATCACACTTTATCAGTCAGTGAAATACCAGCACCTTTGGGATGAGATGTGACAACACTTTAACAGTACATACCACTGCTACCTAACAATTTAAGTGAGAAAATGAAGAACACCGTAGCCACTTGAAGAGGCAGAGGAAATTTAACTGGGTCGGTAATATTAATAGGATTGGTCATTGCCAAGACAGCAAAGTTACAACTTGCATACCTCCAAAAAGTAGCTTGTGAGAATGAATAATAAAAGGTTGCCAGAAGACCCGCAGTTTCAGATTTTGTGGGAAAAGGCAGCGCTGCTTCAAGTACTGCACCAGCTAGCACGGCACCTGGGATGCCTCAGGAGTGAGGATGCTGCTCTAGTGCTGTTCCCTGCAGCACCGTCTGCCTCCTGCCCAAATGGTAGCTGAGTATTGCAAACTTAGTCAAAACTGGAGCTGCGACGTTGGTTTCTTTGGCCAAGAGACACAATATTTTTCTGTCTAGCTGCATCAGGACTTTCAGTCAGTGTTTTAGTGCTTTCCTGCCCTGCAAATACTGTCTTGATAGCCACATGTACTGAGGCTATGCGGAATTGTAGTCGTGCCCTCAGTAAGCAGGTAAAACTGAACACCAGTGTCAGTCCCCACTGCCAGCTCTCTTGGACGGCTCTGGTGTCTCTGGACACATCAGCAGTTACAGCTGGTGTTACAGCCCCCGTCTGGTGGTTGGATATGCTAATTCAGCCCTGAGCCTTGACCTCGTTCAGCTAGGGGTAATTCATTAAGCAAACCTTCAGTTACTGGAAGGGTGCTGTTCCCCTTCCCCTTCGGCAGGAACAGCACCTTTCTTTTGTCTTTCCTCAGGTTTTTCCTTTTACTCCCCTTTGAAGTTCCACAGTAATTCACTTCTCATTTCCCTCTGTTCCTACCTGGAGAATCCTTTTGCAAACAAGTGACAGGTATCTGTAAATTATTTTGTTTATTTTACTGATTTTATATTTATATCCTCCTCTTTGATTTTTTTTCCTCTCTTTATTCAGAAGCTTTTCAGTGGAATATGGTTTCATATCGGTTCATTGTTAGACTAGAAAAAGGCTATGGAATAAGTAAAGTGGGGTCACAGCTGTACACATCTCTGTTTTTTACATGCAAGTAAAGTCTTTGATTGCCATAAAGTACTTGCATTTTTTATCTTTCTATGATTTATCAGAACTATCAAATGAGATTGTTTTGTTAAGGAAAACCAAACAGACCGATACATTCTTCCACTGTCTCTTAAAGAGCTTCTGTTTTGAATTTTGCAGTGGAAAACATTACAGTCACTAGGATTTCGATTGTGACTAGGAAATATATTCTCTTTGGCATAATTAGCCACTGAAGATGCTGTCTGCTAAGCTGTATACCAAGTGGTACATACTGGCTGAAGGATGAAGGTTGACAGAGTGAGGGCAAGGAAATATTGAAAGTTAAGTGGGTAGATAGAGTCAAAGAGATTGTGAAAACAAGATGAGAAAAAGGTTAGTGATGGAGTAGGGCTTGAACAGTGAGGGGTAGAATTGGACTGTAGAGCTGCAAGATGGTTTAGGAGAGATGAAAGGCATCAGAGCAGAGGGAGGAAAGAAAAAGGAAAGAGAAAGTAGTCAAGAAGCTGGGAGACAGAATGACAAGACTGAAAAAGAACAGGAAAAGGTTGGGGGGAACATGACAGAAAAGGAAGTGAGAGATTAAGGAAAAGTTGAAAAAGATAATCCTGTACAATTGGCCCTGTCTGCACAAACCGCAAAGTGGAACCATAAAGATTTGTCTTTTGTTTTTTATAAAGTTCTCTTGACTTACATCAAGTTTCATGAGATATTACTGCAGGGTCAGGGTACTAACCGGGGAAGGAAATAGTTAAAGGAACAGATGGCATAGAATACAAATGAATACAGCAGAAGGAAATGAAATGTAAAGGGTTTTGGTTTTTGGTTTTGTTTTTTTGTTGTTTTTTTTTGTTTGTTTGTTTGTTTTTGTTTTTTTTTGTTTTTTGTTTTTTGTTTTTTGTTTTTAAAAGGGTGTTTGTGTGTGTGTTTAGAATCAAGATGAACATCCTGAAGACTACACTGACTCCAATGAGAAGGTGGAAATGCAGAATCCTGCTAAGCTAGAAGTTTACTGATCCATTTCAGGACACTTGTGTGGCTAGGCTGCTTGCGGTAATTAATTCCTGCATACGCCACTGTTGGTAGTAAACCATCTTAAGTCTGAGTTCCATTAGCATGAGTTGGCAGGGCTTGGCTGATATAAATTGTGATTAGAAGTCCTTAATGAGACTCCCTAAAATATTGCTCCTGGATATTCATTGATTGTACTATAGTTTGAAATTTTTGGGTTTAGATAGTTTCCTTATCCAGGAGGCAAAATGTATTGGCTATTGGAGAAATGTTATTTGCATAAATTATATCAAATGTGTAAATCCAGTGAAACTTTTGAATGGAGAAAAAGAAAACCAGCAATATCTGGTTTTGTTATCTGGGAAATGGTGTTAATGTCAATATGAAAAAGATGGATAAAGAGATAAAAGCATTGTTCTTCCTTGGAGAAATAGTTTACAATTTATTTTCCCTATTGTTTTTTGTTACAACCGGTGATTTAGATTTGTTGTCAGTTATTATATGGAACACTACATTGGCAATAGAATATTTTTTTTCCTCTCTCTTTTTCTTATTCTTCTTTACAACTTGACAAACATGATTTCCAGCTGTATCTTTATCCTCTCTAATACAGAGCGTGCTTTTCAAGAATATGAATAAAACCCAAAAGCAACAGTGTGTATGTTACAGAAATGTGAGACTTCGTCCACAAGTTGTCCCACAGATTGTTTTTTCTAGAGATTTATTCTTTCAAATATGTATTGCTTAGTATATTCATTATGTTCATAAAGGTAAGTGCCATTTACCTAGTGCCTTAATTTAATTGAAGTGACTGTGGTTAGTTCAAATACCTGACATAGTGTAGGACTGTACCGATCAAGGCATTTGCTTAAATACATGACTTGGGTATTGAAGACAGTAGGGCTAAACACTAAAACATGTACTTAAGATTAAAGACTGAAATATCCTTTAGGGCTAAACATATTCTTTAGTAAATGTACTAAGACCCTAATATTATTGCTTATATCCCTCTACCCTTTGAGACTTGTAATGCGTGGGGTTTTTGCCAATGTAAATCTGACAAGCTCACCGTCAGAAGATCTTGTCCTGATTCCCTACCAATAAAATCCAGTAAATTCCACAGATCGCAGCCAGAGTTATGATCATATATAGATACAGTCACATGCTGTGGTAGATGAACAGGTAATATCAGTAATATAAAGCTTCAGGACAGAAAACAACTGGTAACAGTGAAAATGTCCGTTCAGTTTGCAGGTTTCTTCCTTTGGTACTTAGCCTCCTTCGCACCATGTGCAGAGTTACATGACAGCAGTATAAACCATCCCCATAAAGGCTTCACTGGTTTATTTATTTATGTACTTATTTTACATTTGCACCACTATTATCATGATGAAAATCTAAATCTCTAGTGACGAGCATGCAAAGACACACAGCACCTTAAATTGGCAGAATCGGAAAGGGGAAGTTCACAAGACTTGGCTGAGAGAGGATGAATGCTTCTGGTGTCACGGAAAATCTCTCAGTACCTGTGCTCATAAGCAGTGTGTGTGAAGTCTGTGTACCCTCAATGAGTACTTTGAAAGACCGTTGTGTCACTTCAATCACAGCTCCGTCAGAAGTGATGTGCCAGAAAACCTCAGTGTCAAATTCTGCCTGTTTGAACTACCCAGAGCATCAACATGGGTAACTAAAAAAATAAGCTATCAAAGTGAGAAGCGTGATTTTGTATTACAACAATTTGTTTTCTAAAGAAGGCAGAATACCAAAACAAACCAGCTTGATTTATGTGTCAGTTTTTAAGTTGAGCATGCATCTAATACTTAGTCCTGAAAAGTGCTGAGAACCCACAACTCCCATTGAATCAGTATTTGCTTCCAGTATAAAGAAAATTAGAGAAGGCTATTTCTGAGAGCTGAGGGAGCTGGCACTCAGAGTAAGTCATAGGGATTGGCTTGGCAAGTAAATATCATCATCTTCCAAAATTGTTTCTGATCCAGTTCTCATAATGACAGCCAAGCTTCCAAATCAAGTCAGAGTCAGCAATACGAACAAGTTGGAGCTCTTCCTTTTCACACTCCAAGTGCTTTTTTGCCCTCCTCTATAGTCCTCTGATGGTCCTTATTTCCACTTTCCTCTTCTGTGAGACCTTCCTCACCCCTCCTCTCACTCCCCATAACAGGCTGCCAGACCCCTGACAGGCAGCAAGGGCTCTCTGCTCCACTCCCTCGGTTGCAGGCGAAGGAGTGATGCTTTCCAGCCCCCTCAGGCAGTCCAGCATTGGCCCTCAGTGCTCTTTGCAGGCATGGACATAGTGCGCTTCAGCATCTCATGTACTTTGGAACTAGGTTTTAATCTCAAAGCAGCTGGGGAAGCAGCCTGTGAACATGTGCAGCCCTTAGCACTATCATATCCAGTGGCAGCGGAAGGTACTCAGGGATTAATTCTGTACCAAACCTGCTGCTCCTGCCTTCAGCCTGAGGAACGGCACTTCCCTGGCCTGTGCTGCGGGGTCTTCCCTGCCAGCCTCTCCCCCCTCCCCAGACACTTTTACTCTTCTTTTTGTGCCTGCCTCTCTCTCTTTTAGACTTGCATTAAAAGAAGAGCAAAGAGGAATTATGATCCACAGAGTTGCAAAGAAAAGAAAAAAACCTACCAGATAGTGGCATGTTTTCTCTGGTTTAAGTATTTTAATGTTTTTGGAAGCTTGGTTTTGAGTACTTGAAGTTGACAGGTGCCAAACTGAAGCACCGAGTAGTTCTAGCAAGTCTTAAGAAATCCATGGAGTATTTTAGCAAACAGCCAGGCTCCTAGTTTGACTGCTAAGTATCTATCAAATACTGTCACTTGGAAGCCCACAATAATACTATTAGGGAAAAATCTCTGTCCTGGATGCAGCCGTGTTTAGTGTTGGTGGAGATGGGCTGGGCATGGTGGTGAACCTGATGTGAAAGAGACTGTCTCTAACGAGGTTAATAGATGGCTGTGACCTTTCAAATCCTATGGAATTGTGTGCATGGAAATGGCATTTCTTTGTTTAGATGGAAGATTTTATTGGAAACTCTTACCCATTTAAAAATAGAGAGATGCTTAGTAAAACATGCATTAAATCATGCTTTCTGTAGGGATTGCTCTCCTTGTTTCTTGTGTGAAGAACAGAGTATCACATGCCTCATTAAGGCCACCATATGTAGGGGCTTTTTCTCCTCTCACGTAACACAGATTTAACTCAAATACTCAGTTGCATGGTTTTCAAATTCTATCTAAAATAGTCTGCTCGCAAGCTGTATTTCCTAATTGGGGGGAAAAATCCTTTCCTTAAATATCTCCCTGTGCAACTCAGAGTAGGATATGGCCTAGTGTCTTGCTAAGAATAACAAAAGCAATAAAAGTTCTAAATGGATAGATGACAGCATCCACTTCTACATTTTTTATTAAATATGTTCCTCTAGACTGAAGGGCAGAAGGAGTACATGGTATTTATGAAGTCACCTTAGCTTAGCAAGCAATAGTAGTACAAATACTTTTAGCTGTAATTATGAATTTTGCTGGCACATCACTAAATTAGCCAAGTGACAAAATTAGCTGGTTGTTTGGCTAAAGACCAAAAAGAATTAATCTGAACCACTGATGTTACTATCCCTGGGCAGTGCAAGGCTTTTAATAAACCACAGAATCAGAAAGAGTAAAACAGGAAAATGTAGCTTGCCACAAGCAGTGTTTGGTAGGCGTATATCACTTACAAACCATTTAACAGATGGGTAAAAGAAGTGCAACCCTTGAGGATGAGTAAACAGACCTGATCTTGCTTCCACTGAAGTAAACCAACACAAATTTTATGGACCCCAAAAGGAAAAGACTTGTAAGAGGGGAATATAAGAATGTAAGTTTTTATAGGTCAGAGACTTTGGGGAAAAGGAGGAGAGAGCAGTTCTTTCACAAGATGGTGTTAACTGTTCATCTGAATAGAAATGCTCAGTTGTGTACAGCCTTCTAGACATGCTCAAAACAAAGCAGATCATTCCATGCATCATATAAATATATATTATTTGAAGATAGACTTATAAAGACTGATATGAATATCAAAACTTTGATCAGTATAGACATCGATCTAAGTCCTACCTTAGATGATGCCTTTGATGCCTTCCACTGGTACAGCAAGTTTGTTGTGCAAATGGCCCTTAGAGCTTTAATTGTCAAAACTAAAAGACTATATCAGCCTACACAGTTTCCTTGAGCAGTCTTTGAAAGATTATACATCAAACAGACACACTATTGGCAGCTTTCAACCCTACAATATCAGTAAAATACTGATCTGAGCAGGGTAACTGAAGTAAACTACTGAATTGAGAAAAATCAAACAATACAAAACTTCAGTTTAATTAAAGTTACTTGCATTTAGTAATTGAGAGAGAAATAGAATTAATGGTAAAATGCTTTGTGCATGGCATCAGTAGGAGAGGGGTTGAAATCATAGAAGATAAAATGGCAGGATGTTTCTGTGAAAGGAGATGGAAATACATGATAATTAATGTTAAATGTTAATTTTATTTCTGTCCAGACATAAAACTAGGAAATCCATTTATTTTGCAGTGTTGCTTCTCGTCCTCTTGGTAAATACTATCGTCATGACCTGTCCTTTAGAAAAGTGGCAGTAGAAATAGTGACTTCCATGGGATGCTATTGGTAACAGCATTCACATGGGAGCAGCTGGATTAAAGTCAGACTTGGAACTGCTGGATACTTGGCCAGATGCCATGTACATGTGCATTCAGAAATGAAGGAAGGACAGTAGAAATCATAATAAATATGGAATAGTTCAACAAAATAGCTTTTTTTCTGAAGAAAAGAATAAAAGGCACACTTACATCTGCAGAGAGGAAAAGATAGTTATCTTTTCCCCTCTACTGACCTTGAGGGCTTCTGGGGCCAGGCACCCCTTGGTGCAATTTAGAGTTGTCTCAGAACTGCTTACCGTAATCAAGTCGTGTTCTCATAAGTTCAAGAGAGCTCCCTGTGCCAGGGGTGGCCAGGAATAGGTACCGAAAGCTGCCAATGTGGCTTTCTGGCTGAGAGATCTCAGCTGGTTCCTCAATCCAGCTTTGTAAATTGGCAGAAGAATAAGATTGCCACCTGGCTAGTAGAAAAAAAAAAAAGAAGCAACAAACCCAAAATTAATCCTTGCTTACTTCTTTCCACGATGACTTGCACGTGTGCCGATGCACTCTGGCCGAGATCGCCATGTCCCCAGCCTTTGCATGGCAGCTTTGCTGCCCCAGCACCCCACGACTTCTTCCTGCCACCCAAAGGCACCCGCTGCCACCACAACGGCACCAAGGCAGATCAGTGAGGAACGGCCGGGCAGGGGCTGTGTAACAGAACGTGGATGGAGTCCAGTGTTTTAGCTCAAAGCACAGCAGGCTGTGCAGTGCACCAGGGTTGCTTTTCAAATCTCTCGCACGTGGGGGAAGGCCCATGGGAAGGCAGAAGAGGTGAAGTGGCTAACTTTCTGCAGATGAGACACAGCTCACCGTGATGATGAGGTAACACCACAAACCACTCTCTCTGATTCTCTTCCTGGAGGGCATTTTAGATGTGAACCAGCGGATAGTTGCTTCCAGGTTGTAGATGCTGCTCTGCCTGTTGGTGTCATCTTCCTCATGCTGGGCAACTGGAGACGATTATGTCGCAGCATCTCAAAGCGTTAACCACCGCTAGACTGGGGATATACCCAGTACCCACAGGAAGGGCTTTGTTGCTCACTCCAGTCACTTTGTTAGGTTGTCCAAATAATAAGTGGTCAAACACAGAATATTAACAACTTACGGAAAAACAAAAACCAAATCTCTTTATAAATGCTTGAAAATTTCTATTACACATAGTACTTGCATCATGAGACTGTTTTAAATGTCATAAAAAATTGGCATTTTTTTCCCATCAAAGACCAAGAATGTATGTTACATACAATTTTAAAAACAAAATATTAGCCTAAAGAGCCAGATTCAAGACTCGTACTGAGCATACTTAAAGCACCATTGACTGCTTTTAGAAAATCCACAGTGTAAGAGCAGACAAGACATTCTTAACCCTATGTAAAACTAGACAAAACATGAGTTTGCCTAGTAAGTGAAAGAGATTTTGTTTACCATTTATAGACAATTTTTTGGTATGGATTTAAAAAGTTCACTCAAATGTCTGAGAGGATTTCAAGTTCTGGAAATACAATTAACTATAGAGCATGGGATTAAGGAAAAGGATATTGAACAGCAAAATACAAGGGAGACACAAAACCTGAAATACCAGAGATGTACCAGATGGAAAAAACTTCCAGAGGAAGTATTGATCTTCTTCCCACTTACCTTCACAAGCTTATGAACAATTATTGAAATGAGAAGAATAAGCCTAACATAGAGCTGTATTTCTAAAAGCCTTGAAACCATTCTAGATGCTCTAAAAAGAATATTTAAAGCATTTCTAAAGAGCTGGAAATGTTCTTAGATAATACTCTGTTTTGGTTATCAACAACTCTTTCTGTTTTATACAAATTTTAGTGCAAGACAGAGCTGCAAGCGACGTCACAGGGTCAGCTAATCCATTACCTGAAGAGACAGACTACTGGAAGATGTTTGTCTAACTGCCTTTTAAAAACCTTCAGTTTCCCAGATTACAAAATGTCCCTGAAATAACATCCCTTGGAACCTACTCTAGCATCTTACTACCTCTTATTAGGGAGATGTTTCTGTAACGTCCAGCTCAGCTATCACTCTGCAATTCAAACAAATTGTATTTGTTGCTGTCAGACAGCAGATTCTCTTCTGCATAATAGATAAGCACAACATTACATTACTACCCTCCCTGAAACCTTCTTTTAAATAGCTGTAGACTGTTATGATGGAGACCAAGCAAACACAATTCTTTTTTGTTGCTGTTTCTTATGGTTTTTCAAAGTTTCAGTATTTTTTTTTGTTCAGTTCCAGATTCTTTTAGGAGTCCACTCTATATCATCCAAAAGGAAGATGAAAATGTCAAAACATTTTTTTACCTTTAAAATGTGCAATACTAGAATTCTTAATCTAAAGTTATATTTTGCTTTGATAATTGAAAAGATAAACATATTTTTTAAATTATTTAAAGGGTAAATGTACAATCAAAATAAAATATTTGTTCCAGATAGGGCGATTTTTTTTGTCCCGGGGATGGGTAGGTAATACTTTAAGATAATAGAAGTGACAATCTTTTAAAATTTCTGGCAGCCTACTACAAGTTTAATTATTTGAACAACTTCAGTTTAAATATTTCATAGGAAAACCAGCAAGGTTAAGAAAGAACAAAGTGTATTTCAAACAGTACAGTTAGATAACCTTGTATAAAACTCCTCAAGACACAGATGGCAAATATAGATCCTAGAAGACAATAGCAATTACTAGTTCCTTGAATTCTCCCTAGGGTCGGGAAAAAAAAAAAGAAATCGATAATAACCACCATTATCCTAACTCCTCGGCATGTGAGCTTTACCTTCCAACAAGCGCTATTAAACAAATTCAGATAAATGACATAGTACAATCAGTGACATTCACACAGGACTGGCTTTTGCAACATGCTTTTTAAAGACAGACGATCTATCCGGAAAGAGATCTTTTTATTTTTAAGCAGATGACAAGAAATATTTGGCCTGATCTTAACCGTAAAACAAACTCACTTCATGCTGTCCTGAGCTAATCAGAGTTTAGCGAGAAGCAGGACTGCCACATGGAAATCTGCAGGCTGCCATTCCAACGTTAGAAAAAGGATGCTCCATTTTGGGACGAGTCATTTGACTTGTGCTGCAGAAGTTATGTGTTTTCTTATCTTTCAGGAGAACATTCCCCTCGTGTTTTCCATCTTGATTCATGATTCACTCATGATCATTTGATGATCCTAAAAGAACAACGAACAACTTCTTGAAAGCTTGCAGCCAGGACTGGAAGCATTCACAGGCCGCATGACAGGAATGCCAACTGGGTTAGAAATATAAACAGGAAATTCAGTAAGGCTGGATTTTGTAACACAGAAGTCAAGGGGCAGCTTTGTCACAGACTTGCATAATCAAGCCCTAAGTGAACTCAACAACACGGAGAGAATGAAAAAATAAAAACAAAGGGAAACACTACAGCATTTCAGTGCTGGTTTTCTAAGTAAGACTCTCCCGTCCTTCTAAATTGTTCCTTGTAGTAAATCCGTTTTCAAAACATGATTTTGGCTAAATAAGATGATCATTAAAATCTTGGCCCGTGGAATAACACACTGATTTTTTTTACCAAAATTTTGCTTACTAATAATGAACCATATTCATTGGAAATAAGTACTTCTTGGAAGAAAGAAAATGTCTTTTTAGCAAAGTGTACATCTTCAGAGAGAGACTGGTTTGTATTGAGATTATAAGAAGAATAACAGTAAATGTCATTGAATTTCTAAGTCTGAAAATTAGATGGTGAATTCTCAAAGTAAATTATTATGGAAACTTAGTTTTTCAGTTAGCAGGATTTTCCTCTGTATTTGGTAAAATGGAGGCTTGTCTGGAGTGAGCTGTGATAATTAGCACATTCCTATTGTATCGTTGTAATAATTCATGTTTCAAATCGGTTAAGAAAAGAGCATCTGACTGCAAACAAAAATCAGTGGTATTTGAAACGTTTCTTTATATGCCCATCAGACCCTGGGACACAGCACACACATTTTCAACTTACCTCAGTCTGTGCACCCTGAAAAAACCTAAATTCAAAAATATGTCTTTGTAAGCTTCATAATGAATGTTTTTATTAACCCAACTATTAAATAGGCATAAGAATTTTGCAAAAAGGTACCATGCTGTAACAAACCAAAACTGCCTGTTTCTTACCATTTCCTGGTAAGATGAGCCACGCAAGCAAACTGGAAATTGTCCCTTGTTTTGGGGGTTTGAATAGGAGAGGCACAATTTCAGGTTCCTGCACTCGCTGGTGATGGGCAGAGGACCGAAGCGCTCCCGGTGCAGAGTTTATGCTCGGAGGGGTGGCAGCCCCGGAGCACCCAGGGGCCCTGCAGGACCGGCTGCAGCCACAGCCCTGCCACATCAGTCCTGCATCCGCTGTGCCCGTGGGAGAGATGGAGCCTGGAGTGAAGTGCTGATGGAGTTTAGGAAAAAGAGAGCTTTTGTGTGAAAGAGCATCTGCTTCTGAAAATGGCAATTCGCTCCTTACTTGAGTAGATTTTTAACCTCCAATACAGTATTTAGCACGCTGGGGAGCCATGCGAAGGTTTGGGAGGGCTTTAACTGTGTGGTTCAGATACTTAAGTATGCAGTGAGAACCTGTGTTGTTTTTCATTTGCATTCAAAAATAATGTGGTACGTTTTTCCAGTCTACTGTAGATAAATTCAGTGGTTCCATCCATGTTAATAAAAGTCATGCAATATCAGCACAGACCAACGCAGAAATTATCCCATAGTGATGTTTAAATTAGTAGAGAAAAATGTGCTCACTCCATGTAATGCTGGCTCCTTTTTACCCTTTTCTTTTTAATTTCTATTAATACAAATTATTTGAGCATTAGTATATTGGCTGTAATTAGCTTTCATCTTTCCCCTTTTGATTTAAATATTGCCAAACTCCATTAAAACGGCTGTATGAAAGCCAGAAAATGGTTTACTAGTGAATTCCAAGTGCGTGTCTTTGTTGCAGTGTAAATTGAAAGGTCACAAGCAGTGATATAATTGCTTGGTATATATTCTAGTAATTGCACTTTTAAAGTGTAAAGCACACTAAAATTGTGAGATAAACTGTGCTGTGTGCTGGTAAAAC
The DNA here is from genome assembly GCA_013400195.1 of Aramus guarauna. Lineage (NCBI taxonomy): Eukaryota > Metazoa > Chordata > Aves > Gruiformes > Aramidae > Aramus > Aramus guarauna. The sequence continues at coordinate 1,913,747 of VXBL01010255.1, forward strand.
ATCAGACGCGTCTGAATCAAGGTCACAAAACATGACAACGTAAGAAAAATGGTTCTAACATCTGTTAAAAAACTTTTGATACGGGTCCAGCTCCCTTTTAATTTAATTCGCGGTGATACGCTCACCTGCACTGCTCCTGCTGTCGGCCTCTTTGCTTCTCAGAGCAGGGAAGCTTGGAAAATCCAAGAGCAGCAAGCTGCCTTCCCCTTTGATTCGTGGGATGTGCTCCGTCCAGGCAAGAATGTAGGAATTCTGTGTTATTTCTAAGTATTTGTCTCTCTCAAAAGGTATGCTTATCATTTCTCTAAAGTAGCATTGTCAAGATGAAAAATGAGAGACTTAGTAGTTAGAAAAAAATTAAGATTGTGAGACTCTGATTTAGCTTTAGCTAGTATCTGCAAAAATTGATGAATAACAGCTGCAGAATTGGTATTTGCTTAATCCTGCAAAGTGTTGGCTCTTGAGTGATAAAATGCACCCTAAATTCCTAGGTTGTAAGAGAATATATGTTTCCCCTTTTTAATTAATCAGCAAACTTACCGTCTTGAGCCAACGTCTCATCATTTAATCTCCACTCTTTCCAGTGTCATTAGTACTTCCTGATACCTATGTGGAGCTTACATTGATGCATCAGTGCTTTCAACGTATGTCATCTTTCAATCAGATATCATAAAACAAAGACTGAGGAAACAAAAATTATTTTAAAGCCACTTGCTCAGCATCAGATTGGAACATCCATCACTTTTTAGGACATATTTAGTATTATAACATATTTAATCCTTAAAAGTGGAATGATTTCCTCCTAGTTTCAATATATGAAATTATGAAGTTTAAGACAAGGAAGAAAAAATATAGTGTCTTTTATAAGGGTGTTATGAAATGGCAGCTTTCAAATTGCTTAGCCTTTGTAGGAATTAATATGGCTGAAAAAGCTGAGCAACCATTTTGGCTCTAGTAATTCCTATGTAGGGTCAGGAAAGCAAAATGACAGGAAAATTCTTGCAAGAGTTCCAATTTCTCTCTAGAAATTTTGGCACAGTTTCAGAATGTCAAAATTGCTTTTATTTGCTACTAGAAATTGTGTTGACTTTTTCCCTAAAAATTATTTTTTATGCAGAAATTTTCAAAACAGTTATTCAGCCAGAAAAAAAAAGACAGTTGTTCAACTGCTCTATTATTACTGGCGATGTAGGAGGTACCTGTTAAACCCCAAACCTAATTCACTGTTTTCTTTCATCTTATTTATCGCATGCAACTGAATGTGAAAAAAAAAGTAAATACAGCAGCAGCATTCACTGTTACATAAGGGCCAGATTTTGTAAATGGACTTCCACATAATATGACTAAAATACAACCTAAGTGGAATTTCGACAATAAATTAAAAGAAAAAAAAGAAATTATACAGAAGATCCTTTCCACTGGAATTTTCATTCAATTGCTGGAAAATACATGCAGGTACTGAAAAGGTCAGAGACATGCAGCAGTGAAGTAACTGCATTCTGCTGTCCAAAACATTCCCAAGAAGTGCATTTCCAATCCCCCGTGAAGATATTCTTGAAACAGAATTTTATCATCTCATGCATAAATATTTGTGCCGAGAAGACTTTTACATAAATAAAGCTTGGAACACAATCAGGCAATAAAAAAGAGGTATGTTACTTTTATAGATAAGGAATGTTTCCAGAGAGCTGGGAAAGAAAAAAAAAAAAGTAAAAAAAAAGTTTTCCAGAGTGTAGATGGATGGCCTGATGATTTAACTGTGGGGGAATGTTACTTCCTAAATTAACAACTTTTATATATTTCTGTGGTAGGTCAAATTTTGGTTCTATAGTATGTATTTAGCATTAGTGTCCCAAATTTAGGCTCATGTAGATCAACATAGATCGTTAAGCACAGTGTTGTCTGCACTGATTTTATAAACTATCAGTCTGCATTGTGAAGTTATTTCTGTTTTCTCCTTTTGAGACGAGACTGCACCATGAGATGGGTCCCAAAAGGTTTGACAGTATCACTTTTGAAACTATTTACATTCTTGACACTGCATGATAAAATTTTTATTCTGTTCTTTTGTGACTTTTTTATTGCTCACTTTTGAAACATCATGTTTTATTATCTTTCAATCCTGTTATCAATACTGAGCAATAACAAGACTGTAATGACCTGCTTTAATAAGCCTGTTACAGCTTTCTATGTTGATTTGACATACCTAAGTGTAGTAAAATGGTTTATGAGGAATAAACAGCTGAGTAATATCACATTCATATCCTTGGAGATGAAGTGATCGTAGATGAGAAATAAATAATTGAGGAAGATGCAGCGTGGTGATTTCAGTTTCTGAACTCCTAAGAAACAACGGTGAGTCCATTAGACACTGCAGGGCTCTACGCTTGAGATTTAGGAACAGTATGGTTGGATGCCACATACAAACTTCCTACATACACATGCTTTCACATGAACTTAGGTATGCATTGATATGGAGAGAGACATGCTATCGGAGAGATTTAGTTTTGAAGTGTCTGATTCCTAAAGGGCTAAGGGCTTCAAAGCAGGCTTGGGCATCTGCTTTCCAGCTCTGGCATGTATATGGCCATTCAGGAGTTTATGGGCTTGACTGGTCTGAGAGTGTACCTGTGTATTTGGAAGCGTGTATACCTACAACATCACCTTCTTAGCAATTTCATGTATAAATATATAGGAAAGGCAGAGATCTATTTCTGTAGCTGTTTACACCCTTTCTATATATTCATGTTGTGTGCATATGGATCTTTACCACTAAGGCCTGGAGAGGTCGATGCATAATGCTCTTTCACGCCTCAGCCATGTACTAGGTGTACTTTGAAGCCAAGCACAAAGGTTGATTCTACTGTGATGACTGTGTACATTCATCTGCTTAGTAACACAAGTCCAGACTTCTTTATGGACAAACGGGCCTCCGATGTGACTGATCAGATGGCGCGGAGCCAGCACTTACGGGAGTGTCTTTACCTTTGGGTCCCATTAGTCTGTATTAACAGCTGGCAACATGAATGGTTATTGTCTGTTTTCTCTCTTGCTCGCTCACATCCTCACTACTAGACTCTTTGGACATTGATATTCTTCTGAGGAATACGTTTATTTTCCAAACCAAACTATGCGTGACTAAAATAACCCATTATTCCCCATTCAGACCTTGTGGTGGGTTGACCCTGGCTGGGGGCCAGGTGCCCACCAGAGCTGCTCCATCACTCCCCTCGTTCACCAGAGAGGGGAGAAAAAGTGTAAGGAAAAGCTTTGTGGGTCGAGATAAGGACAG
>VXBL01010255.1:1917164-1931230 GCA_013400195.1 Aramus guarauna
CTCCTTCAGGTGCCTCCACCTGCTCTGGCGTGGGGTCCTCCACGGGCTGCAGGTGGAATCTCTACACCCCCTCATCCTTCCTCCATGGGCTGCAGGGGGACAGCCTGCTTCACCATGGTCTTCACCACGGGCTGCAGGGAGATCTCTGCTCCGGCGCCTGGAGCACCTCCTCCCCCTGCTTCTGCACTGACCTTGGTGTCTGGGGAGTTTCTTACATCTTCTCACTCCTCTCTCCGGCTGCAAAAACTCTCCCTAACTTTGTTTTTTTTTCCCTTCTTAAATATGTTATTGCAGAGGCGGTGGGTCCGTCTTGGAGCCGGCTGGCATTGGCTCTATCAGACACAAGGGAAGCTTCTAGCAGCTTCTCACAAAAGCCACCCCTGTAGCCCCCCAGCTACCAAAACCTTGCCATGCAAACCCAACACAACCCTCTACTTAGCATTTGCGCTTGGGTTTTTATGGAAAAGATCACACAATCAAAAAGAAGAAATACTGTAATGTGACCAACCACTTAGCACAGATAGTGAAGACTGTATTGAGAAGCTTGACTATTTTTGGAAAAGCGTTAGATAAATATTTATGAACCCCCCCTTAAATTTCCCCAAATTTATATTTTTTTCACAGATTCAAAGACATCAAACTATGTTCCTGCATGTATGGTCATGCAACTTCAAGTCAATGTTTTCTGTGTCTCCAAATTGTTTCAAGATTAATAGGTAAATTTAGTATTTGATTTTTATTTTGCACAATAATTTACTGGGAAATGAATTAGATGAATTATATTGGCAAAAGTATGCTGTCACATAGGACTTAACTGTATACAGTATTCTGAAGCGAGCCCTGCACTCCAACCAAAAATCATATTAATAAACCACACGTAGTATAATACAGTCACAGTAGGATGATAATATAGTCACACAGTTTTCACTTTTGTAAAAGTAACCTACATTAGCCATGAAATATATTTAATATTGCTGTTTTCACTACTCCTGTGAGGAGACCATATTGCATATTTGTCCTCTTGTCTTTAAATACTTAAAATCTTTAATAAAAAACTTAATTTTCATTCACTTCTGTAGAAGAAAGTGACCATATATGGATCATGGAAAAAAATCCTAATTAGGACTACGATATTTTAAGAAATGAACACCAACACCCAGGAAGCTACAAATAATAAAGCCCTGTAATCTACCAGGAAATAGACCTTTCAGCTCTTTTACAATGTATTTACCTAGTTTTGGTAAACAAGAGGCTTGGGATGTGGAGAAGCCACTTCCCAAATCATAAGGGTAGTTGCCATATCTTACTAAGGGAAACGGAAATCTGTCAAAGTGATTATTTTAGCAATTTGATGTACAGTAGCTGGTGCATTATAAACCCATGATGCTAGCTTAATGAGCAATAATTTTGGAGTATAGTTAGTAAGTTGTTTTGGGGTAAAATGATGAGTGCAAGAGACTTTGCAATGTGAGCAGACACTCACCTCTTGCTCATTTCCTTCTCTATTCAGCTAGAGGAGATTTGTGCAGGCTCTGAAAACCCTTCTGCTGCAGAAACAACCTGAAATTTAGCTCAGACCAAAGGGATCATAAAATATTTGAAATGTAAATAATAGTTCCTTTTCTAAAAACTCTCATCTATTTTCAGTATGAATTTTTCCATTTTATTTTTTACCTTTCTGTATGTATTTACGATATCTTTTTGCATCCCATACTATTCTTCAGGAACGCTGAAACAAAAATTATCATGAACCTTTCAAAGACAGAAAAATAGTTTGTAATAATCATACACTGTGCATGTCCTTTTTATAAGCTACCATCAGAAATGTTTATGCATTATGCACTTATTCTAAGAAATTACAGTACTGTATGTATTCCAGAGATAACATGTAGAGGAATCTCTGCAGTATGTTTTAGTTTATTTTGTATGTTGGCATATATTCTAAATAATAGACAGAACTTGGGGATTATTTTTTTAATATTAATGTTATCCTATATATGGAAATACACAAAAAGATATCTTAACTGGAATAAGCCAAACACTTTGACTACTGTATTGACATTTATGCTTGAGAAAGTTCAGGCCTGGAAGCTCTTGCACAGCAAGTTAAAAGGCCAATACCAGCCTCTGACCCAAAAAGGAACATTTCAGTTCAGGCTCAATCAATTGAAAATGCAGGGCGAAATATGCCTTTAGATGACACAGTTTGATTTACAAGATACACAAATATTTTCCATCAAGCTGAGCTAATTCCGGTTTGTATTTTGACTGTGTATGTAGAATAACTATCATTTATTTATGACCTATTAAGCAGATTGTTTCCAGTGTGTAAGAAATCCTAATTAGGACCACTGTTTTTTAAAAAGGAAACTCACAATTTCTTTTATATCCTGTCATCAAAGGCACAAAAGGGAAGGCTTTCATTCTTGCTTTGGTTTGGTTTGGTTTGTTTTTCTCCGTGCTGTCTATTGAATGTCAAGAGGCCATACACATACTTTTGTACAGTCATGTCTTTGAAGTCTCCAAAGAATTTCAGAATTCTCATAAAGAGTTTATTGCTTGAAATACATATTTCCCTCATGAAATCATGATTCCTGAGGGACCTGTGGTGCCAAGCCTGTGAGGGCTGTTGTCTTACAAACAAATGTATTGGGGGGATCTGAGCATAGGGGAAATAGCATTAAATAATGTTTGGGACTTTAATGTATGCCCCAGGGCCTCATGAAGGGGCAATGCCACAAAGAGAAAGTCTTCCAAAGTCACTCCCATTCGCCCTTCTGCCCTACCGAGTCCTAGCTGCTGCCCCTAAATGGGCTTGAAGTGGAAGAACCAAAGGCCATAGACATCTGGGGACGCAATGACATACAGATGAGGTTCAGTATATAATAGCTACCGCTGAAAAGTAGGTAACAGACAACTAGGTAAAAGACAGGGAAGGTAATATTCTGAAGCACCAGCATATAAAATTGTGTTAATATAGTGAAGACAGTGGTCCAGATACCGTACAGAGTGGCCCAAAGCCAGCATAGCTCACTGATGCAGCATTACTTGGACTTGTTTAATCAACATAATTATTCCCACAACTCCCACCCTTGGACAGGAAGGGGTAGCAGGAGTACAGTAAATATGCTGTGAATTACATAAGCCTTTGCCGTTTGTCTAGCGAGATCATCAATTACACTTCTTTGATTTCATCCTGAGACCAGAATGGGCAGCCAGGATGGAGTGATACCAAGGCAGGATTTGCAGCTTTCCCTGGACCATTTTGTGCATCGTACGCACATGCCTCACCCACCACTGGTGGTCTGGGCAGCAGAACCCAGTCCTGGGATGTGTATGCCATCCAAAACTTCCACTCAACTTCCCTGTGGTTTGGTCTCAAATCATCAGTTGGTGTGGAAACCTAATATGATGTGATTGAGGCCAGTCAGTTTGTATATTGTCTGACAAGGTGGCATGTGGTACCCTGATTATGCTTGCCTGATGCCTATTTTCTTCTTTTACCTCACTGGAACATTTATATCTCAGACTCCTAACAGAAATACATACACAAAGTGTGTTTACTTGTAACCCATGACCTTGTTTTTATTACTTCCTGATCATAAAGTTGCCTTTCTCGGGGACAGGGGCATTAATGAAGGTAAATATACAGTCATACTCTCCCTATATAGCTGTATAATTTATGCCTTTACATTAGAAAGAATCAGCAGGTTTTTGAATGCTATAGATACCAGGGCAGTGCCCAAGCAACCATTGTGGAAGCCTCTGTTCTTTCAGATAAATTAGTAGAAGTAATGGGGTGGATCCATCTTATTATAGGAAAATGTATGAAGGCAGATTAATGCAGTTAGGCTGAATAACACCATAAAATTGGGAGACGTGTTTCCCAGGTTCAGGCTACTGGACTGCAAGCCCCAGCAAGGAGTGCAGGGTGCACCTTTCGGCAGTGGATATGAAGGGAAATGAAGGCTACTGCTGAGACTGAAAGGCTTCCTTATATGAGGACTGAAGTCTCTCTCCTGCCCCTGAAAGGATAAGTTTATTTTTCTAAAGGAAGCTTTCTTGGGTATCCTCTATTTCAAAAGCCAGAAAATAAAATTGACTGTATTTACTCGTACAGCTTTTTGGGAAATAAAGGCCTGAAAAGCTACTTTTTAGTTATTGAGAGTGCAAACAAAAGAATCCTGGGTCAAAGCTCAGTCCTTTCATAGTCTTTTATTTCTTCAGTATAGATTTGATTTCTGCATAGATTTGATATTACCTAAACTATTTTGCTTGAATGCTGTCATGTCATTCTCTATATGGGTCCTGCCAAAAGAATATTGACTGTTGACTGTTTTCCTCTAAGGCTTTAAGGTGTGTTTTCAGAAGTGCCTCTAGGGCTTTTTGTTTCTTCTTACAACTCAAAAGAAATCTTGCATGTGCATCCTTTCTTTCTTCCTCTTTACATTCATCAAAAATGAACAAAGGGTGATGTGGACAGTGAGCTACCATCATACATAAACCATACGTCTATCTCAAGTTATTGCTGTGAAAACTCTACTTTGTTGAAGACAGTATTTATTGAAAGCCTCTTTTGTATATCAATGCTGTGGAAGTCACCAGGGGTACAACAAAGTAGTAGCAATCCTTTGTTGGTTTGGCTGTTCAGGTACGGCAGTTGCGCTTGCATACCGTGGGCTGGTAGCAGAGCTCGCCAGAAGGTCGGTCACGTGAGCGTATCGCTAACAGATCACAGTGCTGCGGGTCCCTCCGTAAGGATTCGGAAGGTCTTTCTGCAATGGCAAACAAGTTCCACTAACTTCCCGGGTTTCCAGAAATGCTAATCAGCAGTTCTAGTCTGCAGCACATTTATTACACCCTGACGTGCTGGAGACAGCCTGTTACAAATAGAACTGCCTTGTGAAAAATGCTGTTCCAGTGTTTTATAATAAAGTGCACCAATTAGATGCATTCATTAGGACAAACTGCTTGTCTTTTCTTATATTAGATCTTTTAAAAGGCACAATGCATTTCATAGCTCATTCCGCTCTGTATTATTATTAATTGAACAGAGCACATTACAAAGTTTTAATCCAATAACTGTAAATATATAATGAATAATATTTCCTTGGAGGCTGCCAGGCTTGCAGCAGCCTCCTCTACAGCTTTGCATACTCACAGTAAGATATATTTTTGTAAAGTCCCTTCTTCCTTTGCTGTGGGTTCCCCAAAGGTATTGCAGGGACATCGCCAGAGCAAGGAATATTGCATGTGCAGTAAAAGACAAATGTGTCATTTGCTAAAAGGCAAATGAGGAACTAAGCCTAAAATGCAGCCTTTCAACTTTTTCTGGTTGAAAAGGGTCACATGCACCAGTTCTTCATGTTGTCTCGCAGATCCCTGGATGCCAAAAGGAAAACAATGTTTTAATTTTAGCAGCATGAGGATTCCTAACTGCAGCATATTATTTATAAAGGGTAAATGGCAAACACTAAATGAAGACAAAAGGAAACATTCTGTTCCTCTCTGGGGGAGCACAACATTATTATACAAGGTTGTGATTGGGCATAGTAAGATGAATTGAGCTGCTGTTCCTACTGACAAGAACATTACTTCTTAGATTCCTACTAATACATGAAGTAGCTGGCACTCCCTGGTTATACTTACATAAGGGATATGATCTACAGCAAAAGGACCCTGAACTCAATGATAAAGATGCAGGTTTCTATATAAAAGACTATTCTAGGGCACATTGAACTGATTCCTGTTTTTATTGTACATACTAATATTTTCATATGGACTAAGTATTTGCAGTAACTTATGCTTGGAGAGTACTCAAGGTGCTTAGCAGGGCTAATTGGCTTGAAGTAGTGCATTAATACAGTCCTATGACCACTAATGAAGCCCTATAACTTCCAATTCCAAGGTATTTTATGGTCAATCAGCATGAAAAATGGTCAGAGAGGGAGATAAGGTCTCTTTGTACATATCCTTGTAGCTGTATCTGTTAATCTACTGAAAGTTACAGCAACATGAGTTATTTTAGAATTTCAGATTTACACCCTTAATCAATGAGAGACGTTTTTGCAGGATCTAAGCCTTTGGCTCCTATGAATATGTGGTCCCATAGTATGCGTTTCCCAAGACCTGATCCTGTGACAACTGAAAACACTAGGAGAGAATTTAGAGAGGAGTTTTGCACAGGTTGTCCTTTTGGCCTGAAAATATCCCACAGCTGTGAAAGTTCAAACACCTTCCATTGAGCAGGATCAGATCGTAGTGAAGCAGTAAAATATTTACCAAATGGTTAAAAATAAGAAAAAGGAAAAATGTTTAAGTATAGTAGCTACTGAAAAGCTGCAAACCTTGGAACTGTTTTTCACAACAGATAGTAAATCTTAAATTTGCCATTCAGTGGTTTTGGTGATATCACCAAATGCATGATGTTGCTAAGCACTGTTAGGACTCTGTCAATATCTACGATTATTAAAGGTTTCATTCTTTAATTCCTGTCGCTTCATCATCTTTCCATTAACTGCATGATGATGAGTGTGCAGAAAGGCAGGGACAGTGAAGCCACAGCGCTGCACTTTGTGTAAGTAAAGTCCTTCTTGAAAGTTTTGAAAGCACAATTACAGTGACTTCCACTTTTACCTACCAGAGCAAGATGAAATATTTATCCCACTTGACTGAAATGGTTCTAGCCTTTACCTAAGCCAATCAGGAAAATTCATAAATTTCATGACTTTGAAGGTTTTGTTGCTGAGAAAATAGTCCGTAAAATTCTTCTGTTGGTATAACTGAGGCTGGTTAGTCCACATAGTAATTTTTGAAAAGAAACAACTTTATGCCTGAAGATGAAATTTAGACACCTAAATCCTAACTATAATCCTAAAATCCAACTCAACTTCTGCCTAACTCTGGAGGCACCTGACCTCCATAGGTGCCTCCTGTTTAATCAGAAGATTCCTCAGGTATCAACAAATTGACTTTGAAGCATATCTAATTAACACTTTGTCTGTGGAAGACTGAGCAGATTTATAGCATGTGGCTACAGGATGTTAAGTTTTTAAAGATGTCTTATCCAAGACTGAGCTTCACCACAAATGCAGTAGTGGTAACTATTTTCATTTAACGACATAAGGAAGAACCAGAACATCGACTTTGCTGTATGTGCTTCCACACATTTGTGCAGGCATGCTCTTAAAAAAGGTAGTAACTAAAAAAATACCCTCAGGATGCGTGAGCACCAGCTTCAACTCAGTCCTGAGCTTACTCTGGAAAAATAGAGCAGACCTTTTCCTTCAGCTATGTTTATAGCAAAACTATACCCTGTATCTTTAGGAGTGAAACCAAATCCCTCCCTACCTTCAGTAGAGTTTTCCAGGAGTGTCCTCTCTCAGCAACCCAGAATGGAGTCTTCAGGAGAGAGTAAGAAATTATATGACCTTTTCTAGGAGCATTTTATGTTGGAAAGCTAACAGTAAAAATACCAGTCAGAATGGCAGCAGGCGGTTTTAAACCATGTCCAGACATTGCATTAATAACCTTGATGCATAGAGAGGTTTTGATATTATGTCGTATCAGCAGATATCAAAAAAATGAAGTGTCTGACGTTATGGACCTTAGGCCTGCTCTTCAGGTCAAACCCACAGGTTTTCTCCTAATGGGAAAAAGAAGTGAGTGCTTATGCTTGGGTGCTTAATAATTCAAGCTGGAATGTGGGAAACTCAACTTTCAGTATCTGCTCCAATTTTAAATGAACAAAATGAAATGCTTGAATGAAAAACTCTCAAATAAGGAAAGTGAGGACTAAAGTCTGACTGCCATATTTGAGTTAGTTATTTGTTCCTAAGCTAGAAGTAACTCTTGATTCTCCCACCTCCAAAGTCATCTCGCAGTACAATTACATGTCTGTCAAACTATTCCAAGTGCTTGTTTTTTTTTCACTGATACACAGTAAAAATACATTTTAAAAAGTTTAAAAAACTTTTAAATGGAAAAATTATCTTACATTGGACCTGAAGTCTGTTTTAAAACACAGTATGGTTCAAGTGTCATGTAACATTAAAAAAATTGTGCCGTACCTCAGTTGTTTTAATATTTAAATATTTTAAAACCAATCTAAAATAATGTTAATACTGAGTCTTCACAGAAAGATTCAGGAATAAGAACTGGCAAAAGAAGCTGAACATCTTAGAGGGCGATTTCTTTTTCCCTAAAAAATCTAAATTTTTTTTTTTTTATTAGAAACATTTCATAAATGATTTAAAGTCCTTTAATGAAAAAGGTTTATTAAAATCCAGGTGGCATTTATTTCACAGTATGACGGTGGACATGTGTGAGGTTCAAACTTGGTGTAACACTCTTCTCCCTCTGGCTTTCACAGTGAATTGAACACTTAGCTCCCTTCAGCAATTTTGGAAATCTCAATTTGTAGCAATTATGATGAGAAGCCATTACTTGATAGAAAGAAGAGTTAGTTAAGTCAAAGAAATGTATCTATCTAGATTCCTTTTAAAATAATGAGCACACACAAATAAAAGGGGAATTCTTGCCAGAATTCTACAAACCCCTTTTTCAATTTGCATATTAAATTGTACATCTACCAGTTTCTGTTAATTCAGCAAAGTAAGAACTTCTTCTAAAAGTAATTGCATTATTAGTCTACCTTGGCAGTAATGATCATAAGGTGAAAGTAGCAAGCAATCGTATTTCTAACTGTGTCTTCTTTTTAATAATTAGTTGTAAAATTACGTTGTGCCTTTTCTGCTCTTGAGAACTTTTCTCTCATTGTCTGCACTGAGCCATATTTAAACTAAAAGGCAGATTTCTGCTAAAAAGGCAGATTTCTCAAGATTCTTTTGGTTAATACTTGTTCAGCATGTCTGAAGCCAATATTGCCGCACCTTTTTCAGTTGTAAATTGCTTTACCAGGCATTATTTTAATTTTCATTAAACTCTTCCATATTACTTCATCTGCTTTAGGCAATGTGAAAATAGAAATAATACCCTTGTTTGTAAAAGCTTCAGCCAATTACGAGAACAGGGACACTGGAAAAGCAATAACAAAACCTTGGCCAAACAAACAAGGAACAAGTGACCATCTCTCCCGCTCCACCTATAGTTCTCTCAAAAAGAGTAGTTTTAAAAATCTAACAAACATCAGTAGAAAACTAGTTGTCATGTATCTTTATAGAAGTTTTATCTTGCTTTTACTTTCAGATTTATTTTGGCAGTCATCTAGGTCAAATTGTATTTATATATATTAAATTTTATTACTATTAAAATATTCCATGTTATCTCCTTATTGCCTAGAAAAGGGAAAAAAGGTCTATCGACCGTCTCTATCAATTAAAAAATAAGTTATCACAGGTGTGGATTTAAGCAAAATGTTTTCTAGCAAATCCTAGAAATGTGGAGCCTACTATGTTCTCTCAAAAGACTGTCAGCTGCTGTTGCATATATTGACCAAAGGCTAGAAAAAGCAGTCCTGTATCACAGATCTTTTATGTTTAAACAGAAATAAAATGTTCCTTTTACACATTCTTTTTTCATCAGCTAGAAAGATGCTGAACTCATGTGTAAATGTAGAACCAGAAAAGGAAAAAACCCAATAGAATAAATTGTTTGGCTGCTTCAGTGAATACAGTGAGACAGTGAAAATTAATTCCTTTTCATCCTGATGGCTTGCTTTCTTACCGTACATTGTTGCATTTTGTGAGTCACTCCACACTATGCAAAGAAAAGGCTTGCCACTATAATTTAGAATGTAAACTCATTTTTTTTATTTTGAAACAAAACAAAACAAAAACAAAGGTAGAGAGATCAGTGTCAACACTGTATTATTATTTGTGTCTTCCCACCTGTCATTAACATCATTTATTTATTGCAGGCCATGCAGGCATTAAGCAGTAATTACTTGCTTTGTTTAGACAAGTCATTCCATTTAGAACTATAGCAATTAGAGATTTTGAGAGAGGAAATTTAATTGTATCATTTATAACTTTTCTACTTTTAGTTCTAGTAATGTCACGCTCCTAGCTGCATTTTTTACCTAACATATTTTATTTCCTACATACATATCATGATGACATTTCTTTTTACACCAAATGCTGATTAAAATCCTCTTCTGCGCTACAGAGTCTTCTTTCACATTTTGAATGTTTACAAATCCTGAGTTCAGGGAATAATTCCAGTTTAATATCTTTGAAATGGTACTGAGGTTGGAAATATTTTCTGTGTGCGTGCACAAGCTATCCAATGTAAAACAGAAAGCAACATAATTAAGTTTTCTATGCTTGTAGTCTTAATTTTCCTTTTCCTAAAGAGTATGAAGCAATATACTCTGCTTTACCTATCCAAGGGAGTATTAACCTGAAGGACTACATTGAAATTTGAGGGGAACAGGGAAGTAGACAGGTCAAGAGAGTTGTGAAAAAGGAAATGGAAGATAACTTGTAAAAACCAAACCAAATATTCGAGAAGTAGCTCAAGTTGATTACCTGCTCTTCAATGAGCAGTAGGGGGGGGACGACATTTGTCATCTAAGTAGTCTGAAATGAGCAGCAATGATAAGCAGTACTGTGCATTGCTGTGAGTACTTACATGACCTTGACTAGCTATGAGAATTATTTAATAGGATCAGTTATTTTTTTCTCCACAACACCCATAAGTTAAGAGTTTGCAAATGTTATCCCGGCATTGCCAGAAACGCATTCACATTGACCTCAATATGTCACCAGAAAGGTTTTCTGGAAATTCTTTTGTTTTCCATATGGCATCTTAGTATATTGGAAAGACAAGTGTTCCGTTATTTCCGTAGTCAAGCAAGACACTCTTTTTTATTGTTACAAAATATTTATTCATGTCACATTACTTTACAAAGTAGTATTTATTCTCCACCAAACAGTCCAATGAAACAAACTTTCAGTTTGATGAATGGTGGCTAGATTGAAAAGCTGAATTAGACAAGATCAAATTTATTCTGTCACTTAAAGGAGATGTTAATTGCATTTATTCAGTCTGATCATTAAAACGTTGGAGAATCCTGCAGTTGGAATTTTGAATTAGCATGGCTGAGTCCAAAGGATATAGTAATGTATATATAGATGTGTATTTATGTGTGTCTTGGAGTGTACTTTTGGTTTTTGTAATCTGTGGTGTGATTCTAGGAAAATGTCACAAAAATGGAGACTACCCCACTCTAGATTATGTACAGTTCACATATCTCCCAGTTTTTAAAGTCAAACACCAAACAGATTGGTTACGTTTTCTCTAGTGAAATTGCTAGAACCTCTAGCAAGTGGACCAGGATGACCATCATGGATATCTCTCTTTCAAAAAAAAAAAAAAAAAAAAAAAAAAAAAAAAAAAAAAAAAAAGAAAGAGGAAAAAAAAGAAAAAGGAAAAAGGGGGATGGGGCANAAAGAAGAGTTCCCAAGAAGTTCCCTCCTTCTCTAACCTCTATTCTACCTCTCTTTGCAGACGTTTTATGATGACAGCTTGAGGTTTCACTTGTGAGGAGAAAAGGCATCTCATCCGCTCAGCTGGAGGGGCAGCAGAGAAGTACAGCATCGGGGTAGTGTGCACGCAACCCACCCTGCGGTGGCAAGAGCCAGGTGGACATCTGCAGTGGGTATCCCTGGACTTCAGGTGAAGTCCCCTCTGACACCTGCTTACTCCTGCTTGGAACAAGTTTGCTGGATAAATGGGAATGAAGGACTAGTAGCAAATGTTCAGTTAAAGGAGAATTGTCAGTGTGAACAACATTAGAAAAATTTTATGTTCTTAAACCATTCATTACATATCAATAATATCAAAATCTCAATCTGCTATCCTAAAAGCAGAACTTTTTTTTTCTAGTTTTGTGGGGTTTTTTACAAAACAATGCTTAAAAAAACAGGTAAAGTGATTCTAACTCAAAACTTAATCTTACTTATTCAAATTTCACCTAAATACTTCTTTTGTTCACAAAGGAAAATATCCTCTAGTTCAATCCTAACCATTTTCACATACTAAATATTCTTGGACTAACCGTTATAGTTTTCCCTGTACTGCTTCTATACAGGTACTAGACAATAGTCAAGAAGTTCCTCCTGATCTTCTGCTTACTGATGTAAATGAAAAAATATCTTTCATGTAGTAAAAGGCATTACTCTAGTTTATATGGCATCTGAGTTAGATTTTCAGAGAGCAAATTGTAGTCATGGTTTGAGAAATAATTAGCAATATGTCTTTGGGAGAAGCCAGTCTTGATACTATATTTGAACTGAATTTTAAATTCTTAAATATATGTTATTTTTGTAATTTTTGTTTTGTTTTGCAGTCTTGTTGGTTGACAAAGTCTAAAAATTTGTTAAAAATAGAAAGGAAACTTGCAGTGTTTGAGAATGATATGATAATGCTGATGGTGATTCAGAACAAAGATGTGGTGTGTCAGTAATCAACAGGTAAATTGCAAAATTATCAGAAGTTCTTGAATATTTTTATTTCAGTGAAACTAGCAAACACCCAACAGTTTGCAGGTAATACAAACTGTATTTTTACAAGTATTGTTCTCATCTGTCAGCTTTGAAACCCCTCTTACGGTTGACTCCATATTTCTTTGTTGCAATATTTATAAACCTGCTCTCATGTGTCTTTTAAGGAAATGTGAATTAGCCAAATAATGAAGCTAAAATTGTAAGCTGTTTGATAGCTGTTTGAATAGAAAATCAAAAACTTGCTGTTATCCAGCGGCATGCTGGAGACTGCCTTCTTTTACCAAAAGGTACTCGTTTTATTACTTGTAAAGATAAAGACTAATTAAATGTTACACAGCCTTTCAGTAATTCAAAAGCTCCACTAATGAGGAGTACCATCCTGTTAAAAAAGTTATAAGGCAAACAGGTCTGAAGAATGAAAAGAGCCCGTGGGAGCACAGCAAGTGCACTGAGTGCCACCAAAGCGGCTTGCAGCTCCATTTGCTGTTGTGCTCACAAGGAGCAGCGGCTGTGCAGCAGATCAGTGTGACAACTCTTTAGGGATGAAGGAATTAAGAGCAGCCCTGTGGAGAAAGACTCGGGGGTACTGGTGGATGAAAAGCTGGACGTGACCTTGCAATGTGCGCTTGCAGCCCAGAAAGCCAACCACATGCTGGGCTGCATGAAAAGCTGCGTGACCAGCAGGTCGAGGGAGGTGATTCTGCCCCTCTGCTCTGTTCTCGTGGAGTTCTGCATCCAGCTCTGGGGTCCCCAACATAGGAAGGACATGGATCTGTTGGAGCGGGTCCAGAGGGGGGCCAAAAAAATGATCAGAGGGCTGGAGCACCTCTCCTATGAGGACAGGCTGAGAGAGCTGGGGTTGTTCAGCCTGGAGAAGAGAAGCCTCCAGGGACACCTTATTGAGGCCTTTCAGTACTTAAAGGGGGCTTATAAGAAAGATGANAGGCCTTTCAGTACTTAAAGGGGGCTTATAAGAAAGATGAGGAACGAACTTTTTAGCAGGGCCAGTAGGGATAGGACAAGGGCTAATGGTTTTAGATTTAGACTAGATATAAGGAAGACATTTTTCTCTGTGAGGATGGTGAAACACTGGAACAGGTTGTCCAGAGAGGTGGTAGATGCCCCATCCCTGGAAACATTCACAGTCAGGCTGGATGGGGCTCTGAGCAACCTGACCTAGTTGAAGATGTCCCTGCTTGTTGCAAGGAGGATTGGACTAGATGACCTTTAAAGATCCCTTCCAACCTAAACCATTCTGATTCTAAGAGTATTTGTCGGAACTTTTAGAAATGTGGCGATTCAAACTGTATATCTCATATAAGAAATCTGACCATTCAGGAAACTGTGAGAACCCTTCAACTCCAGTGTGGGAAATCACTTAGGACGGGCATGGATAGAGCTCACAGAAAGCCCACATACCAATAACTCTGCAAACGTATTTGCTTGGATAAACCTTTGTGTCTTTTCATAAGTGTTTTGGCTGCGAGCAGGTGGCATATATCAGACACTCTTCCTGATGGATTTTGAGTTCAAGGCTCATGATAGACCAAAGCTGCTGTGGGGCATGGTGGAAAGTAAAGTTACAAATCATGCTGGGAT
>VXBL01010256.1:0-10028 GCA_013400195.1 Aramus guarauna
GGTGGTGGTGATGCTAGAGGTGAGAGAAAGGGCTTTGGTTCCCTGTGCGTGAACTCTGCAGAGACACAGAGGGCACGCGTGATTTCCTCAGCATTCCTTACCAATGCGCCAAGGGACCTTTGCTACTGCACTCTTTCCAGTGAGGTCATCTCTTTTCCTCCTTTGGCTTCCATCCTTGATAAGCCTAAGCCAGACGGTGTCAAAGTATTCAACGACCCATCAATAGATTGCCTTCCACAAGTCCCTTCTGCCTCATCTTTTAAGCTTCTGGTTTGCATATGGCCAAACTGTAGATAGAAACTGATCTTCATCAGGTTTCTGATCATTAAAGGCTGGCAAAGAGTCGTAAACATCTTAAAGGAAGAAAATATTAGACAAACTTAAATACAGGTTTTGCTATTAACTGCATTTATAATAAATGTCATCACTTAATGACTTTCCTGTATGCGTAAGCAATTAACACAGTTTACTGATAGATGATACAAGCCCAGGAACAATTAGTACATGGCAGCTCTTTCAGTAGCTCAAACCTATCACGTTTTCATTCCTGATCCTGTGCAATACACAGCAGGATATAAAGTGTGTAACCAAACGATGTGAACTGACTATCAGAAGATCAAACGTTTCTCACTGCAAGATGTCCTAATGTAATGCCAGGAAGTACTTCTGTATATAGCATGCCTTTGTTTGACACATGAAATATTCAAACATCATCTAAAGTGCTTGGAGCAAGAGAAGCACAGGTATATAGGTACATAATTTTACTTGCCTTTTTTTTTTCTTCGTGGGAGAGAGGCATCTACATAGCAGTTAGGGATCTAAGGGATATGTAGTGTGTAGGAAATGTGTACTTTCACTGGCACTACCCACCCCTCCTGCCACATCCACATCCATTCTCTTTTTTTTGTCTCTGATGATGTTGTCACTCCATTGTATTGTGTTGAAGTGGGAGTAGTGGCTATGCAAGATGAGCTTTTTACAGCTGAGATAAATGAAAGCAAATAGGAATCAGTGAATAGG
Organism: Aramus guarauna; assembly: GCA_013400195.1. NCBI lineage: Eukaryota > Metazoa > Chordata > Aves > Gruiformes > Aramidae > Aramus > Aramus guarauna. The sequence continues at coordinate 1,021 of VXBL01010256.1, forward strand.
AAGTTAATCATCATCACACACACTGTGAAACTACCTGCTTTTCCCTGTTGGTGTGGTAAGAGCATTACTGCTCTGAAGAGTTACACAGTTAATGCTGTGACTCAGTAATAAATTCCTATCATTCAATGAACAGAAATATATGCCTTATTTTTTGATGTTTCTGCTGTCCTTGTCAATGCCATGTTCTAAATCCTGCCAAAGATTTTGCAAAAGTTTTGGAAAAAGACAGTTCCCTTCACTGTAAGAATCATCTTTTTGCTCATTCATATTTCTTGGCTGCCTTACTTGAATTATGTTAGTTCACCCAAATATAGTCTGTTCTTTGCACAATGTAAATCTTCATTATTATCCATGCTATTTCCAATAAGATGGTTTAAAAAGCCCATTGTGCCAGTTACTGCAGAAGAAACCATGAGACATGAGGAATGTGGTTTTATTAGACTGTTGTAGTTAGTAATGCATCTGGGAAGTATATTCTTAAACCTTACCCAGTCAGTATCACCCTTTCTTGCTCATCCATCTTGCCTCTTGGCATGTTTTTCATCCAGAATTCTGTTTCACCTGGGAGAGGTGAGACATTAGCTGGTCATCTGACTAAGTGAGTTCCAGCATCATTGCTGTAATCAACCTCCCATCACTTTACATAAGAGTAGAGGAGGAAGGTGCCATCTCTTCACTATGTAGATAGGAGGAACTGCAGTTCATCTTATATAAATTCTGGTTTAATCAGGAACCTGGAAGACCTATTGAACAATTGTCCTCCCTGAAACACAAAAATAAGTTTTCAACTAAACCAGCTTGTTAAATCTAGCAGGAGGGAGGGAGAATTTATTCCCACCTTCACAAAGATACAAAACATTACAGGAAGCCTCTTTTGTCTAAAATATCAAAGAGAAAGAAAGTTCTTTTTCAGAAATTTCCTTTAGACAGTGCAAGATAGTGCTATGGGAAAGAGAGCTGTCCCAACTGGCTGCACAGAAATGAGTAAAATGTAGATTATGCTTAGGCCTTGTTCCAGCAATTTAGGCACATCATCTTCTTTTCCCGAATTTCCTTTCCATGCTATAGTCAAGCACTTATGAAGGGAAGGAAGTGCAGTCTTTGAAGTGAGTGAGTATGTCGTAGTAGTTCACTTTTTGAAAAGTGGAGCTCTGGGGGAGTGGAAGGGATCCAGATATTATGCATTAATAAAATCTGGAGGAGCAGAAATTAGAAGCAGCAGGGCTTTTTTAGTTTGGGTTTGTGTTGTGGGGATTTTTTTAATAGCAAAATTCCCTTCAAAAAGCAAAAATAATTTATCAGAATGGACTTGCACAGAAAGAAACTCTAATCCATTAGTGCCTCTTAATACAAAACAATTCTTTTGGAATTAGCATAAATGAGAGCAGAATTTTGCACATACAGAAAACCCACTCACATATCCATGAAAATCAAGATGCAAAATGCAATATAGTGTCTGTTTGGCAGAGATGGATAGAGAGAGGGAGAGAGGGAGGAAGAGCCATTGACAGCTTAGAATTAGGCTTGTTTATCTTCAAAGAGTGCAAAACCGTGCCTTGTGTGTTTAACCTGTTCAGCACCGGTGAGTAAAGGGTCTGTAGCGTGAGGTACAACAGCTTGCTCTGACAGTGTCGTGCATCCATCACTCCAGAAAAGAGGAAAAATAGTCCCCCTAGTGTACCAGTGCTGTAAGAAGCAGGAGGATCTTGCTCGATTCACTAAATCTCCTGTAAGTTCTGCTATGGCATGTGAACAGCTGCATAAAGGTGTTGTAGTAAAACCCTGGGCTCTGTTGATCACAAGGCTTGCAGTTTTTGAAGCAAGGAAACATAAACAATGATAAGTAATGAGCATTAAAAAATAAATGTGCGTTTTAACACGTTTTAACTATGTAGTTGGGTTTTGCATTACTGTTTGATTCTAAATCTTGCTTTTCTCACTCAGGAAATATTTATTCTCCTGGAAGAAAGAAGAGAAAGTATTACATACAGCAATACTATTTTTGCATAGCTTTGTAGCTGAGAGGTAAATTCAAGCACATTATTCTATTCAGAAGTGCCATTTTAATTTTTTATTGTTGTAATTAAACGGGGGAAGTATACTGCAGATAACTGATCAGAGAAAAATGTAGCATCTGAAAGGGAGAAAGTATTCAGCATCACTGGGGACTACCACTTTTCCTGGACGCCAGAGATCCAGTGTGCCACTCAAAACACAGGCTTTGTAACACTTTGAATTTGCACTCTCACAGATCAAGTGATAATGGAGCTTGCTCCACATGTAAGCCTTGATCATAGTCCCGTGTCCCCCCCCAGTAATTTTTAGGTACGACAATGGAAACCTGGCCCCTTGTGCTGGGAGCTGTAGTGGCATATAGGAAGGCATAGCTGCCATACATTGCTGTGGCTCCATAACCATTTCCCTCTTGGGTATGCTGAGGGAGAGCCACAGATAAAATGTTTCAAAGGAGACCAGAAGGTACCTGCTAGGGTTACAGCACAACTGGTTGGGAAGCGCTATTTGTCATTCTGTCCTTCAACAATTTTCCTCAAGTTAGCAGTGTTAGAGTGAACCTGGCCCGCCGAGTTCCCCTTTGCACCCTGCTCTCCACCCAAGTCTGCCCTGTAGCAGATTAGGAGCAACCTTGCTCCCTCACCTTTTTTGACTGCTGACGGGAGAGCTAAATCACCTTTCAAGCGGCAAAGCAAGGGGTTGTTTGTGGGGGGTAGGGAGGCAATTTCTCACAGTGAGTAAAAAGACAATATTGGACTGACACCTCTTAGGGGAAGGCCCAAAGGATGAGCAGTGAAGCTGGGAGGGTGCCCAGGGACCAGCTGTGCAGCTCCTACAGGACCAGGTGGCTTTGGCTGTGGGAAAAGGTCTACAGCTCCATAGAGTTAAGGGCAGCTCCAGGGGCAGCAGAGGAGGCTCTTACAGCTATTTGGGTTAACAGTGATGCCATGACTCGTGCAGAAGCATTAGCTGCAGGGATGTTGTTTTACATTTTACAGAGTAGATTGGCATTTCCTGGAGGGGAAGGTTAATCATGGTAAAAAGAGAGGCAGCGTATATCTCACTTTGGGAGGAAGAAGCACTTGCAGCTCACGTGTGTGTGAGCATCTGGTTGGTTTGTTGGTGCATAAGAGTGCAGCAAATTTGTGTGCGTACAGTGCTGTGCTTATTTGTGTGCTGCAACATATGTCTAGGTCAGTGTCTTTGCTAATAAAAACCCCGCAGTAGTAATTGTCAGGTTTAGTTGCTTAGATAAGTTAAAGGAATTTGAAAGGTGTTTGTGCATATCCACTGCAAAAAGGCTCCTCCTGATGAGAAACTATAAAATAAACATCCTTAACTTTCCTTTCAAATTCATATACGGTATTTGCCTTCAGCGTGTCTGCTTTCCTGGAGACAGCCGAGGCAATCTTCTCTACTCACTCCCCCATTTACCAGTTGTATTTTGGATTGCTTGCAATGATATGGATGTTGATTATGGCCTTCACAACACTGCCTGGTTTTTCCATACAATTGTCCTGAGGGATGAGACTGCAGCAAATTCTCAGCTGACCAAAAGGCAGCCCAAGGTACTAGTTCAGTGTATTTTCTTTCATGAGTAAGAAGCAGATAAGATTTCAGCACAAATGGTACATTTTAATTGTGTTTATAAGTGAAATGCAGAGCAGATGTTGGAAGCACCATTTCACGTACTCCTTTCTCATCCCAGAGGCGACGTTTCAGTGTTAATATTGCATAACTCTCTAAAAATTCTTGATTTGAAAAACTTCGTAGGCTAATATATCTTGTTGGCCTAGGAACACTTCTGGGTCCCCATGCATCTACGTGTGAATTATTTTCTTTTTTCTGATTTTTAAAATACGTACGAAAACTTCCTTTCTTTTTTCTTAGCAATTAAAAAAAAAAAGTATTATAAAAAACTCAAAGAATGCAAAGTAAACTTGGTATTCCCTGGCCATTTCTCTCCCCTCAACATACATTCTCTCTCTTTTGTACATGCATGCACACACGTACACATATATATACACATACAGGTATCCATACACATAAACATGCACTCCATCACATTCACTACTGGACGTTGGATCTTAAAATTTTATTGTAAGAAATATTAGGCTGGCAAGTGCTATGCCTACAACTGGAATATTGTTGATATTCTCACATTTCTTTGGCTATTCACATACTAAGATCAATATTGTCAATACCTTTAAAAATGAGATAATACCTTCAAAACATTGCCAAAAACTTACTTAAAATGGAAAGGGTGCATTATAATAAGCTTAGAGACTGGACTGCTTTTTTTCTGCATTTTTGCTTTGAAAAGCAGGTTGTTCGCACTAGTAACAGAAATGCAATTTTAGGAGGGCAGAAAGATGCACTACTATTTATATGAAGCTGTAATACAGCAAAAATTATATGGGCTGTTATTTTACTATATTTCTAGAGGACTGTATTGATCTTCGAAGGGTTAAAGTGCTACCGGGTTACATTAATGTCACCCTTCAGCAATCACTGGCCAATAACATATCAGCAATCAATGCTGCAGCGTGTTGTTCACGACACTCAGTTTTTGGAGACAAGTGGCTGATATATTTTGACATGAAAAAATAGTCTTGGAAATTCTTGCAAATCTTAACTTAGAGAGAGGAAGATATATGAAACAAACTGCTGCCATTAGAAAAAATGGTAATATTTGCCTTCATAAGTAACAACATTTTATGTCAGTTCAGTGGAGCAGTGAATGAACCAAAACTCTGCTAACCTTCAAAATGGAAAGGATTCTGTAAGTAGGATTTACATAGTCTGAATATTTTATATTTTGAGTGCTCATCACAGCTCGCATAAACTAATTCTTAAATATATATTTCCAATAAAGAAAACATTTGACTTCTGGTGGAGTAAAGCAGTGAGACACGTTTTGGCTTGCGAGTACCGACACAGGTTTCTCAGCCCCTGCTTCTTTTTTTCCTGTTAGTAATTTTCTTCTATCAAGTTCTCATAATTTCTGCACATCCAAAGAAGGCAACGCAAGCGTCTTCACTCTGACACAAAAGAAACTTAAAAAAGAAAAAAAAAATCAAGAACTCAAACAGCCATAAGTAGAAGTACAAAAGGGGGAATTAAAAATAGAGGCTGCAAGAGGACACGAGGGGTTAAAGTTCTGACCACTGTCTGCATATATAAAATTGTATCACCTTATCTGAAAAGTTTAGGCTCAAAAGAAAAGCCTCCGTTTAAAATACCTTTTAGGTTTATTAAATCTTTAGGCTGAAGATTACAGCAAGTGTTTTGTCTTTGGTGAGTAGCTGTTTGTCTCACTTTATTTACTTGGTATTGGGTATTTGTCAATGTCATTTCATATCTGCAGAAAATTCATACGTTCTATGGAAGTATGTATGTGTGTGAGTGTGCTGAAGGTCACATGACTGTTTCATCCTATTTGGTGGAGCAGCTTGACTTTTTTTCCCTTGCTTTTGGTGATGGTTGGGAGTGCAGAAGTTGATTGACAGATGCATGCCAGAAACCCCCATTCTCCTTTTCAAAGACTACATATGATGGATTGCGATCTTTCAGCTCAGCAGGACACAGGGACCATGCAAGCTGTAATTGGTCAGGTATGGAGTCAGCCATTTCTCAACTCCCCTTTTATTTTTTTTTTTTTCCACAAGGGTCTAACCATATGATTCACATAATTCATATTTACAGTACCATCTTTCTATCTGTATCTTCAGCTACCAGCGAGTGTAGTACTGAAAGTGAGAAAGGCAAAAGAACCACAATAATCTGGCCAGGGAATCACTAGTTAAACCTAAAATACCATGCTTTTCTTCTAATAAACCCAGTTTATAATTTAGTCTGAGCTTTGCCAAATCAATCTATTTATTAATTTACCGTTGTATTTTGTTTAAATGTGCTGAAGCAGAAGAGCTGAAAGTGTTATCTTTGCTGGGGAGTTGCTTTCTATTTCTAATGCTGTTCATTATTTCTATATTGACTGTATTCCCGTACTACAGGCTGTGGATTTTTTTTTTCTTTTTCTTTTTCTTTTTTTCTTCTTTTACTCCTAACCCAGATAATGTGTGATTGAGCTTGGTAAATGTAGTAGTCTTTGCTGCTGCAGAGGGGCAGCCTGCAAATTAAACACTGCCACAATCTGAAAGGTCCAGGTGGTCTGCTCATGCTTCCTAATGCAATCCAGCACAACAGCTTTAATAAACAGCTCTATTTAGTTCTCCCTCCCTGTATCCAGGGAAGTGAACTGGTCTGGGGCTGCTGTGATGAAATGCCAGAAGAATATCTCTCAAAGGCCTCACAAGCTGATTTTTAGAGCTTTTCCGTTTTGTCGTCTTTGTCTTCCAAATGGGTCAGTGAGTCCTTCTCTTTCTGTTTTGTGATTTCTGATAAGTCTGTAGTTTTTATGTGTGTGTTTTAACTGTGCTGTTTCTAGCTTTAGCCAGAAGAGAGAAGAATCATTGTCTTTTCATTTGCTTCAAATAATAACCTGAAGTGGGGAAAGAAATTAAATTATTTTGTCCTGTTGTACAGGGAGGGCTGTTTTCCTATGAATGCAGCAGGAGTCAGATGAGGGAGTCTGTTTTTCTTTTTCTAACAAAATTTTAAGTGCTCAACACTTTCTCATTAATCACTGACTTGTAAATCAGTCTCTGGGAAAGGGTATTTTTTGAACTCTCAAAAGTTTGGGGTTTTTTGCATATGTTTCCAGTGTAGTGAACGCATGCTGCTGAGGTGATGACATAGTATTTGTGTTTCCTATATGTTGATACAATGGTGGAAAAATACGCATCCTACACACTGTTTTCAACTAAATTATGGCAAAGCACAGAAGTCCCTCAAAGCACATGGTTTATTAATACCATCGTACACAGTAATGCATTTCTGGGCGGAAAATGTCAAATATGTAATACCATGTTTACCACAGACTTTTATTGCTCTAAATATTTTAAATATAGAAGATACATTTTTTATTAAAAATCCCCTAAACATTAACAGCTTTCTATTAGGCTGGCTTATAACTAAAAAGTGGGGCATGTTTGCCAGTATTACATTGTGTGAAAATACGTGTTTTAGAGTGGGTTAATTACCTTTTTGTGTAAACTTGTTCAGTCTTAAAGAAATATATTTAATGATTCTAAGGCAGATACAATGACAAGGTTTTGAGCAAGTACACTTGACAGAAAATGTACCTGAAAGCTTGATAAATCTGAAAGCTTGTAATATCTCTTTAATGTAACTTTTGCTTTGGCATGTAAGAAAGTGTAAGTTAGCTATTTTATGTTTAAAGCCTGCTAGCTCTCGGAAAGTGGTTTGGAGGCTGGAAAGGGTAGGAGCAGGGTTTTTTCCTGTGTGCAACATTCCATATTTCATCAATTAAAAAAAAGTTCAGTGTATGTCTGGAAAAATGTTTATATTGTGTGTTAGTGTATTTCATTTCCTAAAAATCAATAACAAGGGCATGCACTTCAAAGGAAAATACATTTCGCTATTTTAGGTGACTAACTTCCTTGGGTTTTTTATGTCAGAATTTATGGATGTTATTACTGTGCAACTTAATATGTTAGATGTTTCAAACATTATTTTTTTTAGATCTGTATGTGTCCATACTTACATATCATATGTGTAAGTGTGCACATCCAAATGTGTTCATAAATCCACAAAATGTTCAAGTATGTTTTGATTAATTGTCCAGTGTTTGGTTGTTTAGCTACACGTGAAGATAGAACAAAATGTTGGGATTTTTTTCAGATAAAAATGACGTATTTTCTATCTGTATAATAAAAGAGTTACTTAAGATTTGGGAAGCGCAGAGCAATCAGTATAATTACCATATGTTGCTGAAAATAGAAATAGACTTTCTCTATGGAATCTAATACTCATCGGATAAGAGAAAATAACTATCAAAAGACAAACCCTATGCCATAAAATCTTTCCACACTGTAAGCCTATATTTAGTATTGATAAATAATAAAGATTTGCATATTCAATATATGTATATTTTTAGAAGAGACATTCATTTCCTGACACTATTGTTTTAGAAAAAGTTCTTAAGAGTCCTTGTTAACTTTCAAACCTCTGCAAGCAAAAACTTAAATGTTTATCATTTGGCCTTTTTAGTTCAGAATTGTATTTTTCTCCAGCTGTGAAAACTAAATTTTGTTTTGACTAATCCTGCAGATGTAGCTTTAAATTCAGTCTTGTTTGCTGCTAATGGAGTGTGAACCTGCCTAATTAAAAATCCAAGCTATACATGTATATCTCTGCTCCAATGGAGATCAGAAACACTAGCAGTTATTTGTAGTTCAAACACTAGTCTGTGTATGACACGAAAGTAATAGCAGGAGCATGCTGATTTAAAGGCATTTTTAACACCAAGTACTTGATCATCATTAAATGCATTTTCCACTTTTTTTTTTTATACTCTTGATTTCATCTGTCTCCAAGCACCAGTGTTCACAGTGGCTCCCACTGGTGATGGCAATGGTAGGCAGAGTGCTACAATCCTGACCATTACCTAGCACCTGGGTGTACTGGCTCCAAGGTGCGGAATATATACCTTCCCTCTGGATTTTTTCCTCCCCCAAGCAAGCAATTAAACAGCCAAGTACTCTGAAGAACAACCTCCTTGCCTAGTGTGTCAAGATCTAGAAGCTCATTGCTCATTGTGATTTTGATTCATAACTGGAGTGTTTGGAATGAAACCCCAATCCCTGACAGCAATAGTCTGTAGCATCCTTCCTTGCACACTGAACCATAATACCCGTTATTTCTTCAAATGTGTTTTGCTCTTATAGAAACTGTTAGCTGGATTTTTATGCCATATTCCTTACATATCTTGAGCCCATCTAAACGAACAGTTAATGAAATGCATCATCTAATTATTCCAATCATGCTGTATTTTCTCTACCTTGTATGCTTTCTAAAATTTGTACTGTACCTTTCTCTCCTTTTTTTTTCTTTTTTTCCCCCATCCTTTTTTT
>VXBL01010256.1:12965-68502 GCA_013400195.1 Aramus guarauna
GGATGGGACACCCCAAAATCTTTTTTCCAAGCCATCCTTATATGGTGAATGATATAAATTTTCTTAAGCTGTTTAGAATACATTTTGTAATTACTAATAAGCCTGGTTTTTTTTCTAAGAATGGTACATTTTGTACATGCCATACTATATTATAGCAAAACTACATCCAATGAACTTTTATGCAGTCTTCCTTTTACTCACATGAGTAATAGCAATTGATGTCATTAACACTGGTGCATATACTTAAAGTTGAGGCAATGTTTCAGAGATGAGAAGTAGATCTTGCTCTCTGAGGTAGTTGCACAGCTGTCCTATGCCTTTTGCTCATGTGAATGACGATTTACAGGATAGGGCACTGATAGCTATTCTTGTCTTGTCTTGTTGAGCTTTCTTGTACCACCTTACTGTAAAAGAAATTCAATAGCGGTGCTGCAGAATCTTACTTGCAAAACTAATTTCTGATCCTACGATATTTCCAGTGACTGTTACCTAAACTACTTGCTAAGTATGATCTGTTCTCATAGGTAACTCTTTCCAGGATGGGGGTCTGAACCCACAGATAGAGAAGGACATTGTAAAGAGAAACAGGTCCTTAGGCAAAAGAAAAAAATGTTAGAAAGGAGCTTCATACTACTTCAGTCACTGATTCCATCAAGTAATTTTTATTTTACAAGTTTCTAGTGTTTCCAAGGATCTCAGACTCATGTGTGTTTAGAAGACACAATCCAGCTGTGTAATGGCACTTTCAAAAAGAAAATATTGTAAGGGCAACAGTAAAAGACAAAAGTGGTTTTTTAGTCACCCCCTGCTAAACAAGTTTCAAGCAATAGAAAATAACAGAGCATGAGGTTTTTACGAGCAGATTAGTGAAAGTCATGTTAATAGTATTATGGAATAGCTGCTGTTAGACATACTAGAAGAGATAATTCTGTATCAAAATGTTGTCCTTTTCACTAAACTGTTTACATCTCTAACTGCTTTTCCACTTACTGAGCCAACTTGTGAAGCAGTAACTTGGCTTTTACTTGAGCTTTGCTCATGTTTCATGTGCAGTGAAGTATGGAGGAGTTTTACTGGAATAAAAGGTCTTATTTTTTAAAAGCTGGAGGCTTTAGCCCATTTCTGGAAGTCATCTTTTTTGCGGGGGCGGGGGGGAGTAAAAAGAAAAAAAAAATCAGCATAGACTAAGACTAAAGCAACAGTATTCATGACTTAAACATTTCATATCCTTATCTCAAGCTTATGACCTAAAATCACATTATCTCCCATCAATGGTAAACTAGCATCTTCTTCCATTTATTCATATTATAACACACTAAAGGCTGTGATTTTTTTTTTTTTTATTTATTTATAACAATAGAGAACTGTGCCTGATTGTTACCCATCCAGCTTTAAAAATAAAAAAGGGCTAAAGATGCAAATATCTCTGATACTCTTTAAGTTTGGCAGTTCTGAGATACTGTTGTGATGGCTATAGCTGTTGGTACTGGAACCAGATGCTGCCAAGTGCTGAATGTTTCCAGAGTCCTGGACTTCCCACTGGCTTTGTTAGGTAGGACTCTGTTCCAGCAAGGCCTGAATGTTTTCAGTCTTCTTTGAAGGCAGGATTAGGCCCTGAAGCACACGAGGGGAAACTTTTAATTTGACACCCCCACCCCTCAGACATTGTTAATGAAGGAAAATTTAAAAGGTTTCCTGTGAAAATTGTTCTGTTTAAAGTGAAATAAAATAATCTGGAATACAGGATAACTATACTGCTCTAAAAAACAAACAGCTATCGCAGGATTCCTGGCCCTAAGTCTTACCTTCCTTTCATTGTGCCCATCCCTTTCTGTGTACAAAACGTGCCTCACATTCTTCAAATGGATTATACAAAGCAGAAATAATATCTGCAAACAAGAAGCTCTCAGTCTTTTGGAGGAAAGGTTGCAAGTTGTGGCAAATGTAAAAGTGGATTCTAATGTGGAAGAATAAAGCAGAGAACATCAAACTCATTTCACTTAGTGTCATTCATGGTGATTTATCATTATAGTCAGGGCAAACTGATCTCGGAGCTGAAACAATTTTGTCCATTAAGAGGAAAAAAACAACCCCAAAAAACAGAATGTTCCAGCTTGGTTCTTATATCCTTAGGGTTGCAATATTGAATTCAGAATTGGGAAAGCTTAATCTTGCAGCCAGATTTGACAAGATGCTGGTTGAACAGTAGGCAGAAGTGATGGTTTGTGTGTTGTAATGCCCATGGTGAAAAATAAAGATAAGATTTTCCCAGAAGTTTGGATGTAGTATTCACCACCTGCTCCAGCTTCTCACCAAAGTAGTAGAAAACCTGTGTGTGCAAATTAGTGAGCAAAGCTCACTATTTCAAAGCGTGACAGAAGAGAAACTGGAGTGCTCTAAAACAGCATGTGAGGGTTTGCAATGGCTCTGAACACAGTTATCTTTTTGTCTGTTTTGGTGCTGTTGCTTATTTAAAGGGTGATCATGAAACCATTTAAGCACATCCACAAGTATCCCCACAGACTGATTGGGAAAGCTCACATGAGCACCATATTGTGCATTAGAGTTTGTGACACTAAAGCCTTGGATCACACCTGGCCTCAATGGGATACAGACATGTACAGCTGAAAAAACAAAAACAAAACACCAGTTCTCCAACTCCTCACAGTTAAACCTGTAGAATAGGAATCTGTGTGTAGGGGGAGGTAGTAGTGATATATCCAAAACCCAGGAGGCTGCATCTGAAATCTTGGAGAGGTAAGCAATGGGCTCATTGGCAGGTTTTTGGAAAGTGAGACCTGGATTTGAATAGTCAAGCAACAACAAAAAGAGCTGAAGACTGAAGTTTCTTCCATTAAATGTAGTTTTCTGTTTATTTTTTTAAGTTCATGTTGGATTCTTAGCAAGAGGAGAAATTGAGGGTTGCCCCCTAACTAGGGATTTAGAGTGACTCTGTAATGAATTTTAACCCAAGAGGCAGTGTGGATATTCAGCAAACCTTTGTTCCATTCTGCTCATGTCCTTATGCTAGACCCATCACCGTAGTTATTAGATCTCAAAGATTACATTCTTTGATCTAGTGCTTTCTAAATCCTTAAACCACAGTTTATTTATTTAAAAGGTTATATCCAGCATTGGATTGGATTGTAAAGTACCCTTTGACTCTTTCATGAAGGACACAGTAGAAACACTTGCTGCCGAAGGAGTATTTCCTTCTGACCATGAAGTACCACAGCATTTTATTGAATTAAGAACTGCATGAGGATCTGTGTTTTTAGTCTGACCAGTGTGTTGAGATCTTTTTTTTTACCTCACTGGTAACATGATGTCATTCATTTCTGATACAACAGGCATTTGATAGGGTAGGTAAGTGAATTTCAGTTACTATTGAAATTAAATAACTACAAAGTAGCCTCATATTTCTGTAAGAAAATAAAAACATGCTAAACCTCAAAGAGAGGTTAAAAATGAGTATGTTCAGGATGTGTTCTTGGGGTCTCTTATTGATCTGATGTTTACCAGGGTGCATCACAAGTAACTACGGAGCTAAGCAGAGTTACATTTGGGTAAATGTGGCCACCAGTAGCTTTTAAGCTTGTTCCATCAGATTCAGAAGCCCGTACATGAGCAAATTTACTAATGTAGCCTACAACACTTGGTTAATTATGAACTGTGTGATGTGACTCCCAAGCTAACCAGCAAGGCACAAAAAGCAAAAGAGGAAACTAAAACTGCGCCCAGTGTGCTCCATACCCTGACTGATACTAATTATACTGTATCCAAACTAGTCTGTTTCCCCCAGTCAGCCCTGCAAGGCAAACTGTAAAAATTCTCATGTAATTTCCCTTAATTCTGGAGAAACCATGACTGAAATTGGCACCTGAAAAGAGAAATCTTATTAAAAATCGCTATTATTGTTTCATTTTTTGTGTTTGGATTTGTTTGGGTTTTGGGGGTTATTTTGAGAAGCTTAGCCCCTGGAGATAGTGGCCTCATTCTACTTTATACTGAGACCTCTTTATACCATCTGGCAGGACAAACCAGTTGTAAAGTGGGTGTAAGAGTAATTTATTTATGTGTACTTCAAAGCTCTTTTATATTTCCACAATGGTGGAAAACCACTAGAGTATAAATAAGAGTTCAGCCCAAACAGATGGACTGGAATTTCCATTTTTTTTAGATGGACATGGAAAAGGGATAGGCAGAAATCAGACATTATTTAGCTACAAATGGGTGTTCATTAACATCCATTCTGAATTGAAAAAAAGACAAGGTGAAAGGGCCAAATTTTTGTTTACCATCTGCCATCCATACTTTTGCTGGCAGTAATGAAAACACAAAAGGGAAGGACGTGAGCACCAGTCAAACCATAGTAGTCAGTACCTGACTACTGCTTTCTCAATCAATCAAGTGCATTATTGTTTTACAATGAGTATGCTTAAAACAAAAGGCTTAATCTATTTCTCTCTTTTTTTCCTTTCCCTTTTTTTTTTAACCCCATGTGCTGTGGTGTTGCTTGCTGTGACATCTATATTTCCAGAGCATTCTTCAGTTAGTACCCCTGCATTAGTCAAAAAGAAACCAAATTAAATTAATAGGAATTAATGTCAGTTAAATTCCCTCTTCCTATACTTTATATTGTCAGATGAATTCTTCAACTCCAAGTCAAAGCATAAATATAAACAGCAAACAAAGAGAGAAGCAGCAAAACAAAGGATGACAGTTATGCTAAAGGCAAACACCTTTAAAACTTTGTCAGATGTGGGGGAAAAATATTAGAATAGCAATTTTGGGGTTGAGCCAAGAGTTTTCTTTGAAATTTTGAGAAGCTTCCCACTCCATTTGCTTTCATAATCCCTTTTAAACAGGCACATAGGAGGCTTAAGGGATTCTGTGAAGGTTGTGAGATATTTCTCTCTTTGCTTTCCTGTTTTGTGAGAGTCCAAGGGAGAAATACTGGCAGGGCTTGTAGAACCTTTTAGAATCGAAGTAGCCCAGTATTTCCTGTCTTAAGATCTTTGGTGCTGTTAGCATTTCCACCTGGTTGGCTATCTCTTGCTGAATACTTTTAAGGCAATTTCAGCCAAAATACTTCAGCAGTTCCCAAGGGGGATAGGGAAATATGGGATAGTCTTGCCCATTTAAAGACATCCCATATTTAAAAGCAAAACCTTTAATTTGAGGAGGAATAGGAGCATTGTGTCTGAGATGCCTCTTCTGGTATCTTGTGACAATCCACCCATGTTTGATTATGTTCCAAGCCTTTGAGAAATGTAGTTGGCAACTCTAAACAGCTGCATCCCCTGAAGATTCACGGAAAATAAAGGCGTGAAAAGAACCTTGGAAAGTTACCTGCACATAGGCAGGATCAGGTTATCTGAGGCACATCTGACAGGTATTTGTCTAAGTGCTTCCTGAAAAACTCCAGCAGCACCAATTCCACAGTATTCTCATGCTATTCATTGAGTTTAACTATCCCTGCCTTAGCACACACTGTTGAAAAGTTTTCCCTGCAGCAAAAAGAATCTTTCTTGTTCCAAGTTCATATCTTCTTCCCTCTTTTAGGGATATCAGATTATTTCTGTCCTCCCCACGAAAGCCTAGCTTCTAACTTGGCCCGTCTTGGGAAATGGCAGAGGTGGCACAGGGACCCTCACTCTTTTGTGCACTCAGTGACCACCCTCTGGGGGAGATGAGGGAAGAAGAGGCATGATTGAAATGAAGACAGGATGAGAGCCAGTAAAGATACAGGTATAGATTGAAATGTTGAGTGTACAAGTAGTCAACCAGGACTAGAGAGTGGTGAAGGATGAGGAGCAAAAAGTAGGAGCTTGAGGGAAGAGTGGGTCCAAGAGAGGCTGGAAACTGTGAGGGACAGTAGGGAAAAGGACTTGCCTCATCTGTGGGCAAGGTGAAATGAGAAGAGCAATGGAGAGAGGACTGGACCTGGCTAGGGATAAAGACAGAAACAGAAAACCTGTGGGGCAAGGTCCCTTGCTGCTCAGAAATTTCTGCTGGCAAATCCCACTGGCAAAGTATCTCAGTTTTCCTGTAAAAAATATGAAGCTACACATACAAAATGTGAAAAACATTATTTGTATTGTTAAGCCACATAATTTAAATGAAGAATTTGGACAGTCATAATTTGTTTTCCTTGTAAATATGTATAATAATAGAACTTTTAATTATGTAAACAACTACATAATGCCATACAGATTAGGTTCCTTCAGTGTGACTTCTATACTTCTACACCTCCACTTCTGTTTCCCAAATAGTATTTGACAATATAGATAATATTTTATCATATTTCTTTCTGAATATTATATTTGATATATAATGAGCTTTGGTTATGCAGAAATTGCAGAAAGCTTATGTATGCATGTATACATATACACACACATATATACACATGTATGTACATATATATTCTGGGCCAAATTCCAGAAAAGTCTTATTTGGTTTTAAATGTTTGGGTGGTTTCGCATTTGCATAAGTTTTAAAGATTTAAAAAAAGGAGAATTTTTAAGGAAAAAGTAACTTTGAATTAAGCACTCAAACTCTTCTGCTAACAATATGACAAACTGAAACATACGGACTTTTTTTCTCTGTTTTTCATATGAATGGTAGGATTAAAGGTTCTAACATAGCTGAATTTTCATTTTGAATGAAAAATTTCCCAGGTATCTCCCCATTACTATTTCCAACAGACAAAACCTATCAATTTATCCAGTAGTTTTGCTAGATCAGTGACTGACATCTAGATTTTTTGATATATATAGGCACTGGTCTTTGTACAAAGTAAGACACGTGAAACCCCTGTCATAGGTGATACTCAGCTCTTAATTCCCCACAGCCTCAATTAGTTATTTACAATGTTAAAAATGGAAGTATTGCAAAACCAAGTGCTTTTTCACTCCCAGTGTCTAATACAGTTCCTTTACTGCGAAGTAAAAGCTTCAGGTTACTACAGAGAAACAACATTGGATTATCCTTTGAAGAGATATAATTGCTACTTTCAGCAACTTGCAGTCACTTTAATTCCTATACTATGTCAATTTTATCTCTGATGTGAGGAGGATAATTTTCTAAAACTTATTTATCTTTTCTTCAGCATTATTTACAATTGCGACAATAATCTAATGTATGATTTAGTAAGAGCATGCCATCATACTGAAGGCAAACTGGGAATAGGTAGCTAGTACCAACCACTTATGTGGGGCAGAGTGACTTGCAAAGGGAAAGGAGTAATTGCCAACATGGGAGTGTGAAAAAGGCAGGATTAGAAGAAAGAGAGAGATGCAGGGTGGAAGGAGGGCATGGCAGCTAGTGATAGGGTGTTTTGGTAAGGCTGAAAATTTCAGAATTATTTTTTAAGACATTTGTTACAGTTTTATATATTGAACTAGTGGTAATGAGGACTCACAAAGGTTGAAAGATTAGGACTGGTAGCCAGGATTAGGCTGTGGCAGAAAGCTGCATGTAACAGTTGTGTACAGGAAGACTGAGGACAGAAAAACTACATCCATGTTATATCGTTGCTCTTCACCTTTATCCATTCAGCATCTGCTGAGATGCGAGTTCAGCTGAGATGCAAGTTCAGGGACCCATCTTACCAAGCATCAGCAAAGCACACTTGGGGTGGTGGTGCAGTAACAACTGAGACAAATGTAAAACCAAGGCTCAATCCCGCCACTTTTCTGTTCTTTATTGAGACTTTGCAAAACTTTTAGCTGTTACTACCTTAATGTTAATCTCTGAAATTCCATTTTTATGGCTTAGCTGAAGGTAGATTGGCATAGGAATTGTTTGGTGGCAAATTGGGGCCTGCAGTGTTTCAGATAAAAGTTACAAAACCAAGAACAAGTCTATGAAGCTGTCCTTAAAAGTGACTTTCATCCAGAGCTGTTCTGTTAGCAGAGGTGTTGCTGGCTGTGGTACCAATCCCCCCCTTCAACAGGATTTAACAATTCTTTTGAAATTGCTTTTCTAAAAGACACTTTGGGTTTTGGTCAGTGTCCTTATGCTTTGGATTGAGTTCTGCTTGGGAAATGCCACCTTGGACACTCACTGCATCTGCAGCTGTCATGAGCATGAGTAAGGCTAGGAGAATATAGTATATATATGTTTTAGCCCCTCTTTCATGCTTTCATCTAGTAAATGTCCCCCCCTTCAGGCTAGAGAAAGAGAACTATTATTTGATTAAGTTTTACTAAAATAATACTTTTTTTTTTCCCCCACAAATGATCTGATAAGAATGGGTTTCATACGCAAGCTCACACTGACATTTGTGTCACTGAACCACTTGATGCTGTAGCCCCACATTGGTGCCCCTGTGCTCAGGGACAGCCGCTACTGACATCAGAGGCAGTAAATGCCACGTAGGGACACTCAAAATTTGGCTCTTTAGCTCACGGGTGGCATACCCAAGACATGTATTTGTAATAGCATCATGCAACGCAGTAAGGAATGAGCCATGAAGTATACAGCAAATTTTCTAGTGAAAGTTTTGTTTTTTTTAATCCATAACACTTCTAGTTTTGCTAGTCTGTGCTTCAGCTTCTTCAGTTCTTACACTGTAAACACTTAAACCTAGAGTTTTAACTGTAGCATTTCCCTTATAGCAGCTTGGTCATGAGTAAGCTTAGTCACATGCATAATCCTCTTAAATTTATATCGACGATACAAAAGGTATAGAGGACACCTGCTGGAACTTAATCATGCAAGGACACTTATTTATATCACCTGTGGTAGAAATCAAGCAGCACCTTCACACGGGGAGGTGTGAGGGAACCACTGCTCTATGAGGTTTGGGGAGCGGGTTTGGGGCCAGGCCTCACCGGCCAGGAGCCTCTCCCCACAGCACCCGAGCGGGGCAGGCCCAGAATGGCAGCTGGGGATGGCTGAGCCTAGGCTTCCATGCAAGGCAGTAGCCATGTAAGAGGCCACGGCAGGGCTGTGGGGAACTGGAGGCTAGCACAGCTGTGGCATTGCGGGGCTAAATGGAGCTGTGGGCAGGGTGAGAGAGGTGTCAGGTGTGGCTGTTCAGTGTGGTTAAGGCTTGGTATTTCCCTGGGAGGAAGTTGGAAGGCCAGCCTTTGGGTCATCATTCTGTTCTATGAAGAAAGAGCTGAGTGGTGTAGTGGCTTGGTATTCTGGGCCTTTTAACCCCAAAAGTCTGATTTATGTTGAGTATGGATTTGTGACCATATATATATATTATTTTTTTTTATTTTTTTAAGTGGGAGAGTCTACGTGGGGTGAAGGAAGGTAGGCTGAAGGAGCAGAGGAGGTGCATAAATGTCCTCTGCGTGTGAGTACCCTTAGGAGGAGCAAAGCATAGCATCCAGTCTGTGTTCTCCTGGTGCTACAGGGTGATTGGTGCCAGGCATGGGATGTGATGCTGGGCCCAGCTAAGAGGGCACTGAGGCTGCTGGCCATGCAGCTGATAGGATCTACAGGCACACAAATGCAGGTTCAGTGACAGTGTCAGATCTCGAGGATGCTCTGGGCTGCTGGTGATTCACAACTTGTGTAAGTATTATTGCAGCTATGGTGACAACAGCTGTTTATGTATTGTTGGATGGTGGGATGTCTTCCAGTACACATGAAATAACTAGCAAAGATTCTATTAATTGTAATGGGGTAAGAATTTGCCCTGTATTTTCATTGACAGTCTTGTGTTAGAGTAATTTAAAAACTGGGTAAGTACAACAGAAGGGTTACTACTGATTTTCAGCTAAAAGCTTCCATCTTGCCATAACTGACCCTGTGGTAAGGCCCAGGTCTTAAAATGGTGCGGGGATCCACTTATATAGAGAGTGTCATTGTAAAATACAAATAACAGTAAGACATTAGGGAGAAAACTTCTTTGGCTAAGCTTTACAAAACTCCATAGTCATTTTATGAGGTGTTGTACTCAGTGTATCTGTTTGCTACCTGCAGTGAGTGTAAATGTAAGGTAAATGATTGGAATTCTTTGCAATTTTCTTCAAAGTTGAAAGGCAGTTAAAGTGGATTAAGCATGATCACACCATTGCTGAGTTTTAATTTTCTAGGTGAGGTTCTCTGTACTAGGTGCATGGGGAATGCTGGAGAGAATGTAGTAGTTGAATTTGTCTTACCTTGAGGGAACCTAATTGCATGTGGAGTATAGGCAGCCTAGGAGCAGCTGCAGACTGGTGCAAAAGGCTGTTGCTCAGGAAATCTGGCATCCATTGTTAAAAGATTATAACTTCTGAGTTGCTTCTGAAATCAGAGTTATGAAATACAGATTAGAGATCCATGATAAAGATGTAGCCTCTTCTGCAGCAGGTAGTTCAAGTTTGGAAAAAGTGTTTGGTTTATTTTTCTTTGTCTTGGTAGTGTCTGACTTTCCCATGGATTGTTGTTTAAAGGAAAAAAAAAAAAAACCAACAAAAACTCAAAACAGTTTCAAGACTGAATTTTTTGATAGGTGGAAATCTTCAAAGAGGAAAGATGTACCACTGACAAAAAAAGTAGAACGTTAATAGAGAGCTTTGAAAGCTGCTTTTAAAAGGAGGAATGAAGAAATAATTATTCTACCAGGTATGGATTTAATGTTTTCTATATTGGGGGGTATTTTTCCAACAGCCTGGTGAAGGTTTTGACATTTAAGCAGCAGAAATGAGAAAGCCAAGGCTTACAGACGCATCCTCTCACTTCAACTGTCATAGTACCACTTTCAAAATTCCTGTTAGGCTAAACAGAATCACAGTCAGGCAAAAATGGAATTATTTGGAGAACCTGTCCTTTGCTGTGCTGTATCAAGCATTGTGTTACAGTATTGCTAACAAGCTTTCTTCCCTACAGAATGTGTGTTGGGTTTACAACAATTAGCATTCACTATGACTGCTGTTTTGTTCTGTACTTGTAGAGGACTTCTACATCAAAGGGGTTTATTCTTGGATAATATTATGTCAGTGCATCTGCATCTTTCTTAAAGAATCTCTCTTTAGTGCACTTATATATTCCAAAGTGTTTAACAAATGCAACATTCTCCTGCTTCCCCAAGCCCTTCAGCTACCTGTAAGATGAAATGGGAAAATACGTAGCTGAGCATAGTGATTTTACTTGGCAGTACGTGTATGGAAGTAGAGAACGTGTTACCAGGGGAGTTTAAAGGAGTGCACTAATTCCAGCGTTGAGCTTGGGCAGGATAGCAGCAGTGCTCTGGGGTGGTGGTGGTAGGAAGGTAGCTCTGCAGCTGCACTTCTGCAGGCTGCTTTTTAACTATGTTTTTCATTTAGAGAATAGATCACAGATGTTAATGTGTGCTGAGAAATATGGGGTAGTGTTTGGCTTCCAAGGCACCTATATTTGCCTCCTTACTACTGTGTTTCTACCAGGTGCTCTTTCCAGTCTAGGAGATTGTCTTCCCTCAGGTGCTTTCCCAGTATTGCAGGCCCACTTTGGGTGGGTAACAGCATCAGTAGATGGAGCTTAGATGTGCTGGGCTCACTTCATATCCCTCCTGTCTATAGTTCACAATAGATATTCATTCACTTTGTATTTGCTGGTTCCTAGCAAAATGTGATAAAATAGTCCACTCTGTTCCTGTACCAAAGGAAACAGAGCTAGAATATAAAATGGCATTCAAATTTACTTCTGTTTACATTTTTAGTACAGAACCTTGTTCAAAACGCATGCATGGACGTGGTTTTGATACTGTTGCTAAACATGCCATTATCAATATTGCTAAACAGACCTTTATCATGAGCACAGTCAGACCAAGTGTAAAATACTAATTAGGGCCTAATCCAAAAATCTATCAAAGCTTGTGGCGAGATTCAATATGCTTTGGACATGTCCCAAGGTAAAGAATTAATCACTATTTTAGCAGGGTTCTGCCTCTGCAGTTGAGAAAATTACCTTGCTAATGAGGGACTATTTTGTTTACCTGAGTTCTCCCATGTTCTAAAGCTCACCTGTTTTTACCTTGTTGGAACTAATGTGTAAGCTCTTAACAAGTATGGACTGACTGCAGAGAAGCAACAGTAGCAAACACTACCTTGCTGCCTAAAGAATGCCATAATGGGAACTTACCTATATAAATAAAACACAGGACATTTATGCAACTCTGTTGTCAAGTTACAAACTCTGTTAACCTTGTTTACAAAAGACTGTGGAAAAAGGGTGAAAGTCCTGGCTTCACTGAAGTCAACAGGGATTTATTCATTGATATTGCCTGGAGAATTTGTGGTAGTTACGGGTACAAAAAGTCTGTGCTGGGGATGGAGCGATTCCAAATCTGCTCTGAAGGATCTCAATGAACTAAGATTATGGAGAAATTTCTACCTTCCAAAAACTGTCTTGACTAATACCCGGTGTACCATGAAGGAAGCTCAAAACTAACTGCTGCAAAACCTGGAAGTATGTTCATTCCCAGTGGTCTAAAGAACCCTTCTGCTTTGTGGTAGTAGCTATGTTGTACTGTAACCATTCACTGCTTCAGGAGTGACAAGAACATTCAACACAAGATACCTGTTAAATATGCCATTTATGACAATATTCAATACAGTATTTTAATGTTTTATGTAAATTTTAGTATTAATACACACATTTTCTTGGAATCTGTACGTTAGGACCCTGTGATAATCAGAAGTTACTATGACAGCAAATATCAAATGATACATTGTGAGACTCAAATGGATCTGCTCCAATAATGGTCTTCTAGTTGCAATATTTTTTGAGCCCTGCTTATATGGGAGAAGCCATGTTGAAGTTAGTGATGCCTTTTCAAGATCAGATTTAAACACATTTTGGTAATTTTTATCCTCAGAAGTTTGTCATTTTTGTCTGATAAAAAATTATTGTTGCACAAATGGGAATTGGCACTTATACCAATTTTTAGGAATTAGTGTAGAGTTAATGTTACCTGAAAGGATTTTAAATTGACACAAGTATTTCCTAAATTTAAATCATTACAAGTATCTCACAAATGAGTCTCAATCTTAGATTAGGAGACCAACATAAAACTACAGCATGTTTCTGGTAACTGGAGGGATGTTGCACTTTGTACAATTACATATTTTAATGGAAGAATTGCCTGGCACACCTCCATCTTCATAATTAGGGGAAACTTGAAAAGAATTTTCAGTTTTCCAGATGTACTTGCATGTTTTATGAATCTTGTAATTGTCAGTCAGTTAGTTTCTTCCTCCAACCTATAATTATGGTTAGACTTTTTTAGTGTGTGTCTTTGTCTTCTGATGCTTAATTTCTCGTATGGTATTCATCTACTCTGACTTAGGCATCTTAAAAATTATATGTGAAAGTCCAAGCCAGTCACTCTAAAGCCTGTTTTCTCTCTAAGTACTGCAAAGGAAAGCAACGACTGTGAGCTACACTGGAGATTCTTGTTGAACTCTTGTAAGTAACTCTTAAGTTAGGAGATACAACCTGTGCATTTCATTACATAGCAGTTCTAAACAAATAATTGTTTAAAAAGCTAGTTTTGAAATTCTAGCTGGGAGGCTAATTCTTGTAAATGACTTTGCAAAGCCTGCAATTTTGACCTGATAAAGAGTGTCCTAAGCAATGTATCAAAGCTGAGGGTTGGAAATGCTCCAATTCTCCTTCATCAGAAAAGGAGGACATGTGTTTCATAGTTCAGTTATATTAAATAAGAAAAGATATATTTTGACTACATGAAGTATTATCTTGATTTTTTTATGTGATATGTTTCCCTCTGTTTTTAAAAATAACTGTAAAATCAGAATTTTTCACAGAACAAGTACTGACTCACATAATTCTTATGTGAGTTGAATAGTAGTTGAGAAGTGAAAAGCATCTTGCAGAAAAAATTTGACTTCTTTATAAAGAGCCTTTTCCCCTTAGGTATTATTTCATAATAATATATAATCACTTCATAGTGATTAGTGCTAGAAAAATACCAATTAATTAGTGAATGGTGACCTCTGGTTTGGCCATGACATCTGAACCGCCTTTTGGCCATTATTTTTGGAACCTGCCAAGTGCCCCATGCCCCAAAATCATCTCCTTTTGTAGAGCCTGGAACTGGGCTCTCATGAATTGAGAATTAGTGGCCTGTCCTAAGTTCTGGTTGTGTAGTTCTTCACAGCAAGAAGTTCTTTATTATGTACACATAGTGATATCTGGAGTAGGTTTGTTCACTATTTTTCATCAGCAATGGCTGTTGTAACATGTTTAACTGTTCTTTTAAGCAAAGTTACAGTTGAAATTGAAGGTGTTGATTTTTCTTATGTTCAGCATGCTAGGGTGTGTAATGTAGTAATAACAAATACACCGGGGTTTTTTTTACATTTGGTAAGGTAAAAATGAATAACTTTAAACAGCTTTTTGTAGGCAATAGTTTGCTTGCTAAGTTTCCTTACAGTAAAAAGTTTAAGTTCTCCATTTGTTGTTCTTTGCATTTCCAGATATTGTCTGGGCAAAACTTACTGTGGGAAAGAAGGCCTGGAAGTGCCGATATGCTTGTAGGCTGCCATGATCACTTAAAGGTAGCTTCCTTGCTCTCCTCTGACTGTCCAGCACTGCACATGAAATCTCTAGAGCAGCAGTGGGTTTCAAAGGCGCTGGTGCTATGCCAGAGGAGTTGGAGAAGAAAGCTCTTAGGAAACACAAGGTGTTTCCTAAGGAAACAGAGCTGAGGCTCTGTACAGTACTGCCACTGTCACCATGAGATAGATGTCAGTTGTGCCTGTGACCTGACGTGGAAGCATGCCTCTGACCAGGGTCCCACACCAGAGCAGGTGGTGTTTCTGCTGTGAGGAGCAAGATGCTTTGCTGCTGTCTTCATCCTTTTATTCACTCCCTCAATGCTACTCACACTAGTGCTACTTCTTGGTGTAGGTCTCTGCTGTCTGTCTCCCCAGGATGTAATGGGAGTATTCAACAAACAACAAAATATGTGGCTGTTACAGATCTGCTGTTTTGCCAGGTTGTTACTGATTGGCTTTAGTTTTTGAGGTTGAAAATAATTTCTGTGCAGAAGAGCCTTCTCATTAACTACCTGTAGGTGTCACTTTCAGGAGACCCCAATCCATGTAGATTTTGTAGTCATCCTTCATGTGAGACAGTTAAATTCTGTGCCTGTTAGTGGGGGATGTGTTTCAAGTCTGATACTTAGCAGGATAAAGTTGAAGTAAATACATGCATGTTTAATTGTGAAATGAGAGCGATTACAAGTTTTCAGTGGGATTTTTTTTTACAGTACTGACCCTATATATTGGTTCCCAAATATTTTCAAACCTTAGCAAAAATCCATCCAGCCAAGAGGTTCAGTTCAATTCTACTGCCTACATGTTACATTACAGGTTTAAAAGATGGTTTTTGTAAGAGATGCATACAAAAAACAAGACAGACCCCTCTGCCCCAAGCCCAAGCAGCTCAGTGCAATGTAAGAAAGGAAATGCTCTGACATGTGAAACTTCTCTCTTACTTTGAGGTGGGATTAATTGAAACCTCAGATGCTAGTATCATGCAATTACCAAACATACTGCCTGGCTGTGAATTATACCATCAAGTAACAGACTCATTTGTAGGGAAATCCCTCCCCGAAAGAAAGGCCCTCAACTTCATGGTGCTGAACAAATTTATTATTTTTTTTGTCTTCTGTCAGGGACCTCTTGAAGTGTGGATGGCAGCTTGACAATTGGCCTTTTGTAGCCAGATGATGCTTTTTGTCTCATACTTGGAAAAAACAAAGCAAACATTGGGTGTGTTTTCCCCTAACTGATTTTGTGAACTGGTGACCTGAATAGCACCATGTAGCGGAGCCCTGGGATGATGCCCTGAGTCAGCCCCAGGGGCTGGGGCAGTTGGGCTCCCAGAGTGTGGGAGCAGACCTAGGGATGGTGGTCAGGTGTGGGAAGTGGGAAAGTCACTTGAGTGCATTTTGTTAAGCAAAGCTATTGAGAAGTGGATCCAAGAGGTACTGTTGGGGGAGGTGAAATTATGTTTGCTGGATTATTGTAGAAGAAAAAGAGGGATAGGAGTGAGATAGACAGGATGGGGAGGTTTGCTAGCCCTTGATGTGGTTATGTGGCTGCTGCAGGAGGCCCTATGTTTGCATGTGCAGTGGCCAGGCTGGCACATCCTCACCCTTGGTGCTTGGGCCAGCCAGCTTTGGTGCTGGCAGAATGCTTTCTGTTCTCACCCTGGGACTGAGTCTCCCCATGCTGGTGGGCTCCTCACTGCAGCCCCTTACTGTCATCTCTCCTACTGTCACTTTATGAAAAGGTTTTAAACAAAAAATAAAAGCACTCTTCAAACTATTCTTCTGTTTGCTTCCACTATGCTGCTCTTTAGGAGAACAATGTGTCTAACTTTTGTAACTTCTGCTAATACAATGTTCAGGATGATGGAGCGGGACTAAAACATGATGATACGTATTGGAGGGCTCATCCTTTATTGACTGGTAGCTTGTGTTTTACCTCTGCATCTGAACTGGGAGACCTTTCTATCTGTTTAGGTGTGAAGAATTACACAAAATCATACTTGTAGGCACAGCACAAATAATAGTGCTGTAACCATTTATGAACAAAAGGTCTGCAGGGCGGTTAATTCCATTGTCTCTACAGAGTGGTGCACATGCAAGCCCATGCCGTGGGTCTAGGAAGGACTGTCCTGACTGATGTACTGAATTCCAGACTACATAACCTACACTAAATAGTTTACTTGTGCTGTAGAGCACTTAAATAACTATATAAAATTCATGTCACTAAAGGGGGGGGGGGGNTTCTGTTCTCTGTTCCATTTGCTATCTTTTATCATATTAAAATATAAATGTGGATTGACTCTGCCAACAATATTCTGGCTGCTGCCTGCTGTTAATGTCCAAATACGCTTTTCTCGTGGGATTTGTATATGCTTAACTGAAAAGAATAGACAGTGGCATAAACTGGGCCTTGTCTCTCTCTAATTTCCCTTGAACTGTTTCTTTCCATCCTTTCTTACACTGCTGCAGTAAGTTCAAGCTAAGTCACCTATCTCCATAAACTGGTGGCAGGATAGAGCAGCAGAACAGCATGGTATCTCTAGAAGGGGCTTAAAATCACATCATGAAGACTCTAACAAGACCTGCACTGTACTAAAATTGTTAGAGTTACTGTAAAAATTTGTTAATAATGTAGTACCTCAAAAACTGAAAGCCGTTAAGATCTTTATAACATGGCAGCAAAAGCATCCTGTGCTTTTGAGCAGGACTGGTGTCTGGAGCGTGCTCCCCTTGTACGAGTGCAGAGGGAGGGAGGGTGTTTGAAAGATGATGGTCCCTATCGGACAGGCTGGAGCAGAGATGCCTGCAGATAGCACAGGCTGGGTTGAGGTGAAATGATTAAAGGAGAATGCTCAAGTTTTATTTCACTGTGAAATTTTTCTCACTGTGCGTACTAATTATACTGATTAATGAGAGAAAAGCTCTCTTAAGCAGCGTCTCCATCCCATCATGACAAAGAAAAAGACATTTGCTGGTAGGGCCTCCTTTCTTGTGGTATCTGTTGAGCAGAACGTTTCTAAGTGCACTGAGTGCTGTCTGCGCTCATGCCACATGGTCTCCCCACTATCTCTGCCCCCTTTCAGAGAAAGAATTGGGATGGTTCTCCATCTTTGTTTGCAGCAGAAAAGACTCAAGGTGAGAGAGAGAACAAATCCAGTATGGCAATTCTGTCACTCACCTCATCTTCATAATCTTTCCTTAGCTTCCTCTGCCTTCTAACCCTGGTATTGATTGTGTCATAGGCTACAGCAGACCAAGGCAGGGGGCTGAAAACCTTTCCGAACAGCAGTTGCCAGTCTGCCTGTTGCAGCTTGAAGAAGAAAAGCATGCTGTGAAAACAATCAGTGCATTTGCTTTAGATCTAAGTGATTCCAACTAGGTCGATGCTTCATGCTGATGTGTTGAAAACATTTAAAAAATTTCTTAGAGTTTGATTTCAACTGAAACATTTCAGCATGTGTCTGACTCTCTGAAGTTGTTATTTCTCACTAATGTAGCAGACAACTGGTTTTTTTTCTACCCTAGCACAAAGCAGTAGGGAAACTGGGCCTTTTGTCTAGATAGGCTTGTTTTGAATGTTTTTATGGGAGGGGGAGTTGGTTGGTTGGTTTTTTGTAAGCTGAGGCTCTTGCTAATTGACTTTAGAGGAGTAGTAGTTTATTTCATGAAGGGAAAAAGAGGTAATCACAGTTTCACTGAGTGTGAATGAGAGTATAGCTTTCCTTAAACTGCTTCTGTTCCTTTTATTTGAATTTTCATTCAAAGGCAGGCTAGATCATTCATAAATACATGAAGAGTATTTTATTTTCTTTAAAGCGCATGAAGCTTCTTTGTAATGTGTTTGTACTCAATATAATTGGCCTGATTCTCTCTCAGCTTGGGATCACAGAGCAAATGAAGCATTGCAAAAGGAAGCTATCCTCATCCAAATTAGTGTACATTCAGTTTCCAGGAGTGGCAGCAACCCAGGACAACATTTTTCAATGGCAGGTGGTAGCACAATTGGTTTCCAAACTGCTTGCAAAAGACCACAGCGAAACAGGATTTGCTGTAGTTTCTCTTACTGTTTCACTTGCACGTGTTCTGCAGTTACTGGAGTCTATAGGAAGTTAAACCAGGCAAAAAACACAGGACTGCTGTCCTAGTTTGGAGCTGGCTGTTCGGTGGTATCCGTGAGAGCTGATTGGTAGCACCTCACCTCTGATTCTACTCCACTGCACTTTGGTGCATACTCCTCTTGTTTCATGCGCTCTTTTCAATAACAAGTGCCTGTTGTTCTCTTTGGGTTACCTTTTTAATTATATAGCATATAAATATATATTAAATATATGTTGGAATTTCTCTTCCCCCAAGGAAGTGAAGTCACCAGTGTGTTGTTGCCATCTTTGCTGCTTGCTTCAAATAACACAAAGAACATTCTTGCACTGTTCTGACAGGAAATAGCGAACAAATATTTGCCTTGAGGTATTTCATTGAGTTTCAGGATACCAGGAGATAGAGATGTTCCAAAAAAATAGATATTTTGTTGGAAGAAAATAATAATAATAAAAAAAACTTTAAAAGCTGTATTTATCTGGGGAGAGGAATTTCCCTCCCCCCTGAACTAAGCCTTTGCAAATGCAGTGTATGGTATATGTGGCACTAATGGATTTCATACTTCAGCATTTATTTCACCAAATATCATGCAGTGAACAATAGTTGTCATTTAAGCAGCTGTAGTTTGCAACTGTGTAAGTCCTAGACATTAAAACTAGATAAGCCAGTGTAGGGGAGTGTGTGAGAAATTCTGGAGTCTTTGTGGCATTATTCATTCATTTTTAAAATTAACTCCATGGGGATGCTGCAAAAGTGCAAGTTATAATTTAAATGTATTATTAGGAGTCTTGTTTATAAAGAATGTATATACTTAATTTATATACTAAACCCAATGGTTTACTTAGATACTTGATTTTTATTTTTTTCCCAGAGCAGTGGGTAGAGTCTAGAGAAGGAAAAGCTGCAACATTGTTGAAGAAGCTTATGCCTGGCAGGAATTTACTAGATCAAATTCTTCTGCCACGATCTAGTATGGTTGTTGAGCAACAATGAAAACTTTCTTTCCAAAAATAGGCTCCCTTCATGGGAGTTGTCCCATTGGATTCAACAGGACTATATATGTGAAGGCAGGGAAAGGAAGAAGGAAGTTTTAATAACACGTTCTCAGGGGTCCAAATGAGTTACCTTCCACTAGCATGGATTTATATTTTTAAGTTGCAGTGGTTCATGTAGTACTGGAACTGGTTGGGAATTTGTAACAGTGTCTGCAAATACAAGGCCTGTTCAAGCAGAGGCCATTGACGCTGAAGTGCTCAGTTCCTCCATTGAATTCAGAGGACATGAATTAGCATGTGCTTGTGTTAGGTTTTTTGGTGGATTACTGAGGAAGTAGTTAAGGGTGACTTTATTTTCTGTGCATATCATTAGAATGACTTTATATATTCTGCTGTGCCTCTGTCTCTTCCTTTTACAAAGACTTCTTTGAACTGCTGCCAGTGTAACCTTTCCACCTTCTGTTAATTGTAAACAAAGTAGGTTTGAAAATTGCTACTCCAAAAGGAATTAAAACCAAAATTATGGTGCTTCCCACATGCGTGCTGACCTTCACCCTACTTTTCTTGATGTAGTTTTTTTAAGCCTGGGGTTTACACAGTGTTAGCAATAATTGGAATTGACACTGGAAAACCACAGAAGGCAATTCATTTAATCTGAGTTTGTTGTGAAACTCAGAAAAATAGGGTTCTACCTGAAATCTCTGTAGATTTCCTGGCAGGAAGCATCTTGGCATTTTCAGGTGAAATTTGTTCAGAAGAACCTTAAAGAAAGGGTCTTGCTTTGATCCATCTTTTACAGAAGTCAATGAAAGAGACTCCATTGATTATAATGAACACTGGGAAGCTGCCCTGTTCAAAGCTACATGTAACTTCCACTTCTGGACAATTGCTTTTCCTCAATAGCAATCCAAGGAGAGATTGATGTAACTACACAGGGAAGAAAGACATTGGTGAGTAAGTGGGAGTTCATCCCAAAGAGCAACTGAACAAGGAGGGAGTAGAACATGACTGCTATGCTTTGTTACTGCTCATGTGCTGAACTGAAAGGTGCAAATAAGTCAGCTGTATACTGAATTAGAAGAAAGAAATAAGGGGAGAACAGACTTGTTAGGGCTGTAGGGCTCGTCATTCTTTAACATTTTTAATTTTGTCTTCAAATGCCATTTGTGCTCAGATGCTTTTACTGCTATAAAGTATATCGATATATCCGAGGGAGAGAGAAAGCCTACGTAACACTGTCCAACAACTACCTGTACCTCTACCTTGTTGTTTTCTTCGAATTTTTTCCTTTGCATGATGGTAATACAGTTTAAACTGTTTGAAATCTTTTATGTACCAAGGTCAGACTACTAATGCCATGTATCCTATAAGTTTTACACAATTTCAACAGGCTTGTCTGTCTGAATCGTCAGCTGGACCATATACCTGTGTCAGTTTCTCTGCTACAGAAATCTCACAGTGCAGACCTGAGTGATAATTGAACCAGATGGATACTAAATATGGCAATAAGAATGGGACCTAATTTTTCAGATTTGGTTCTACCATCTTTCAAAGTAACTAGGTTACTTGCAATTATCATGAGGGCTAGTACCCCCGAACCTGGGACACTCCACCCAGAATGGTAGCCACCAAGCCAATAAAATCCTAGGCAAAGAAGTGCATAGGCCTCTTTGTCTAAACAAAAATTAAAATGAAAGAGGCATTAGGGACCAGTGGTCAAGAGACTGTTCCTATTGGGAATGTGGGGGTAGGACAGCAATGGGGGGAAGGCCATTAGCAGAGTTGTCTGCAAGGGGGCAACCTTGCAGGCAGCATTTGCTAAAGCTCTGACTTGGGCATTTACCAGCAAAATACTTTCAGGGAAAATCCACTCTTCCTGTGGACATATGATATATAGAGACCTTTAACTCTAGTTACCCTGGGCTATCAAGGGAAGTAGCTAGTGCATGGTCAAAAAGTTTGTATGCCTCCAATACACTAAAGTCAATGCAAAACTCCCTTGGCAGGATTAGCAGCTGCACTCTGCTTCCCACTCTGCCCAACCCGTGAAACTTGTCTCTGCTTTTCTTTTTCCACCCAGCCTGCTGAGCTCAGTTTCTTTTTCAGAAATGTGTATTTCTTTGGGAAAAAAAAAATATATATATAAAAGGGGAAAATAATTTTCTTTATCCTTTAATCCTTTATTCTCTTTGCTTTTAAAAGTTTATTTACTTCCTACAGTTGGCCATCTTGAGCTTCTGCTTCTCTGCTGTGTCAAGACTTGCTTAAGCTTGAAGGTTTTTTAGGCTTGACCAAGCATTGACAGCACTATCACAGGAGCTAATGCTAGAGTCTGCCAGTTTGATGGATTAAGTAAACTTATTGAAATCTTTTTTTCTTTAATACTAAAAGATGCCAAGGGCTGTTTTCTATTCTTGTGCTTTGTGTGAAACACCCACTGACATTAATGGGAGTCCCATGTGTGGAATTAGAGTAGAACATGGTCCTTAATATTTAAAAGACTTGTCAGCCTTGTGCATGAAGTAATCTGGAGGTGTGTTGTGCTGCTGTTTTGCTCTGCAGAGCCCATTCTTCTTACACATCCCCTGCCTTTTAAAGACACTCGTTGCATAAACTGCATGGCTGCTAGCAACAGCATTACTTAACTTTTCCCTTCTAAAAGTATTTAAAAACATACTGTTCTCTTTGTGCCATCTGCCTGCTTTGTTTGGTCAATAAAACAGACTTGAGCTGTTTCAGTTTGGTTTATAAAAACAGTCTTGTTTTCTGATTTGTTCATGCTGCTACACTATGGAGGAAGAGGAGGAGAGAGAAAGCTTAAGAGAAGCCATTTCCAGTGGCCTTTATGTTTTTTAGTGTTTGAACAAAATGCCTAATCTTTCACACTCTGCCTACTTTGATTTTCTGCTTGTTCTCAAGTTGTACCTTGCTCTAACATAGTGGTGGTATGCTAGGTAGCTAAGGAAAGTTAAATTATTTATTTTTAAAAAAAATCACTACCAGCCCCATTCCTATTTAAAATGCACACCCTGCTTATTTTGTTTGAACTAGGGCTCAGGAGGGCTACCAAACTGTCATGGATGGCCTCAGTAGTGCAGAAGTTTCTGCTTAGTTTCTTTATCTTCCTAGAAAGAAACTTTCTCTGCCCAACCTCTTGTTCTTCTTCAGTTATGGCTCTTGAAATTCTTTATCTTTACCTGGCAACAACTGATTGTGCTCATGAAGGAGATCTTAGGTGGCTTTTCAGCAGGGTGCATAGAGCTGATGACATAACTGCAAATACTTATTGAAGATTTTGGTTATAATGTGGGAAGGTTAGGGAAGAAATGAATGGAAGTGGGGAAAGAAGGGCCTAGGTAACTTTTTCCGTGTTTTGAGAATAATTTTGACAATCAACCAAATGAGACAAAGATGGTAACTTTCAGTCTCAAATGCTTATGAATATGAAGTTTGTTTGCCATCATCTGTGCCTGTCACAAATGTGGTTAGTGAGTTTGCTCATTATAAGTATTGTGGAAGTTCTGACAATATTTTAATTAAAATAAGAATGTCACATCTTGTGAAAATCCTAAAATTCTGCCCAAATCTGCATATAAGGTACAGTAAAACTGCTTCCACCAATCTGCATTAATCAGTCCTCAACAGATCTAAGCATGTTTATGCAGAAGTCTACTGAAGTTAATATGAATAGCATGTGTGCTCTACAGTGGTGTGGCCTGCTCTGCAACCAGGAATTTTTAAAGGTCTTTTCCAGAGGACTTGCCTGTTATGCTATTTCTAAAACTTTTAAATTTCTAATATTTCTAAACCAGATGATTTGTGTAAGCAACTGAGATGGCTCAAGAGCATCTACTTAAAACTGGCCTAGGTATAAGGTTCTGAAAAAAATACATAGGCTTCAGCACTTAATACATTTTCTTGGTATGTTTACTGAGTTAGTGTGTTAGTGGTTAGTGTTTTTACCGACTGTGCCAGTTACCAGCCAGCGGGAAAGCACCACGTAGCTGCTCACTCACCCTTCCTCCCCCAGTGGGATGGGAAGGAAAAGGTAAAACTCATGGGTTGGAATAAGAACAGTTTGTTGGGACAGCAAAGGAAGAGGAGAATAGCAACAACAGTACTTACAACAAAATATGAACAAGGTGATGCACAATGCAATTTGCTCACCCAGCTGGATACCCAGCCCTTCCAGAGCCTTGGCTCCTTCTCCCTGGCCAGTCCCCTTTATATGCTGAGCATGTCATCTTATGGTATGGAATACCCCTTTGGCTAGTTTGGGTCACCTGTCCTGGCTGTGTCCCCTCCCAGCTTCTTGTGAAAACTAACTCTATTCTAGTGGAAAACCGGGACGGTTAGCCAAACCTGAGGGTGACTACAGAAGGTGGATGATATAAATGACAGTACAGTTAACAGTGCAGAATTGCCAGAAACTGATGGAAACCCTTAAGTTTCCTTCTTGGACTCTTCACCTTAAAGTTGTTCTTTAAAAACTTACAAAATTACTGCAGTGTTTCAGGGTGATAATAGCACTGCACTGAAAAGATGTTTGAACTCAACCATGCTAGTAATTTTAACTCTCTTTATTATGAATGAAAGAATGGAAGGCTTACCAGGACATTTGAAGTAGATGTCCTGCAGATTCCAAGGTGTCCATTTGCAAAATATATAATGGAAGAATGTGTAAATGACATTCCACCATTCCTCACTTTGTTCCACTGCGCTCTCAGCTGAAATTATTTACTTCAAGGCAGCATGTCTTTCCTGATGTTCAGGAAAGGGAACCTCCTATGTTTCCATGTGAGCCCCTTGTCTTGTCACTGGGCACCACTGAAAAGAGCCTGGTTCTGTTTGTCTTTGCACCCTCTCCTCAGGTATTTATATACACTGAGATTCCCCTGAGCCTTCTCTTCTTCAGGCTGCACAATCCCAGCTCTCAATCCTTCCTCATAATGTGAAGTGCTCCACTCCCTTGTCCATCTTAGTGATCCTTTGTTGAACTCTTTCCAGCATGCTCCTCTTTCTTTTATACTGGGGAGCCCAGAACTGGACACAGTACTCCAAGTGTGGCCTCACCAGTGTCGATTAGAGCAGAAGGATCACCTCCCTTGACCTGCTAGTAATACTTTGTCTAATGCAGCCCCGGATACCATTCACCTTTGTTGCTGCAAAGGCCCATTGCTGGCTCATGTTCAGCTTGGTGTCCACCAGAACCCCAGGTCTTTTTCTGCCAAGCTACTTTCCAGATGATTTGCCACCAGCCTGTATTGGTGCACAGGGCTGTTACTCCCCAGGTGTAGGACTTTGCACTTCTCCTTGTTGAACTTCCAGGTCAGCCCATTTCTGCAGCCTGTCAAGGTCCCTCTGAAAAATTGTTCTTCTACAGGGCAGATAAAACAGGTTAGAATAGGTTCATTTTCAAAGCCTTATTTATATTATATTTTTTTAAACTTCTCTGAAAAATCTCTACTGTGAGCTATGATATACAACTATGAGTTGGGTTTCTTTGAGAAATCAGGTGAAATTTTATGGCATGGAGAGGAAGAAAGTTTCAGCCTTTACTACAGGGTTGCTCCATAATTTAATTTGAAAATTCACATTGTCTAGTTGTATTAGCATGACTGTAACATGTCTTTGAATACAAATGCAATTTTTAGCTCATGACATAGAAGAGTTCCGTTCTGAAACTTTCTAGGAGTTCATTATAGAATTATATCCTGGAATTTTGCACCTGTATATAGATATCCTATATAACATTCACATAAGGGTTCAGAGAATATAATTCAGTTATTCTCCTTAACATAATTTGTTTGGGGCAATGAGTCAAAAATACTGCTTTAAAATGTCATTGGAAGAAACTTTTTAATATTCTGGAAAACACATCTTAAGGTGGTGTTGTGGTTTAATCTGGCTGGCAGCTAAAACAATCACACAGCTGTTCACTCACTCCCTGTCCCTGCCTGCAGTGGGATGGGGAGAAAATCAAGAAAAACAAACAAACCCCAGCAAAAACATAACAAAAAACCCTTAAAACTTATGTGTTGAGATAAAGACAGTTTACTAGGACAGAAAAGGAAGATGATAATGATAAAAGAATATACAAAACAAGTAATGACCAGCACAATTTCTCACCACTTGAAGCTGATGCTCAGCTAGTTCTGGAGCCACCCTGCCTGCCGGCCAACCACTCAGTTATATGGAACATAACATCATATGGTATGGAATATCCCCTTGGTCAGTTTGGGTCAGCTGCCCTGGCTGCGTCCCCTCCCAGTTTCTTGGGCACCCCTTGCCTTCTCATTGGCAGGGCAGTATTAGAAGCTGACAAGTTCTTGACTGCTTGGCAACAACTAAAACAATCAGTGTGTTATCAATGTTATTCTCATCCTAAATCCACAACACAGAACTACACCAGCTGCTAGGAAGAAGATTAACTCTATGCTTGCCACAACCAGGATAGGTGCCTAGTGTAGGGTTAGTTGCATCACACCACTGGTGTAATTTATTGTGGGTATTTGATGACATAAAAAGAGCCTGGCCCTTAGATGCAATGTTTCCATGGGCCTCCTCTTGATGAACACCTATCTGGATTTCTTGGATGGAGTTTCCCCTCTTAAAACAATGGGAATTTTGTATTTTGGTGGGTGTGGGATTTGGTCCTTTCTGCAAGTTACAACCCTTGATCTTTGAAGGTGTATGTGTCCTTTGGTGTTTAGGCATATTAGCCACTATCTCGAAACAGAGATCCATACTATTTAGTATCTGATTTTCTTAGCACAAATGAGGAGTAGATAGGTAGTCTCAAAGAGGGGTGAGTATAGAAAGCCATGACTTGTCTTGGCTATAATCATGCAAACACTTCCTGCTAGGCAGCATCCTACAATTGGGATTGGCCTCCACTGCATATTATTCTAGGAACAGACACAGACATGCTGGACCCACCTCCACTGTATGGCTTGTGAAAGGGCACAGTATCAAAAGCAAAAATGGGTAAATAAAAAAAAGTTGTGTTAAAACAGGACTGAACAGTTACAGTACTGTTAATTCAGAATTTACATCATATTTGAGTATTAGAAAACTAAAGGAGATTAAGACAAAAAAAAAAAAAAATTATTCATCCCTTTCCTGTCCCAAATAGCTCTTGTCCGGCAGCAACAGGCCCATCCTGGGTAGGCAAGCAGGGAGCTGTAAGTGTTGTTCTCTCTGAGGAGACTATTACGAAATTTCAAATACAGTAGTATTCTTACATTCACTGTTCTCCTAATCTGTGATGTTAGAAAACATGAAGAAAGAATAAAAAGTTGGGGTTTTTTCTAAGCAAATGATATTACCTGCATTCCAGGAAAACCATGTCACTGAACAAAACAAAAAATCCAACCTTTCTGTGAACAACAGAGGAAACCAAACACCTAGAAGTGCTGGCTGTGTGGGTTAGAGAATGGTCCAAATAAATGCTTACAGACTAAACCAGGTGATTTCATGCTACTCTGGGTCAGTTGGTTACAGCTGGACAGAGCTCTGAACTATGACTTCAGGAGGGGGCTATCCTCAGAAGTGTAGTGCAAGATACATACTGATATAAGAGAGAATGGGATTTATTCAGTATGACATAGAGCCCAAAATGCGACTGTTATACCCTGCTGGTGTGGTGGATCATGAGCACCTACTTTAGTAAGGCGCATTCTTTAACAGATGAGGCACCAGTGTGCTTCTTTGCAAGTAGTATTAGGCCCTTTCCATTTCTTGTTTCTGATTTGTGATGCTGCAGGGAGATGGAATGCTTCCATGGTTTGGTTTCAATGAAGATATCCTTTTCCAAAACCTATGGTAAAAGATGACAATTTCTCTGAGAGATCCAAAAATTGTTTGGGATATCTGTGATGGATGACAGCATGTATATTATTGTGTGTATATATATTACTGTGTCTGTATGGGCCAGAGCTCTCCTCTGATGAGTACTGGCCATGGGCTGCTGCTTCACTAGCTATGTCCTTCTTGCTTTTGAGTAATAAGGATAAGAAGGAAGGACTAGTCTAGCATTGGTTTCCTGTGTGGTTTTCACTTAGTCACCTAGGTCAAAATTTCAGACT
The DNA here is from genome assembly GCA_013400195.1 of Aramus guarauna. Taxonomy (NCBI): domain Eukaryota; kingdom Metazoa; phylum Chordata; class Aves; order Gruiformes; family Aramidae; genus Aramus; species Aramus guarauna. Next base: position 40,643 of record VXBL01010256.1, read on the forward strand.
AGAATAGATTAAGTATCCAGCTTTAGAATGTTGACCTTGCCTCCCCGTGGTACCCTAGTGTGCGTGCACATATATATGTATGTGCACATATATACGTACATGTACAGGCCTTTTTTCTGTGCCATGCCATACCTTGAGGAGGTGCTGTGAAGCTTCATTATCAGAGATGTGTGAAGTGCTTTCAGAAGCTCCACTGCAAGGGTTCAAAATACACAGGTCTGAGAAGAAGCTGCAGTGGCCTCCTGAGGATCCCTTACCATGATGTCCTTGGGTATAAATGCAATTTGTCACTCCAAGAGAACTTTAATTTTATCCTTTTGTCCATCACGTCAATAATATGAATTGATTTTATCAGGGATTGATGTGCCACATTTTGTTACTCTATATATTTTTGTCCACTGTAAGTGCACTTATTTGTGTCCAATTATTCTCATTGGTTCTGGTGGACACAGGGATGGTAGAGATAATAGGGGGAAAAAAGATAATTTTAACTACATGGTCCCTCAAGCATGACACAGTGCAGTGGCCCAGCCTGTTCAGGTATGTTCTGATACCCTCTGCTCAACTAGGACTTAAGGCAGCATCTGTTCTCGAGCACTCTTGTTAGTATTGTTTGTTTCTAAAAACAAAACAAACAACCCCACACATACCAGCAAAAGAAAATCTAAAAGTATTAAGGAAATTGTGCAAGCAAGTTCCTTGAACTGTGGAAGCATACACGGCATTGGATCTTCTGAGTAGAAATAACGCTGGCTTCTACCATCATTCCACCATCTGGAAAATGACAGAGAAACTTAGGTGCACAGTTTGGTTTTCAGTATGTCACTAGCTCTGTGAGAGTTCTGCATCTTAAAATATTCAGAACTGCACCGTTGGGTTCAAACCCCAACTCTTCTGGGGAAGGCTTCAGTCAAACACGAAGTGGTTTCAGAGTGCTGAAATTCAAAATTTTTCATGCCTGTGCCTTCCCATCATATTTCTGTTTCTCGTGTTGTCCTGGGCTTCGTTAGACTTGATTTTCTGTGTTTGTTGCAAAATCTACTTGCAGGAGAGAGCCTGGTCTCCAGACTGTACATTTCTCTGGGCAGCAGAGGCTGCCTCCTCTCCTCTCTAGTTTGTCAGCATTAGGGAGAGGGACAAAGCTCTTTTTTCCTCAGCATGCATCCCCTCAAAGATTACCACCCAGAATACTTCTGTGCTGGGAGCGGCAGGAATAGAAATGCAACCCAGCATGTTAAGTTTCATACTAGCACTGGCATTTAGAATTGGAATGGACATTTAAGTGCCCACACTGTGCATATTACCACTGCTGCAGAAACAACACTACAGACATTTCTGGCAGGATCGTCTTACTCTCTGCAGCAGGAGAACGCAATTGTGTAAAAAGGACAAATGAATTCCTCTGCTTGCGTGTGTAGCCCACTTCTGACTTGGCAATACATTTCGACTGCTCACTGTAGGCTATATTATCATGCTGTCTTCAGGCAGATGCTGCTTTTGCTTGTATGTAAAAATCACATGTTTAAGCCACGTTACACTATCTGATTTGAAAGTGTAAATGCCAGATGGCGTGTGCTACTTCAGTAACTGGTTGAACACCTTTCAGGTCTGTGAAGCACCTAAGTAGAGTTACAGTTGCTATATATGTTATAATTAACTCTCAGTGCCTGAAAATGTAGCTATATATGTGCATGTACAAAAAAAAAAATCATAAAAATAGTGTAGTAAATATTTGTGTGTATATATATAGAGTACAGAATATTTGTGTAGGTACAGAGAGAGTGATATAGTAACAAACATATATGTGTGCATGGGTGTAATGACATTTCCTCGTATCACATCTATCAGGTTACAAGCAGCTAATAATTTTCTTTTTCTACTCACAGCCAAGCATTATAATGGCATATACTCATAAATCAACATCAACATGGAACATTGCTTAGCAAATATAAATGTATGTGCATTGCAGAATGATCTGAGATTACAAAAATATATCAGAAGTCAAAAGTAGCTGGTGGAGAAATGCTATGTCTTTAGTTTATTGAGATTGTTTGGAGGATCCTAATGTACTGTCACTGAAAGAATAATTTTTCCTTTACAATCTACTTAGCAAAGATTTATCGATCCTTTTCCCCTTCATAGAGAATTACTGATCCATTTTAGAAAATCAGATTTTCACACCTTTCATGAGAATGTGCACAGCGCAGTTCCCTAGGGATTGCCAAGGAAGTTGACTTTGACATGAAATCCCTAGGTACTGGCACACAACAGCCTATAGTCTCATCACTGATTTGTTGCACAGGGTGGTAAAATACTTTTATACATTTATAGAGAAATGATTGCACTGCAAGGACTTATTTTTCCATGCTAGTGGATGTATTCAGGGTCCTGTTATTTGTGTAAACAGCATTTTTCAGGGGGGGTGTGTTTCTTCTCAGCTCTGATGTTATGAACAGTAAGGTAAGATAAAAGTTGTTGAAATTCATGTTGCAAAGCAGTAGGGTACTGTAGAATTTTTCAGTGTGTGTAAATAACTTTCTTCAAGATGTGTCTACTCTCTGTCCTCATTATTGTAGTATCCTAGGTAGCTAAGCATTAGGCATGTTATATTGAAGTATGCATCATAATGAAGGTGATTTATTATAATTAAAACAGCATGGAGAGCAGCTTTTATTAGACATATTGTTTCACAGGAGAGCTTAATAAAGAGCATTATTATTAGTTATAGATCTGCGTGAAGGATGTTGTTTACTGAGAGTTATGTGAGTATTAGTCAAAGTCTGAAGTTGCTCATTTGAGCTGTCCACTGNNNCTGAAGTTGCTTTTTTGGGCTGTCCACTGTAAGGGGGGGGGGGGAGTATTCGGCACAGCAAAGAGAAGAATTTTAAGATTGGAGGGGAGAGAGAGACACACACAGAGAAAAGGAAATGCCGAGTGCATGAAGTGTTCTCTGCAGGAGCAGTTCTAGAATACTTTATTACATATCTACGGAGACAATGGCATGGACTGTAAGTAGCTCCTGTCTCTCAATATAATAATGCACATAAAGTCGGGGTCAGATTGGGTTCGCTCTGGGCTTTGATGCTGCAGAAGGTCACCAGGGGAATCGATGGACAAAAATGAGACCTGAGTTTCATGCAATCAATGAGATTTTTCTATTTAAAGTGGACACTGCTGGGTGCGAGTCTCGGAGCTTCAAATGTGGTTTTGCTCAGCTTTAGCAGATTGAAAGATGCACTGTAAATGTATTGTTTGTTTTAATAACTCTGCTGGCACAAGGGGTGTATATCTAACCAGGTTAGTCTGGCACACTCTATTATGAAGTTGCATGAGCTGCAAATAAATGGACAAATTAGCAACTACTTTGAATCTTAATTACACTGAGTTTTATTCTGTTTCTGTAGAGTTGTAACTGCCTGGTATGTAGATAACCCTTAAAATATGGTTAGAGAATTACTGAATCACTCGGTTAAAAATCATATGGGATTTAGCTGTTCTATAAAATATGCTTTCTATTATTAATTTCTTAGTCCTATATACTCATTATAGCCAATTCCTTAATTTCTTTGGAAATGATTCACATTTCTATGGATTAAAACAAATTCTTATGTGCCTTTGGTTAAGAAGCTTCATTCTTTTTAGTAGTAAGTGGATACTTGGGACAGAATTGCTTTGATAATTTTCTCCTTAAAGTTTTCATGCAGCTGAAAGATCATCTGTTGTTTTGCCTTTATTGTGTACAGTTATCTCTCTAGGATGAGGGAAGCAATCAGGAAGAATGTGATCAGTGAGTCTGACATAGCTGTAACACTGGCAACAGCAAATAATTGACTGATATGGAGGAGCTTTATCTCTGTTGTGAAATGGTTAAGAAATTAAAGCATGTTCTAGGCCAAATTCTAATCACCCATATATATGATTTTAACTGCTTTGCAGTTGATGGAGTTGTTCCAAATTTACACTGCCCTAACAGACACAGGTCCTGACACCATTTTCAATTTCAAAGCAAGTCAGCTATTGGACTGTACTTTGTGAATGAGAGTCCACTTAAATCTGGGATTTAAATGATCTGATTGGCTGTTTTTAAAAAGTAAAAAGAAAACAGCTAACACCACCCCCTCCTCCCCCCAATAATCCTCTGTCAGTAGATTGCATCCTGCCTTTTCTGAGCTTCCATTTCACAAATTTAAGTATTCAGTCTGAAGGACTGTTTATCCTACATCACTGCATAAGTAAATGTCCACCAGAGGCTATGAGGTAGGAAAAGGGGAAGCAGCAAACCTGCCCCCCTGTATTTTTCAATCTATTTATTAAAAATGGCCTTTTTGATGACAGTAAATAAAATCAAATTATTCCCTCAACACAGGTACAAAACAACCCCAAAATGAAGAAACAAGCCAAGGCCTTGACAGTCTTTTTCATTTAAACATCTTAAAAATAGAGGAATTGAAGATTTGTGAGAAGAGCATTAAGAACCGCTTTTCTACCGCTCAAGTCTAAATTTGTTTGCCAGAATCTGAAAAATGCCCCAAAGAAGAGTAGGTGTACAGAAGAGAACTTAAGCTCCTGCCTCAATCTAATTTCTGTTAGCAGGGTCATTTACAATTCAAGCAGAATTTATGCTCACCTGAAATGATTTATTTGTGTTTTTCATGTATGCCCTGAGTAAGAACACTTCAGTTTGTATTATTTTCATTAAAAAGAAAAACATCCTCCACCTCAACATCTTCTCTTAATAGTCCTTAGTGTTGCATTCTTAGTATGTGTTAAACATTTTCCACCTAAGCCTTTTTGATAAAGCATAGAAGGAAATAAATTAGTTGAATTTTGTATATGAAGATAATGGCAATAAAAGCCCATTGCAGTAACCACATTCTGTTGTAAAACAGGTATCCAGCAGGTAATGGAAAGAGTAAGCAATTGCAGGTAGATTATATAAAACTCAAACAATAGCACAATGAGCCATCAGATTCTCTGTGAAACCTAAAATAAATCAGAAGGTGATACAGAAAAGGAGAGAAAGAAGAAAATACCGCAACATCTGTAACACTTTTCTCCGGACACGCCTTGGTTATCAATATTTCTCTTCTCTTTGGCTGCAACATTAGGAAGGTGATAAACCATGGCATGTACAAATTCAATCAAACAGAAGCATTGTCAATTTGTAGCACAACCAACTTTTTCTAGCCAATATTGAGGTGTCTGTCTTTTGGGGACAGCCGGCCTGGCATGATTCTCACTGAAGAGTCACTCAGAGTTAAATTATGTGTTTTGCTGCAGATTCAATGACTACTGGCCTTTAAGGTACTTTCTTTGAGTTAAGCATATGCAGCCTCTTTTGGCCTCCCCAGAGAGATCTGCTGGTTGTTACAGCCAACCCCAACAGGGTCAAGTTCCCAGGTCTCCACTCGTGAAAAAGTTTTTTTTTAGATTTAGGGTGAAATATCTGCTTGCAGAATATTTCAAACTGGGTTTGTGCAAGGATTGCTGCAGAATTAGGTGTTGAGTTAGTGTACACTTCCCTGAGCAGACCTCACATATGAGGCTAATAAGGTGTTTTTCTGATTCTCTGGTTTAAAGATACTGTATATTTTATTGTGCTTCATCTTTCTGGGTGTTTTAGGAAAGGGTGGAAGATGAACTGCGTATACAACAGCATGAGTGAATGGGCCACAGGGAAAAGAAGTACAAATAATCCAAAACTGAGGAAACAGAGATGAGTTCAAATGAAAAATTTTGCACACTGGGAAAATGTTGAATGTTATTTATAAGGACTTCACCTTAATATTCATGTTAATATACTTTCCTTTTTATACTAATTAATGAACTATCCTGACAAGCAATTTTTTACACTTTCTTCTCCCACCCATTTTAAAATACTGGGAAAACAGACATGTAAATTAAAGCCTTCACATGGACATTTTTAACTTCTGCAACCAGCTCTTATTCAACATATCATCCTAGGTCTCGCTGATCTTAGCAGCATTACAAGGGTCGTATTTTCACACAGATGAACCATTCATGGCAATTTCTCCAATAGATTTGACACAAACATTCTTTTCTTTGATGTCGGAGATATAAGCTTTCTATTTTTGACCTATTTTTTCCCCCGACTGACATATTTATTGAGGCTATTGCAAGGAAAATCCCACTTTCCATTAATATTTGACTTCTCTGTTTCTCTTGCAGAATTTCAGGCTGATAGAGCAGTAAGAGGGTCTTTGTCGATGTCATCTTATGTATGTGATGCGTTAATAAAAGCAAACCTCTAAAGTTTATTTAAAATTAATGTTTAAACAAACACACACATGCAGTGGTTAATACGCATATATGTATCATTTTATTTGAGTAGACACCTTCATGATTCTACTGCTGTAGATCAACAGGTAGCATTTATTGATCTGTTATAACAGCAGTTCTAGTTCCAGAGAAGATTTTGATTGATTGTCCTCATCCAGAGTGAGTTCTTTCTCCATCTCTCCCGAGCCTTCAGTGGCATTGGCTGCAGATAGTGTGGAGACAAAAGATTTCTTTCCGAGGAAAGGATGTAATTGTATATATGTATAATTGTGTTTGGATTCCAAGTAATTATCTCAGTGCCCTTTACTATATCTGAGTAATTTGATATACCTCTTATGCTAAGAGTCTATAAACTATTGGTAGTAATATAGATATCTTATGTCAAGCCTCCATTCTACAGAGTAAGATGATTGCAACTTAATGCACTGCATGGAGTGGGAATTCCTTTTGTGACTTGTGCTGTTTGTTTCATCAGACAAACCTTCTTCTCCTTTTACCTTTTAAATTAATCCTAAAATCAATGTGTCAGTTTTAAGAATTCCAAGCATGCAAAATTCTGTATTAAGAAGGTAGGAAAATACTTAAATAACTTTGCATTTTTTGATCTTTAGTATTAAACTGTAGGATACCTTGCTGCATATTTCAACACTAAATGTTTATTGCAATGACAGTTTATTCTCAGTCTAGGTCAAGAGTTAAGAATGTGCTTGTATTCATTTAGATAAATAAGCTACTTAGCCTCCACGCACACACCCCTCCCCCCCATTTACTGGTGCCAGGTGCAACCACAGAATGTATTTTACAGGTCAGATTTTGGATCACAGTCACCAACTGATAAAGCAGCTCACTTTCCTTATCCTGCCTTATTCCTACCTCCTCCTGTGGTCTAAATGATTTCTCACACTTTCTCTGAGTTCCTTCTACTTGTTGAATGAAGTAAAAAGAAAGAGAGTCTGTCTTCTACCTTTTGACTTCCCTTTATAAATGGAAATGTTCACCACAGAAGCATGGGAAGGAAATGTATGAATGCCAGTACTCCTTCCTAGGGAGTTCTCCATCAACTGGATCTCTTGGTATGACTCAGTAAGATCTCCATGTCTTTTCAGGTTACTGTCCAAAAATAAATCTCAGACTGCCCTGAACATATTTATAAAAGCCCCCCCCCACAACTTATTCCCATGCTGTTGGTTGTGGGGGTTTTCTGGTTTGGGGGGTTTTTGGTTTTGTTGGGTTTTTTTAGACCAACAATACTTTGCCCCCACAAAGCTTTGGGGGCATGCATTTAACTGTCCTGAAAATTGAGACTGCTGGTACAGAGTTAATCACCTCTTCTGACAAGCTAAACTAGAAAAACCCGCTTAAAGGTTATTCTGCAACAGATCCATGCTTGGCAATAGTGTGAACAGTAGCTTAGTTCTGCAAGGGCACGAGGTCTAACTGCCTCATCAGTTGTATGGCTCCCCAAAAAGGGGAGTCAGCCATGTGGGCTGAAGGGAGGTCTTTGCTTAATGACAATTCAAGAAGACTTCCCTTGCTCTTAAGCTGCAGCCTAACTCGGGATGGCAGTACGGTCACTGTGAACAGGTTGGAGATTCTCCAACTTTCTTTTAGGGAGTACATATCTGATAAATTTGTCTGGTCCTCACTCAAACCCCTGGTATGGTGTGTCTTTACCTCGAGCTTTCAAAATTTGATACAAAAAGCGAAACCTCAAGGCTGGAGTCTCCATGCACAGACAACAAGCTACAGAAAACTTCCTTTTCAGCTGCATTGTTTCCAAGGTTTTGTGTCCCTTCCTCCAATGGAGTCATCAGTTACAGCTGTTTAGCATTTTGAAGGGCTTTTTTTTAATTGGGTGTTACTATAGTACCTTCTCTGAATGCCCTCCAAAAGGTGTTGAGAAAGGAACTTCTCTCACACAGAGTAGCTATATTCAGTTATAATGTGATTTAATCACAGCTTATTTCTTTCAGTAGACTTAAGCTCTAACATTTAAATATTTTCACATTATATAAAAATATTCAGGATTGGTAATAATTTTTCTTGAGCTACAAGGAAACCCAAAGCACATTAGTCATAAGTGAAAAATCTGAGAGCATATGCTTTCCCCCCTGCCCCCATGAGTTGCAAACAGGAATTATCTGACAAATTTTCCCTGAATTTAGTCTGTTTTTCCTCTTTGGTCTTCAGAATGTATCCGGCACCTTTTTCTTGCAAATAAATTTTGCAAGCCAAAGCAGTGGGATTTGAAGCAATACAGAGAGCCAAAAATAGGACTTTGTTGTGAAATTATATAATTGTTGTGCTCATAGTTAAAATGAGTTTGTTTTCTAAATAATAGCTATGCACATTATAGCTCTTTGTTAAAAGTATCCTATCAGGGTGAACATGTTTGTGGAGCAGGCATAATAAGCAAAGTCAGATATTACTATTGTTGTATCTGAGACACCAGCTGGGAGACTAAAAGGGACTTTGCTGTGCATTGTCATCTGCAATGTTATAAACTGTGCTCCACTTCCTAGACTGCCTTTGCAATCTCATTGCCTTAAATGAAGTGCTAAATTATACTTGCAGAACCCTAGTGAAGGCAATAGGATTAGAATAGGTGTTACTGAGGTCAAAACTTATTAATGATGTTAACACAGTACACGAGGCAGGAGGGAACCCACTTTGACAGTGACATTCTAGGCTGAGTCTGTAGAGACAGCAGTTAGAGGGAAATTGAGCAAACTTGGGAAAGACTTTTGGAGAGAAAATAAACACAAAACCGTATGTTCTTTAATTTTTACTTTCATTGTCAGTGCAGCGTTTTAAAATTTTTCACTGGATATAGTGCAAAAAGTGTATCTTTCACCTCGAACCTGCTGCGAGTCAAAGACCTTTGGTGGTCTAGTTTAGAAGACAGCAGAACCATGCATGATTGTGCACTCCTGCATTATGTGTTTCTCTCTCTAGCAGAACTTCAAATATCACAAACAAAAGAGCTTTTTCTATTTGTCTTTTCAGAAGAAGGTTGTAGTCTAAACACTTGCTTTTCTGTTTTTTTTCCCCACTCATAATGCCCATTATATATGCTTCAATGTCATTTTCACCCTTTTGCTCCTACTTAGCTCTGTGATTACCTTTCAGCAATTTGCCCCCACTGCTGTGCTCCAGCCTCACAAAATCTGATCATGTAAGTGGTCCCATTGCACTAAGTATACACACTGGAGGCAGGGTTACATGCTTGAAGGACCAGTTTGTACCCTTCAGATATAGATAAATTATTATCATATCTTAAAGCCGTAATTTAACCACAGCATAAACATGGCTTTGTTTTCATCACAGCAGTTCAGTTCCTCTGTCACAATAAATTTAACGTATCTGGTTGGGCTGCTTGTACAGCTTTTCAGTATGTTGTCATCTTTTCCTTAAAGATGTGTACAGACACTAGGTCATCTAGGAGAAAGAAATCCTATAGATGGAGTGACTGCACAAAGGGGGTAATGTGATGAGACTCCTAAAAACTGGGGTTTGAAGCCCAGTGTAAGTGTTCACTTCTGTTGTCACTTCTCAGCATCATGCATCTTTGTTTGTGGACTTCCAAATCACTTTGATAGCATAGGAACTCTGTGACAGGTACTTTTGAAAGCATTACCTTACCTGTGTTAGTTGTTGTGAGGGAGAGAGGTGGAAATTAAAGAATTTTCAATTAACAATTTCTTGTCATAAGTGTGCATTAATTCACTTTTTCTTCTTTCCTGATGTCTGTAAAAACGGAATAAAAAATAGTGGAAGTCTGCAGCTAGAAGTCGTCTTCAGAAAACAAGCCCAATAACTTGATCAACTGTTAGATCATCTATCCTCCTCCTCCTATTACTACTTACACTCAGTTGCTATGCTGGAATCAGGTTGGGGAGTAGATGTAGAGTTTGGGATGTAGAGTTTGGGAACAGTTCTCTGAGTAAAGGATTGTGCTTGTGGTCCTCTGGGACTTCTAAAAACATAAAGGCTTACTAGATAAGGCAGATTTTGATGTGATAAAGTCCAAGGAATTGCTACTTAAGCATGCAATTCATGTTAATGCACCCTGATCCCTGGTGAGTTGCTGGTTAATCTAAGTGGGTTATAGCATAGCCCCTCAGTAGCTTTTCTTTAACTGATACATGGAACAGAATTCAGTATTTCTTTGCATTTAATATATGATCCTAGAAAACCGAAAAGCAGTCCAGCTTTTTTTTATCATTGTGGATTTAGATTTTCCCCTTATTTTATTAACTTCTATTCCATACAATAGTCAGCCTTAGAATGTAATGAAAGTGATATTCTGTGCTTAATCCTCATAGTCCTCTAAAATTGGCATTACTTTTTACTTTTCTTTTTTTTTTTTCTTCCCTTGAAGTATGTTCCCTTCAGAGTTGAAGGCTTGTGAGTTTCTAGGCTTTCCACAGGAAGAGGTAGGTTTGAGCCCAACAGAAATTTAGTTGTGTATATTAGGATTTGAAACTGAAAGATAAGCAGAAGAGGGAACTTTGGGAACTGCTGGTACAAATAGTATTACTTATGGAGATGTAACTTCCTCTTTTCTGCTAGCGTGTTGCATACTTTATAGGGAAGATCTGTGTGCATATCCTGCTGCTACACAACTGATCCCATGTCCTAGCTAAGTATCTAGTCTGAGAATATTTAATACTTTTGCTATTTTGATTGCACAGGTGAATCAATTGTTTGTGCGAGTGATTTGATTCTGTGTAGGAGCTGTTGGTCGTCTTTTACTAATAATTCTATATATAGGCATGTGGGAGTATTACTTTACATTCTCTTAGAAACAAGCAAATACTTTGTGATAGTCACTTAAGTGGCGTTATTATGCTCCCTACAAATATGCCCTACTTGTGAGCACAAAAATGGTAGCACGTTCTTATGGAAAAAGAGCTTTTTCCAAAACCATTGTGGCTGCTATTGCAGTAATGGGATATCAAACAGGCAAAATTGTATGTGTTGTCAATGGCTACAATATAATTTCATTTACTTACAATGTTTAAAGTGAAGGCATGATGGTAAGCTTATATAAGGTGTCACATTGAAGTAATTGCCCACCAACTTGATTTTATGGCCAAAGAGAACATTTTAATATCCACACAAATTCTGAGGACACTCTAGCCTGCATGGAAACAGAGATCAAAGGATGCAATTAAGCATTCAGATACTATAGTGCTGAGAAATACTTAAATAACCCAAGAAATAAATGGATGAAGTAAATGTGGGTAAATGTAAATGAGGAGGTTAATTTAAATCTATGAATAATCATTTGGTCTAAAATGTAAACAAGCAAAAAAAAGGGGGATGGTTTAAGTCACTGGCTTTACTCACCCCAAATCTAGCCAGTTTTACTTACTTGGTATTTGCCTAAGTCTCTTTGCTTATGCTTTCCTTACACCAAGATTTCTGTTCAGCGCTCTGCAAGCTAGTGCCTGAGAGGTTGGAGTGAGGTGATAGAAAGGAGCCTGTGTTTGGTTCCAGAGGAAGCACACGAGCTGGGACCATCAGGCCTGTGAGCTGAGTGTTGCTGCCTGGCTGTGTGAAAAGGGAGCTCAAGGACTATCACAGTCAGGTGGGTGCTCCACTCAGTTTCCTAAATTGTAGATCTGAATTGTTGTACTGGGGTGGGCAGGCTGGAGGTAACTTGCTTCATAGCAGCCTGTATGGTGCTGTGTTTTAGATTTATAACTCAAACCATGGTGATAGCACACCAGTGTTTTGGTTATTGCGGAGCAGTGCTTCCACAGTGTCTGTGCTAGAGGTAGGCAAGAAGCTGGGAGAGGACACGGCCAGGACAGCTGACCCTAATGGACCAAAGGGATATTCTGTACCATATGATGTAGTGCTCAGCATTAAAAGTGAGGGGAAAGGAGGAGGAAATGGGGATATTTGTGGTTACAGCATTTGACTTATCATGTAGCTGTTACGTGTACTGAGGCCCTGCTGTCCTGGAATTGGCTGGTCATCTGCCTGCCAATGGGAAGTTGTGGACAAAAAATCCTCATTTTGTTTTGCTTGCACATGCATCTTATGCTTCCCCTATCAAACTGTCTTTATATTGATCCACAAGTCTTCTCTCCTTCCTTCTACCTTCTCTCCATCCCATGGGAGAGGGGAGCAAGTGAGCAGCTCTGTGGGTGCCTGGCTACTGGCCAGGATCAACTCACCACAACATTGCAAATCTTCCGGAGGGAGCAACTGCTATAACCACTTAAACCAGGAATAAACGTGCTGGAAGAAAATCTCAGTAGGTTAAGGACTAAGAACCATCTACTAGGATTTTAAGGAGAATTTTTTCTGAAAGTCACATTAGTAACTGTTTGGAAAGGGAGTATTACTGAGGAAACAGCAGTGTTAGCTCCAGCTATGGAAGAAAAAGGAACAAGGATAGGGCTTGATAGCAGCAGAGATGAGCTCTGCTCCACTCCTGTTGTACAGGGCTTTACTTTCCTGTCTACCTTCTCTGTAATGAAGATCTACTGTCCTAAGTCTTCTTGAGATCTTCAGGCTGGGAGGATGGAGGGCACACATTGTGCCAGTGAGTAGCAAGAGAGCAACGAAAAAACATATTAAAAGCTTCTAGAAGATCATTTGAAGTTGCCCCAGTGTTGGATTTCCCAAGCAAAACCAGGACCTGCAGCAGCTCTATGTTCTTTTTATGCTACTTGATCCATCCCACTCTTTTTTTCTCAAAAGCACTGAAATGGATCAGAAGTACCACCAAGTTAAGAAAAGGGAGAGATCAATTTTTGTTAATGTAAGGATTAAATTGGTTAAGTATGCATAGCTTGATTATTTGCTCAACGCATTAATAGATATCTGTGGATATTGAAGCAGGTAAATGGGCAAAGGAGTAGGTTAACAAAAGGAAGAAATGGAAGTAATGGGACAAAATTAAGAATGAGTCACGTAAATACAGTGGAAAGTGTCCTAGAAGTAAATATCATTAAAATTTGGTAAGTAGTGTTTGAGGAGTTTTTCATGAAACTTTGTTAGATATTAATAAACTCTAGCATATTAAAAGCATAGATTAAGAAAGAGTTCAGCAGAGGCTGTGTAGGGATAGGGTAGATTACTTTGCCCGTTTTCACAGGAATGCCTGAAAGTCAAAACAGACACCGTTTCCCTGATCTCTTTTACAAATTGGTTAAACGGACTATAGAAATTAGGTGACTTGGCCAGCAATGCATAGAGGTTCAGTGGCAAAACTGAGCCATTGTTGTGGTTTAGCCCCAGCTGAGCACTATGTGGCGTCTTGCTCACCTCTTCCTCCCTCCACAAGTGGGATGGGGCGGAGAATGGAAAAAAAAAAAACCTTGTGGGGATGAGATAAAGACAGTTTAATAGGATAATGAAGGAAGATGATAATAATAATTATAATATATATAAAACAAGTGGTGGCAAACTTCCCCTCCCACAAAGAAAAGGCTATTTTTCATTAAAAGAGGACTTAATGGGAAGGGGGAAAGTGGTTTGAATGCTGGTATGCTCTTATAGCTGTACTGGTGTGCTCAAGCTTGATGGAGGAAACCCAAGTGGCTCTCTGCATATACAAATTGTAAATACACATAGCTTCTAGGTTCAGAAAACTAATGATAAATATGGGCAGGAATTAGCTTTTTCTTAAAAGTAAAAAGCAAAGATGCTTTTTTCATATATATTTATATGCCAAATACACAAAACTAACTTACATTTTGAATGATGCATGAAAATAACTTATAATGAACAAATGATGTGAGGCTGTGATCAAAACTCTTATATTCTGCATTTTATTGCTTTATTTTTGTAATTTTTTTATCACTCTGAAGTTATTAGTGGCTATTTTTATATTAATTTTTGGTATGCTAGTGTTTCCAAACACAGATTCTTGTAGTGGAATGCATACTTGTGCTCGTGTTGTGCATACTTTGTGTAATCCTGCATATTGCAAAAAATCTGAAAATTATGCCATGTCTCTTAATATTAATTTTTTGAAAGAAACTTATGTTCAAAAACTACATTTATTAATTGTTTTTTCAAAATAATGTTGTTTGTAGCAAGTTGAAAAGTAATTTGAGACCAATAATACTACGAGATTGTTTATGTTGACCTACACTTTTTCGAAACAACTAAACTACGTTTAGGGTTACCTATTGAAGTTTTGTTATTGATTGCAGTGACAAGAAGATCAGGGCCTTTGCATACATCTCAATGATTTTTCATGCAGAGAATTGAGTACGTGTTTGTCCCTGTTGAAGTAGATGGCAGCGATCCAACCAGCTTCATTGGGAAGAGAATCAGGACTGCTAAAAACTTTTTTATATATGTGATATATCTTTATCATATACATATATGTGTGTATGTATGTGATAAACAATAGCAAGATCTTTGGAAATATTTTTTCCGCTGTTGAAGCAGAAGGGAATTAACACTACTTGTGACTCTGCTCTCTAAGGATAGTTACTCTTTAAGAGTGAAACTGAAAAGCCCAGGGATCTTGGCCAGTTTGCAAATAACAGGAGCAAGCAACAAAGTGTTGCTGTAGTTGGATGTTTTGTTTTACTCTCTGATCAGGTTTTCTGCCTTAAAATATTTGTTTGGAAGGAGTTTGCTTAAGAAACAACAGGGAGCCAATGACAAATCATTGCATGGCAACTGTTTTGTTACAAAAACCCCAACACCTATGCCCTCCCTCAAAAAAAAACCAAAACCAAACAACAAAAAAATCCAACCAACCAAACAAAACCAAGTCAAAATAGAAACCCAAACCAAAGAGTATCTAATAACGAATAGAATTGTCCATGTAGGAAAATACTAGTAGATCTGAGAAATGCTTCATTCATTGATTATTGAAAATCCAGTTACTGTAATTGCTGCTAAAATGATCAGTAAGTGTTATGCTGTTTTCCTATTGTAAGGCATTAAACAGAAAAGCTGCTGTTACACTGTTTTGAATTGAAGTGATCCTCCTGTATGTCCAACACATAATACTGTTAACTCCGTGTGGTGTGTGACACATCCTACCCTAGCATAATGAATGAAACACTGGGATTTTTTAAGTATATCTGCAGCTTCCAGCAGATTAAGGCCATTGACAAAAAGGTGACACACCCTTTGGGCTTCAAGTTCTTAAAGAAAACCGAGTCCTTATGCAAATTCCATTAGAAGCGTGAAGCTGTGTGATAAAGGCATATTGAATTTGGGATACATTTAATTATAAATTAATATGTTGTGTTCCACAATGTGAAAAGAAAGATGTGGTACCCAGGTGTTGATGAAGACCTGGTATGAAGAAAAGTAACCTTGAAGATTCTCTGTAATGATTAAAAAAAATTGCACTCATTTATCAGTGGGAAAGGCTTGGAAAATATAAAAAGCATAACACTATTGATCTGCAGTATTTGTGGCGTTATTAAGTATGTTTAGCAGTTGTAACAGCAGGTTTTGCTGTCAGATGAGCTCAACATAGGAGAACCATAGGAAAATTATTTGGGATTCTTACTCTTAATCTGAGAGCTGCACATTTTATGGCAGCACATCTAGTATCTGGAAAAAGAAAAGAAGATAGTCTGTGAGGCTTAGTTCAGGTGAAGCTTCCAGTTTCTTCAATAGATGGGTATTATTGCTATTTTATTCTATGTATAGAGTAGATAAAAGGAAATCTGAGGGTCCACCCCTAGAAGGTATGGTATCAGTAGAAATGCTGCGAGAGAAGTAATTTCCCATACTTGTCACTAGAATTCAAGCATGCTGTATTAAGGCAAGCACCATGAAGAGCACCCATAAGAGCTGACCACCTTGTTAATCACATAATATATAAAATCAAAGCTGAGCTGTACTAAGTTTGGATTCAGATTTTGGAAGCCTTCAGTCTTGTTAAGGAAGAAGAATTCCTAAAGGCAAACCTTCTCACTTGCTTCAAGCTGACAAAGAACAATTTGATATTGAAATGAAGATTTTCCAGCAATTTTTGATTGTGATATTCTCATGAAATCCTTACTTGCTTGGTATGTTTTTTGTTTAAGTATTATAACCTTATTTATACAGGATTTTGTAAGGTTCACAAAAATATATACGCAATTTCTAAACTGGTCTAGGTTGTGACTGTGTATTGTATTATAGATTGTAACTGTTTTTAAAAGTGGCATTCATACCAAGAGTTGGATGAAACTCAAATTAGATTAGAAATACTTTAAAAATCTTCAGCAAAAAAAGTTTTCACTTTTTTTGAATGAAGGTTGCTTCATTGCACTAAAACTGATGTGTCCCTGTTTCACCAAATCTTCTTTTGAAGCTGTTACTTTGCGTGTCTCTGATGAAATTTCTGATGAGAGCCAGGGAAGATCCATCCTGAAACAGAAGGTGACTTTCCTGATACAACCAAGTACATCAAGACAGATCTTGATTTGGGTTTTCCTAGACCAAATGCAAGTAATTGAATTAACTGCTGAGTTAGGTTACTGTTTAACCCATGCTGTGATTTTTAAAAATTCAAGTTAATGGTTTGTTTTACAACTTGCAAATCCTGACATATTATGTAAAATCAAGTTTTTGTTTAACTAAAGAGAGTCTCTTAAACTTGCTTGAGTCCTTTCTATGCTGCCTAGTCAAGTTTCTCTCTCACACATGATCGACAATCAAAAGTTATTTTAAGTTTGGTTTTGGTGTGGTTCTGGATGTGCTGATTTCTAAAAGAAAGCAATTTTAACTGAATTCTGGCTTTGATATTTCTTCCCCCAAAGTAATTTCTGGTGCGTGCATGATAGACAAAGCCTGACAAATGAAACTATACTGAAACTGTATATGATAGCATGTTTGAATTCTGATTAGGCCAAATCAATATAATTTGAATGCTTTGTAGTAGAAATTCTGATGAGCTATCTTTCACCTAAGAAAGACTAACTCGGAGTGCCCCATGGAGTATTTTTTTACATTTCATAGTTCCAAAGTGGCCATTTATGGCCTGTTCTTCCTCATGGAAAGCAGGGTTACGTCGATAAGTGTAGGTTCTAGAAGGAACTTCTAATATATGTAGCAAGATGATCTGGAAAGAGAAGCCTCGTGCTTAAGACCCCTTCAAAACAGAAATTGAGCAACTATGAAAAAAGACAACACAAGTTATGGAACTGGCAGGCTTGTGAAAGAGCACTCATAAAGATAATTTGGTAAACAGGATTGTGTCTCCTTTGGGTGGTCCGTGTGGAGACTGAAACAACCCAATGTGAAATCATTTTCAGGGTAAATGGGAAGGTTTTGTTTTGATAGCAAAGATCTTTTAGACAGCTACAATATATGTTTATTACATTAGGGTAGAATGGTAATTTTTTTTCCCTGAAAGTGATGAATACCTTTATAGAAATGTGGGGGTTTTGTTTGTTTGGGGTTTTTAATGGAAGATAATGTCTTTCTCTTCATAATGGAATTTTTTTAAAGTCTTCTGGTAAGTTGGCCCCACACTATGCAAGTTTTAGAAAATCGTAGTTATTCTTACAGGCTTATAATTTTCTGGATGGTTTCTTATGTTTGACATGGCTCCCTGTGGAATAAAACTGACAGGGTAGTGGGAATCATCCGCTACTCCTATGAAGAAAATGTGTCAAACTCTTACTCCTGATAGGAACCATCTTCTAATTTCAGATTTAATTGCTCTCCTATGTTATCTCCTCCTTTTGGGAGACCACGTGGCAGAAGAGTAGGAAATATCTTGATTTGTTGATCTTAAAGATCTTTTCCAACCTAAATGATTCTATGAAATGAGTGGGAAAGTCTTCTGAAGACTTATCCCACCACGTTGGCCCCAGTCAAAAATGTTCCTGCCTGTTTCACTTTCATCCTGTCATGATCTGTAGGGCCTGATCTTCTGCCTTCTCAAAAATTGGGTCTGCTTTTGTGTGACTGGAAGAATCTTTAACTAGAAGAAGGCTGCTTTATCTTGCCATTCTCAAGACTTGTTATTTCTTCTGGTGGCTGTGCGCTATTATTTATCACGTGGTTTGAGGAGCATGGTAGCTTCCCAGAATAGTAGCTTCTCTGGCTCTTGACCTCTGGATGCATACAAACTTCTGCTACAGGTGCACGGATGAACAAGCTCCTTTCCAGTAAGCCAGAATGTCATTTAAATGGGGAACCATTATAATTGGGCCAAGGCCAAAATTACAACTCTTTATCCTAGTTAATACAGGAAATTTTTACATAGCTTCACCCTGTACACGGTAGAAAACTCTAAAGATGAAATGGTTTGCAACAAGAAGAGCAGAATGATTCTCAAATCAGATTAATAATTGGATCAGAAGCATTAAGGTCAATTTCAAGAGTTGAAAGCAATGTTTAGAGGAAATCTTCTGTGCCATGTGTAGTCTGTCATTAGTGATTCCTAAGGAGTGAGGAACAAACACAGTCTGGTTCATACATGGAAGTCTTTCTTTCCCAGCCAGTTCCAGAAATGGCTTTTCTGGACCAGAGATGCAGTAGTCTCTTACTTTTCTATGGTGAAACCAACATACTTCACCTTTCCTGTTCAAAGCATGCAGCATGACTGCTGGGGTACGTTTAGAGCAATAAAACCAACTTGATTATAAAATAAATGGTGACCTAGCCTTTTACTACTGTGCAGCTGCTGTGTGCATATTCCCATCCTGCAGTCTCTAGTCACAGCATGTTGCAGAGCAACCTGACTAGTAAATTGACTAGGACTTTGCTTGTGAACCTTTCGACTTGCTCTCAATAGGTGTAAGAAATATGTGAAACATTTTCATTAGGGAAAATAGTTCAGCAGGGGGAGAAAAAAATATGTTTAGTGAGGTTTTTTTTGTATGATTCGAAAACATGTTGTAGTATCTCAATCTCAAGACACAGCAATTCAAGGGACATTGCCACATAAAAGTTTTAAAAAAGAGGTTTCATTCAACTTTAAAATTCCTAAAGCTACAATTAAAATCTCCATGAGTTTCTGAAAGACACCATTTCTGTCAGAAGCTATGTTATACTAACCAGCACTAAGCATTTCAATTTCCAGAGAACTTAAAATTCAGTAAATAAGTGGAGACCATGCTAGCATTACTGTCTAACCTGAGAAGAATATTTAACTGAAAAAAAGCACCATGGGCAGTGATAATCTCTCTAACTTTCCAAATTAATTTGTTAATTAAAGTTCAGTACTATTAATAACATGAGTATAATCAGGCACTGGATAGTTAGCAACATTATTTTTAACTAGAAAATGTTCATTTTTAACTGCAACCTGGACACTAGATGTGAAGCTGAGTATCACTGGAAAAATACAATGTCCAAAGCCACACTAGCATTGAGAAAAGAAAGAAGAAAACTGTCTTTTCTGTTACAGAGATTTTAATGAGGAGAATAAAGACCATTGTAGCTGAAGAAGAGAGGACACTGTTTTGGGTGATAATTCATACTGAGTGAGAAGAACTGGGGATATATCAGCTTTTTGCTATAAGAGGAAGCAGAAGCAATACTGAAGATTTTAGTAAGTGAAATGTGAGTAAAATAGGTAATATAAGTAAATATGTAATGCAGTAAATAGAAGTACAAGATCAAAGTAGTGGAGGGAGATCAATGATCATATATCAGCAGTCTTGTTTGTTTTGCTTATAGAAACATCCATCAAAGGATGGTGGTACAGGTGGCTGTGAAAAAAATTAGAAGATTTTTCTCTGTAACTTTTTCCAGGGAAGTGACAGCCAACAGGTAGCAATAGTCAGAGGCCAGCAAGGGACAAAAGGTTGATTCAAAGTAGTTTGCATAAACCAGACTATGGATAGATTGGGATGGAAATATCAGTACATTAGTGACAGCAGATAATGTTTAAAGAAGAAAGAATCAACAAGATTGTCTATGAGAAATTATTATTTATGGAAAAAAATTGAATACCTCTAAAAGCAATAAGATGAAGGAAGAAGGACTAGTTCCTAAGAGGAACGTAATCCTAAATTTCACTGGTACTTGACAGAAAATAAATCCAATCCTTTGCCCCCAGTAGAGTCTTTCTATATGTATTCCTCACTCAAAACCTATAAGCTAACTTACATCTTAGAAAAGCTTTATCCAAGGTTGTTATGGTGCTTTGTCTTGATTAAAATTTTTAAAAAGCTACAATTTGAGTACTTTTTTTTTTGTTTGTGCAGTCATTAGAATAATGTATAAACAGGGTAAATTTTATGTTTATTGGTAGTATAATTGGAGTGTTTACTCAAACACATGCACTGTGTATTGCCCAAACAGAAGTCTGTGCAAGATCAGAATCCTAGAAGGTAGGCAGGATTTATTTCATATTTTGGGGAAAAAAAAAAAAAATCAGAAAATTAATTTCAAGTACTTCTAAGCCAGAGAAATAAAGTGTGTGCAAAGTAATTTCAAACTAAGGTCAAAATAAAAAGCAAAACAAAGGATTTACTTTTTCTCTTAATTAAAATTTTAAAAAGTAATTAAATTCAGATTGACAATGTTTATGGTACAGTAAATACAAAATTTAGACCAGTGGCTAAATCAGTGTGTGAAGCCTTTATAAAGCCCTACTATCACCCAAGTCCTACATTAAGGATAAAAGTAGTTTGCTCTCCCATTTTTAGATTTCTGCCTAGGGCATGTTTCATACAAAAACCATAGAGTTTCCTTTAAAAGCTGTCTTTGATTACTAAATAATTTTGCTTAAAAACTCCACCTTTACCCTTAAAGTGTAGAGGCAAAGCTTTTAACATCATGATAAATGTTCTCCTGTACTCTATACAGTGCTGTAGATAAGGAAAAAGGTAAAGGCTTTGACTTTTAAAAGAGGGTGTGTAACCAGAGCTGTAATTTGCATTTGCAAATCCACATGATTTTTACTGTGAAATTAAGCCAAACAGCTTGTTTAAGTCATTGGGGAGTGGTAGAGCTGAACAGAGTTGTAGCAGGTATTGCAGCTGAATTACAGGAGGTATAAACCACCCTTAAGGGAGAGACACAGCAGGGAGGACCGCTCGCTGCACAAAACTGTCAGTGAAATCTCATAGAAAACAGGCAAGTCTGGAAGTACTAGTGCTAGCTGGACAAGAAATAGATGACAAGTTATATGAGTATCTGCAAGAGGTGCGTGTACAATTTGTCACTAGATGTGTGGTATATACCGGTATATTTTGAATAAGGGGATTGTAATTCCTTAATTCACACAAGTAGAACTTTGCTCTTGTGGTTATGCCGTCTGAAATTCGAAGCATTATATCCCTTTTATGTACCCTTGCTTCTTAAAGCATGTAAACCCTTTTTACAAAGTTCATCGTGCTGGTTTTTATGCATTCTTAGACTTTTCAATTTTGTATACAAAAAGCTAAAACTCCTGTGTGGTTGTTAGTCAATGGAAGATCCTGTGTTACACTGCAAATCGTATCCTGACCTTTAACACCTTCCAAAAAGCAAATGCTCAGTGTCAAGCCCACAGACATCCAGGGCAGGGAGGAGAACAGATCCTGTTGGGACTATCCACCAAAGATGTACACGCAACTCTTGCGTCGATACACCCTCTCTGCTGCCCTGGATCCTCTCTGGGCTGGGCTTTGTAGGTGGGCAGAGCACGAGAAGGCTGCTGGGTCTCCAGCTGGCATAGCAGCTACACCAGAGATTTTAGGGAGGCCATTGGGAAATACAGAAACAGCTCCTCTTGTTCCCAAGGGATTTTGCAGACTAGGCCACTTGCTGTGCACTAGAATTAGAAAGTATTACGCTTTTTGTAAAAAGAATAGGTTTTAATCATGTATAATCCACTGCAGAAGACACATTTTCTTAAGTATGGAAAGCAATTGAAGGCCTGGAAACAACCTGAAGTTAAAAAATGCCCGTTTTTAAAAAGTATGTTTTCGAAGGAAACAAACTTTCCCTCAACCCATCATTTAAGTGATGTATTTGGTCTTCATGTAGACCAGAATTTTAGATGATACCTAATCCATCTGCTTATAGAGAAAATTGTCATTCATTTACCACCTGACAGAGCATGCTGTCCTGAGGGTTAATGAGAAGTTCTGGTACCATCTGAGGGAGGTGGCAGCAGTTTACGTTATCTCAGTTTTTATAGTCCTTGGCTCTGTGTTTGTAAAGCTGTTTTAAATTCACTGCTAGGAGTCTGCCCAGCCACGTGGCTGACTCTGTTGATGCTTACTGTGGTGCGCGTCTTGGTGATACCTTGCGGCAATGAGTTCCACAGGTTTTCACCACTTGCTGTTTAGAAAAGGATCTTTTATTATTATTAGATTTATGACTTTGCCATTTCAGTAGAGGCCCCTTTTCTCCTCAGACGAGGTAGGGTGAATAGTTCCTGATCTATGTTTTCTCCCTGCCATTTATTATTTTGTATACTTTGATCATGCTCGTTCTTACTCACTTTTTTCTGTAAACATTCCCAATCCTTTCGATCTCTTTATCATTCTTACCACACATCTCCTTCTGATGTATCTTTCTTAGATAGGCTAACCAGAAATGAACAAAGTACTCCAGATGAGGCCGAATTATTAATGTACATAACAGGTAAAATCCTGGCCCCATTGAAGTTGCTGGGAATTCACTGACATCTAAGGGCTGAGGTTTCTCCCAGTGCTGTCATATTTCCTACATTATTTTTCCTCCCATTTTTCATATATTCAACTTCAAAATTTGGCAGCTGAGACTTTAATCTAGAATCCTACTGATTCAGCATCCTCCATTAAATTGCTGTTAGTCCTCAGATTAGCAGTGTAGCTCTGTGGACAGGATTAGTTCCCTGCCTAAACCACTTTGAAAAGGGTCAAATTTTGTCCTGATTCCCATTTGTTATGGAACCACTCTTGATGTTAGTTTTAAACAGCTGAAACTGAGGGCAGCAGTCGAGACTTTGAAACAATGCTGTTTGTGTTCACAGTGACCTTTAGCTGCAAAATCTGCTAAAATACATTATTTAGTATATGAAAGCAAACAAACAACATTTTTGCCTCAGTAAATGAACGTCCATAATGCAATATGAATATGAGGCAAAACAAGTCAGAGGTGTTTTTTTACAGCATCTGCAGAAGAAATTTATTAACTTCTGTTTCCTCTCCAGAAACATCTAAGAAATGTTCAGATTGTTGCTGGCTAATAAATACAGTAAATGAAACGTTAATAAATCACCAGCAATTTAGCCTGACGATAACGTGGATTGACCACATTGATTAAATTGATTATGTTTCATATATTTACAATATGTAGACAGAAGCCTAATTTATTTTCTGAAGAGTTCAAGGTAGGTATCACTGGTTTAAAAAAAAAAAAAAAAAAAAGGCAAAACAAAACAATGGAGTAATGTTTGTGGTTGCTATCTGCAATAATCTAATGCTGACAGAGAGCAGTATTTTATTTAGTAATTAACAGTGTAAAGGGGAGAGAAGCTGTCATGTTGGTTCTTAAGCTGGGGAATGTGATGAAAGATGATATCTGCGATCTCATCCTTTCCACTTGTTTAGGATTGTCAGGATGAGAAATGTCAGCATTATGAAAGCTCAGCTCTGCTCTTGATATGATAAAACCCTTCAAAAGCCAGTCTTTCTCTCCCTCTCCCCCCTCCTTTCTCTCTCTCCCTCTCGCACTTGCTTTTTTATTTATCCTGTTTTGTTAGATGGCAGAAATATAATTCTTTTCTTTCTTCCTATTATAAGCCACCATTTTTGTTTTATTATATGTTTCACAACCCCTAATGCCCCACTGAAAATTACCTTGTTAAATGACAGTGTTTCAAAGCCATGAATCCTTTCCACCATTCCCTCAGAGGTTTGAAACAGTCAACAGACTGTAAAGAATAAATAATAAAAAAGTATTGATTATTTTGATGACTGTGAGATTCAATTAAGTATTAATTTTGCCCTCCAGTGGACCTATCAAGGTATTCAAAAGGGAGGATTCGGCTCAGCTAAATGCGTGCTGAGTGCTTCAGCCTTAAATAGGGAGAAAATGTGTTTACCTACAGTATTTGAAGAGGAGTGCATTGATGCACAGAGTCCAATATTTAAGTGCTGTGCAAATTAAGCCCTGGTGACAGTGACATTGTTTTCAGCGATATGAGTATTGACTAAAGAAGTGCATTTGATGACAGCTTAAACTATTTGTATTGATTAACATTTTCATAGATTATCATGTGTCATATCAAATTCACTTTTCAGACATGAATACATTAAAAAACCCATAGGCAAACATCGACCAATGTGAGGACGGGACAGAGGGAACATGCTAACCAACCTACTTGCTCGCTGGTCACCTGTTCTCTGCATAAGAACCATTTAGGCATGAACTTTGCAATAAATAGCTGCCAGAGAGCGCAACAAGGTCACTTGTTCCTTTCCTTTTATTTAGGGTTTGGTTTTTTGGTTTATTTTTTTTGTTTTGGTTTTGGGTTTTTTTTTACTCTGGTTTCCGTGCTGTCATGATATTATTCCTATTAGTTTGCAAATGGAATAACAGAGTGTGCTTGGAAATAATGCCTGACCCCCAAATGTCCTCATTGAGCAGAAGATAAAACAGATCCAAATCATCAAGAAAAAATTTAAATATATGTATGTGTGTCATGTTTTAGGGGGGATATAATGTCCCAAACACAAGAATAATTGCAAACTGTTTGTGTAAGTATCTTCCCTAATTTTATCTTTTAAAAAACGGTTTCTGTGTTTTTTATTTTCAGAAGAAAAATGTCTGTTTGTGTATGTTTATGGACTTTTGGAGTATAGCATCCCAAAGACAGGAATAGTTAGAAGAAATCTGTATCTGTGTTGAATGTATGTAATGAAATGGCTATTTGCTGCTCTGTATTTTTCATAGAAATGCTGCAATGCTAGAAACTGTGTATTTGATTTGGTTAATGTTGTACAGCTGAGGATGCCTCTTTAAATCACTATGGAGCGCTCACAGGGCGCTCCTCTTCCGTGCCGTTGGAGCATACAGGAATTTCTTTTCTTACTATGTTAAGGACAGGGAGAGGTGTAAAAACATCCACACACACAAAAAAAGCACATCCCACAATTAAAGCTGTGTTGGTTATGTTGCTTTCATAGAAGTTTTTCTCCAAAGCATCCTGAATCTCTCACATGCTAGTTGAGCTTTAATAGGGTGGGGAGTAATGGAAAACTCATTGGATCTGTAATAGCTCTTCACTTGACTGCAGCCAGCAATAACAGCAGGAGCAGCCAGAGATAAGAGAGAGAGAGAGAGCGTGTGTGTATGTGTGTGTGTTAGGGAGAGGGAGTGGAAGAGAGAGTATATGCACACCAAAGCTGCCACTTTTTTTTCCCCCTTCACTCTTTTTTTTTTTTTTTTTTTTTCTCTCCTCCCTACCTGNTTTTTTTTTTTTTTTCCCTTCTTCTTCCCCCCCCCCCATCCTAGGATCCAATGATAGCTGGACAAGTCAGTAAGCCCTTGCTGTCACTGCGGAGTGAAATGAATGCAGAGTTGAGAGGTGAGGACAAGGCAGCTACTTCAGACAACGAGCTGAATGAGCCCCTGCTTGCGCCTGTGGAATCAAATGACAGCGAGGACACTCCCAGCAAGCTCTTCGGTAAGTCTGTCTAGGTATTTCATTTCACTGCTACCATGTTGTCCGGAAGAGCAATCTCCCCCCATTCTTTTTTCTTTTTTTCGTTCGCTCAATTTTCTCGTAAGTACGAAGGAGTAGCTTGGAGCGTGCAGGCGTACAGCCCTCTGCTCCCATTGCGACTGGTTACCAGAATGACAGCGTCAGTCCTGAAAACTTTTGTCAACAATGAACTTATTTTATGCAAGTTGCAGATATTTTATGTTTCCTTTTGATCCATGGTCCCTAATGTAAAAATAACAGAGGAGAGATCATTTTCTTGGAGTAGTTTGTTAACATTTATTGTGTTAGGTGCTGATGTGTCTCGTATGCTACCAGTTTTTTCTAAGGCTGGCTTAAACTGAAAAGTTACCATTTTATATGGTAAACATAAAGCTGGCTGAAGAGAGCTGAAACATTCCCGTAGAAAACACTCTGTACTGAGTAAACAAAGGCTACCAAGGGTACTGCACATGGAGCTAATGTTTTTAGAATTTAAACTAGAAATTAAATACTTCTTCTAAAGCCTGTGCAAAGAGAAATTATCTTTTGAATTTTTGTTTAGATAGTCTAAATTGTACAGGAAAAGCGAAACCTTTCACAATCAAAACAAAAGGAGCAAGAGTGGCACTCCAACACAGACATCTGTCATTCAAACGGATGACACCCTGTAAGCCAACTCAAGCAACTCTGATCTCTAATCAGAAAAGGGAGCAGAGTTGTTGAGGCGCGTGCTTGAGTGATAGATGTTGATAGATGTCTGAGCTGGAGCGGCACTATATGGTACATAGTGACATTTTGGGTTTAGAGGGGCTGCTTTCCTGAAGGACTTCCTTTTAATTATTTCCATTTGTGACTTGAGACAAACCTTAATACAAATGGAGCATTTCCTTATTTTACAGGGCACTATAGGTGAAAGTTGAAGGGAAAAAGCTCTTGTTTAAAGAGAACGCAGCTTTAAGGGAAAGAGGGTGAGAGCCCATTTTCTAAGATTCAAGATTGGATATCATAATCTGTAAGGAAATCTGTAGCAGTGTTCGGATTTCAGTATTCCAGCTACAGTAAGAGCTACAAGATTTCTTTAAACAAAAGAATACATGATATTTTTTTAAAATGTTCTTTACCACTTCCTAAAAGATATAGCACAAAATGTTTTATTAAACAACTTCACTACAGATATGGGAAAATAATAATAATTTAAAAAAATCCTAAAATTTAATTTCTGGATTACAGTAATGACCATTACTGAATATCACATCCATTTTTAAGCACCCTCTTAGTAATCTTTGTTTCCATGGAAAGTATAATTTCCATTAGCAGTTTGAATGTTCAAAAAGCATATAATAATTATTTTAGTCCATTTCATCCAGGAAAGAATTGTAATATCTAAAATTCAGAGGGCTATTAGTTGTCTAGAACTGTATAAATATCTTCAACTGTGTTTATGTATTTTATTTGCTCACGTTTGGGGTACAGCTATTAAATACAGCAAGGCATATACAAAACAAAAACCGGACTTTTAATTTGATGGTAGTGAAATATGTTTGTTTGTTTTTAGATCAGGCAAGTCTTGTAATAAAAGGCAGGATATTTTTTTTGAGCCATTGTCATTTGGATGCTCTATAGTGATAGTGAAATATACAGAGAGACTTTCATTAGAGTTGCCGTGTGGGATATCGAAATGATGTGCAACAATATCTTGTCTCCTTCTGAACTGCAAATAAAATTTATGTCCCTAAAAGCACTAATGAAAAAGCTACAAATTAATATATTGTGCTGTTTCCAGTGTTTGCTGGCCTGATTCTTGTACTGCCAAAAAGATGTTTCCAAGTAAACAAAAGTAGGTGAAATAGTTCAACTGCCTCAGTATGAACTTATGTACCGTTTATTGAGGATCTTTTACAATTATCACNATGTGTGTGTGTTAGGGAGAGGGAGTGGAAGAGAGAGTATATGCACACCAAAGCTGCCACTTTTTTTTCCCCCTTCACTCTTTTTTTTT
>VXBL01010256.1:69402-121086 GCA_013400195.1 Aramus guarauna
TTCAGTATTCCAGCTACAAGTAAGAGCTACAAGATTTCTTTAAACAAAAAATACATGATATTTTTTTAAAATGTTCTTTACCACTTCCTAAAAGATATAGCACAAAATGTTTTATTAAACAACTTCACTACAGATATGGGAAAATAATAATAATTTAAAAAAATCCTAAAATTTAATTTCTGGATTACAGTAATGACCATTACTGAATATCACATCCATTTTTAAGCACCCTCTTAGTAATCTTTGTTTCCATGGAAAGTATAATTTCCATTAGCAGTTTGAATGTTCAAAAAGCATATAATAATTATTTTAGTCCATTTCATCCAGGAAAGAATTGTAATATCTAAAATTCAGAGGGCTATTAGTTGTCTAGAACTGTATAAATATCTTCAACTGTGTTTATGTATTTTATTTGCTCACGTTTGGGGTACAGCTATTAAATACAGCAAGGCATATACAAAACAAAAACCGGACTTTTAATTTGATGGTAGTGAAATATGTTTGTTTGTTTTTAGATCAGGCAAGTCTTGTAATAAAAGGCAGGATATTTTTTTTGAGCCATTGTCATTTGGATGCTCTATAGTGATAGTGAAATATACAGAGAGACTTTCATTAGAGTTGCCGTGTGGGATATCGAAATGATGTGCAACAATATCTTGTCTCCTTCTGAACTGCAAATAAAATTTATGTCCCTAAAAGCACTAATGAAAAAGCTACAAATTAATATATTGTGCTGTTTCCAGTGTTTGCTGGCCTGATTCTTGTACTGCCAAAAAGATGTTTCCAAGTAAACAAAAGTAGGTGAAATAGTTCAACTGCCTCAGTATGAACTTATGTACCGTTTATTGAGGATCTTTTACAATTATCACAGACGCTACAGATCTTTTAGCAACAACCCTTGTCAGTTAATTTTAGTAACTTGGAGAACGTAACAGCAAGGACAATAGGGCTATTTTGATGCATTTGAGGATCAAACTGAGCAAATTTATTTAAAATAAAGATGATCAGCCTTTATGTCATGGATGCATCCCTTAAGATAGATTTGCAGCAAATATTTAAAATAATTAAGTTTTGTTTAAAGCTTTGATACATAAATATGGAGCATTATTCTATATTCTTTTTGTTTAATGTTATGAATAGCATGTTAGGAATGCATACTTTGGGCCTTTCTTTACAGTCTCTGAAATGAAATTATTTGTGGACTTACTGACATGTGATGGCACAGAGATTGACAGTTTTCTCCTCCAACTTCCTTTCATGTGATCAGAGATAATTTTCTTTTTACAATATAACATTTAATACGTGCTGTGTGAAAATTTGCCCAAAATCCGTTCAGCAGGAGAGGGAGGAGCATTTTAGGAAGTCAAGGGGAGGAGACAGGTCTAGAGAGAACAAAGTTTTTCTAGACTGCTGCTTTCACTTTTTTGAAAAAAACATGAAAATCATGTACTGATTTAGTTGGAATGAATGACCAGCATTTGAGTGTCTTGATGTTAGCAATATTTCATGATTCTTATTTTCATATAGATGAACAGAGTTGAATGATTAGATGCGAAGAGCTTTCTTCTTTCTCACTGGACACATTCTGCTTAGCTTCTTTTGATGGATGGGTTTATTTCTGCAAGGACCTGCATTGCTCACCTGTACCTTTTCCTAAAATCCACCTCCTTTTTCTCAAACTTCCTTGTTTTGGTATTTCGCTGCATACCATAGAAACAGTGGGTATTTATTTTTTGTTTTGGTAGCCGATAGCACAATTAATCCTAAAAATGGCACCTCTTCAACAACAGTCCCTGCTGCAGGTGAGGAAAGGGCAGGAGTACAGTTAATTATACTTATTTTTGACTTAGGAAGATGTGCAGTAAACTTGTTTCTCTTACGGGTGCTTTGCTATCAGTGACAAAGCAGGTGAATGCTGCAGCTCCTTGGTCTCAGAAATACCAGCACGAGCTGGGATAAGTTTCTGATGATCTGAAATAGCTCCCACTTGAAACTGGTGCACAGGTGTCTGGGAAGATGCACTTTGTCACTGCGGTGCAGTCGTTACCTGTGAGTGATGACAGAAGCAGCTGTGATGAGAGGGGTTGTGCTTGCTTGTTGTTTGCCTACTTGCTTTCTCTTGGTGGTGGTGGGTGGTTTTTGTTTGTCTGTTGTTTTTTTTTTTCCCCTGTAGTCTGCGGGTTTGCATCTGTAATCCTTCCTGTGTGCATTTATACCAGTGGACTTTTTGCAATCCATGTACCTGTGTGCTAAAGACTTGATACTGAAAACATGTGAAACAAGGAGGGAGTAAAAACCATGGTGAAAATACTTTCTGAAGTGCAAAATGTTGATGAAGGACTCTATCCTGAAACACATAAGCTCCAAAGTAGAGTTTTGAAGTGTGGAATTAGCACAGCTACAGTGTTTCGGTTACAGAAATCCCAGTTTTGCTGAGCAGTATGAGGCGAAGTTGCTTTGCAAGAGATCTTGTGGTGTGTTATTTACTCTTTAAAATATTTGGGAAGCAGTATCTCCTATTTTAATCATGTGATGTAATTAAGAAACAGAGAAATGGAGTCTGGCTGTTGACATTCCTGGCGGTGTCATTTTCAGATCAACTTTCCTTATTCTGCAGTATGCTTTAAAATAGTAACCCAGGCCAAATGCCATGGCTCTTACTAGAGAAAGCCTTTGTTAATAGCAAGTAGTAGCTTCACTTCAATAAACATATTGGGATTTGATCCTAAGTTAATTAATCCTAGTTGCTGTTTTATACAGTATCTTTAAAAAAGTTTAGAATAAGCTATGAAGTATTCGTCTGAAAAAAAATTAGGAAAAAATCCCTTTGTGTTTAGCTGTGTCATGTTATAACTGTTGAGATTCAGAAGTTGGTATAGACACCAGCGATATGTCATGCATAAAATTCTCTGTACAGTAAAAATCCCAGGCAAGAAGTGGCTGGTCCAAGCACCAAAAGCCCCTGTGGACTAAGGCTGGCTTTCCTGGAGCTAGATCCAGTCCTTAATTCATCCTTAATTGAGGGTAATTTGTGACATAATTAGATGATGGTAAAAGGAATGCACTTGCACGTTAAGGTAATTTTACGGTATTATAAAAAGTTGCTCTTTGAGATCCAGACTGTAGTTCTATGCATCAAACCTACTGAAATAAATAAAGCTGTAAGTATATAGTGAGCGCAAGACCAAGCCTATAATTGTGGAGCATGAGTGTTTCCTGTTTAATAATTGCAGGACAGCAAAAAATGACTAACCTTTTTTTTTTTTTTTTTTTTTCCTGGCAAGGTTTTGTTCTGGTGAAATTAAATCTTAGGTTTCCTGTGCTGGATCCAAAGACTGTGGTTTCCTTTGGTTCACTACTAGTTTTTTGTTTTTTCGTAATGCTGTGTATGCTTGAAATAGGGAGCAGGGATATGCAAGTTAAATGAATCTGCTCACGTTTCCACAAACAAGGGTTTATTTTTCAAACCCCTGCATTGGCTTTGGGATTTTGTTTTCCTTTCTTATATTCTTACCCATGTTTCAGAACTGTGTGCATCTTTCAATATATGTGTACGCGTATATGCTGTAGCGGAACAGGACAGAAGTTGTTTCTAGCTGATTGTGTTTTGCCAGTAGATCCCTTGTATTGCTCTTTAAGGAAACATACATTATTCAATTTTTTTATTTTTTTTTTTTAAATCTGCGTTGCCTTGGTTAGAATTTATGGCACTGGAGTCATTTAGGTTACAAAGGATAAAGGACTAAATTGTCTTTTACCTCTTGAGACAGTGGTCTCTGCAGGTCAGAGCAGAGGTCATTGCCAGGTTGCTGTGGGGAAGCTCACATTATCATCATTAACATCGTATCTAGCCTGTGGGGGGAAAAAAGGCCTTCAGACTAAGAGCTTTCCTTTCATCAGTGTTGTATTTAAGGACGATTCTCGGTGTTTTGGTTATATCCTCAAATTTTAAAGGCCATAAGATCTCTGCCCGTCAGGAACGCTTTGATAAGGTTTGGCAATTTCAATGAAAGGAAGCAATGTGTGTTTGTTGCTCTTGCTGCATGTTAAAGCTCTAGTGAATATTTCTGTTCTGATAGGGAAGTTCATGGCCCAAATGGTCTCAATATTAAAATCAGAGCCTTCTTTTAGATGCAGCAAACATTTGAAATTTGTTTAATCTGCATATAAAGGTTCCTGTCTCTTCACACAATTTTATTCAGTAATTTCCACGTTGTGGAGGCTTTGTTCTGATAGGACCGATCCTGCTAGTGTTTGAATGTGTGATACTTTTAATAAAGCAAGTAATCTGTGGATTAGGAGCACTATTTGATTACAAAGACTGTGTCAATGAGGAACGTTAATGGATGGCATGTTTTTACAGAACCGGGTCATTATACAGACTTGTAAATCCATTTTCTAAAATGCAGTGGTGTCTTGCTCAATTAACGAATAAGTTTTCAAAGAATCTGAAGATCTGGCTATGTGAATGGTTGTTATTTCTGAAAGATACACTGGACACGAGCATTTTTAAATAGGTGTTTGCAAACAGTTAGGGACTTGAATAATTACTCTGAATAATGTTATTGTCCGATTCCATGGTGGAGTTCTTACCGAAGTCAGTGGGGGATGCACTTGTGAATGGAGAATAAATGCCCATTAAAGCCTAAAAAGATGTTATGATTATCTAAACACAAAGCACGAGGCAGTGGTAAGACAGAAAATCCATCCTTAGCTCAGTGTTCCTACTGTGCCTAGGCATTGCAGGTAGCTCAGGCAGTGGTGGTACTGATGCTAGCACGTATATTCCAACTCTGAGGAGACTGGGTCTTACTCCTTTAACCTTTGATGAAAGCAATATTGGGCTGATGAAGGGCAAATATTGCAGCCCCCATCCCTTGCTCATATGGAAATAAATAAGTGTCCTATTGCTGCACCTGACTTGCGACAAGCCTATTTTAAAAAAGCAAACAAACAACAAAAGCTATTTTGAGTATGGAGAAAGTTAATCGTGTGGGGGTTTTTAAAGACAATTCTGTTTGTTCTCATGAATTTCTAATTCTTTGCTAAATTTTTTGAGCTAAGTGTATGTTATATGCTTCTCAAATGAGGCTTGAAGTCTGATTTTCTGTATTTATATATTTATACAGAATAACATTAGAGAGGGAAGAAAAAAAAAGAATGAAATCCTAGTATGTAATTGGTATGGCTGAATGACAAATAGTTCATTTTTAATTAGTTAATCTTTCTTCTCCCTGTCTTTGAAGTTATAAAAATAACTACAAACTTGTTTAAAAGCCACATAAATGGCTGGCTGTTTCAAAGGGGACTTGCTGGCTACTAGACAGTAAACAGGTAATTTGTGAAAGAACTGTTACTTTCTTTGATTGAGATCCTTGCCGGTTTGTGTTTTGAGATTAATAATAGATCAGACACTTGCACATTAAAAAGGAAAGCAAACATAGAAAAGAGAAGGCTGGAGAATTGGATATTTCTGTTGGACTGCACATGATTAAGCAAGTTCTCCATGGAAATGTGCAGGTGAGGCAGATGGAGGCGAAGTTAGATTTGCCCAAATCTGCACATGGCACCACTTAACACCTCTCTTGATTTCCTTATGCTAAACAAAGAGATAGCAAGTGCTTATACCAAGCTGGCACCCTGTCAGGGGGCAATCTGTATAAAGTTTCCTGCTGTCAGGTTAATAAATTTTTTAAAAATATCCAAAGGCAGAGGTAGCTGTGGGAAGCTCATAGTAACAGTTGCCATTCTCCTGTGGATCATTTTTCTCTTTAATATCCTATGTAGCGCTTGGTTTTCCTTGTTGTGTTGTCTTCCTAGGTTTTGTTCTTTCTGACATTTGTGGGTTCTTCTTTGTTTTAATTCTCTTTCCTTGCTGAGCTGTTTCTTCTGTTGCATCCATCATCTGTGGTCCCTTATTTTGGGGAGAGATGGTCAGAGGATGGGAAGATCAGCTTTATGGCATTTTATACTTTGATTTAATTGCGTATTCAGTGTATTAATGTATCTTCCATTAGTGGCTTATTTTCTGACTCTTTATATGACTACCACTAGTACTACCATTAGTACTACCAAAATAACATTGTTTTGCTAGTTACAAAATCATTTCTTATGAGCTCAGTGGTAGCAGTTACATTAAAATGACAACTAAATGAGAAAATTAATGCTGAACAGGGGCAAAAGCAGAATAAAATTAAATGTGTTGTAATTTTTTTGTTTGTGGGTTTCAACAGGAATATTATTTTGTCATGGAAATGGTTTGATATTTGTTAGCATAAAGTCTCATTTTCCTCTTTTTCCACCATATAAAAATCAAAATCAATATCAGTATGAAACAAAGGAAGATTTGTATTGTGACATGTCCTGCTTTATGTTGTGATACTGCTTTGATGCTCTCGGAAGCAGGGCTAAGCCCTTTTACTTTGAAGGCAGAGGTCATCCAGAGAAGAATAGTACCTCATCCCGTCTGGCTAAATAAAACCTGCTGTTTTCAGAGAGACTGGAATAAGGTACATTCTCTAGATATTCCAGGCATATCTACATCTACCAAATCAATGCACAGCCCACACCCCTGCCACTCTAAACATGTTTGTTTAAACTACTGCTTGTCTATTCCTAAAAGTAGTTTGGATTTCTATTTTTATTTTAGAATATACAAGAAGAGCTGTTAGGAGAGTGGGAATTTTGCTTTTCTTATCAAATGTCCTTTCTTTTCAGAAAGATAAACCATCATTTTAATTTCTGAACAGTTTGGAGTAGTCTTAAGGAAAATGTTATGTTTCAGAAAACAGGGCAATCATGCTAGTTGAAAGTAATTACAGAAGTTTATATATATTTTTAATGTATATGTAGTATCAGTCAGTATGACTAAAATATGATGTATTTTTTTTTAATGCAATTAAAAAAAAAAATCAGACTCCTAAAAAATTCCATGTTAGTCTGAAGTTTCAAATGTTACACAAATAAGAAATAAAGATTTTCCTATATTAGGAACAGTATGCACTACAGAATCTAATCATTAAATTACTTCTTTGAAACCTAGCATGGAGTTTATAGAAGCGCGCTAATAATAGCTTTTAAAAACATCTTCGTGCTTTTCCGTTCAGATAGTGGTTGTACGGTTTGACCATTAGAGATTCTGTGAAGTCATTTTCAAGCTCAGTCTCCAATCTGACATAGCCCTGATTTTTTAAATCTTGGTTTTAAGTTGTTGAATGAAGAATTATTAGCATTCCAGCAGAAGATGAAGTCCTCTCCCAGACCGCAGTGGACACACAGCCTAGCCTGTTGTTCTCACCAAAATGCCAAGGCATATAAAGTAGAAGGTCAGTAAAAACAAAAGTGCCGCCTTCCCTTCCTGCCCCTCTCCTTCCTTACAGCCAGGTCTGGAGCCCTTCCCCTCTTTTCCTCTGCTCGTTAGTGTGTGCACACAGCTGGAAGTGTATACAGCTGTGCACAGGCAGTTGTTGCTCAGGTTTACTCTTACGCATTTTGCCTCTTGTCTGTCGAGGTCGGCTTTAGGTTTCTGTGCTTTGTTTGAAGCTTACTGTTGGAGGGGGTTTGTTCCTTGAAGAGGGTGATCTAAAATCTGTGTTTAATCTAGAAGCCAGAATTGCTTTTTGGTAAATATACCTTAAGGCATACTTTAATATATTGTACTATTAAGTATGTGTAATTATTTCTTGAGATAGTGCAGTATTAACTGGAAAGGAAGATCATTTGAATTCAGTCCAATCTCTTGAGCAAATACAATATGGAGCAGGTTTTGTATTTTCTTTTGCATACCATTAGGATTTATTCACATGGTGTAGAGGTGTCATATTTACTCAGTGATTTGAATAAACATGAGGCCAGATTCTGACAGGTCTCAGGTGATCGTCCATCACATACGCGGGAAGACCGTAGATTTCAATGGGGTGTTTGTCCTATCAATAGTTGCATGCTGGTCGGTGGCCTCCACCCCTCTAACGTGGCCACTGCTCTACAGCTTCCCACGTTCTGGAGCTAAAATCAGCTAAGCAAACATGTTGACAGGAAGGAGCAACCACTATATAATTATGCTGCCTTCATATTTAACAAAAGATGAATTATTGAACCGGTCCCACGGTTACTGTGGGTTTCTGTTACACCGCGCAGGTATGCGTAAGTATTGCAAAGGCTCTGCGACTCCACCTCTGCTGTTCTACCATGGGGAAACAGGCGGTAGCTGTGGCAGGAATGGCAGCTGACCTGCTGCGGGCAGGGACAGTGTGTCGATGTTGGAACCTATGTAAAGCTTCCATAAAGGTAGATAAGTTTTTAGGGTATGTTTATGGGATAGGTAGAGCAGATTATCATAATTAGGCATTCAAAAATACTTAAGGACCATAAATGGTAGTTATTACTGAAACAAAAACATGACTAGAAAAATGAGCAGTGATTAAAATAGGGGGAGGAAAGAAATTAGATAGATATATATGAGCTCATAGGTGATTGTAAATGTACAGGCTTGATATTTCTCCTCCTTTCTTATGCTTCCTTGCCTGAAATCATAAATATTTGGGACTGCAAGCCACAAATCTCTCTGAAGGAAAAATGAAATTTACAACTGGAAGAAATCAGAAAATGAAAATATTTTCAAAATATTTTTTCCACTAATTGAATATACTTTACTCTTATAAGCACAGTAAATGTAATGATAATATCCAGCAAGAAAAGCATCTGCATAAGTCATTTGAGTTGTGTTTTTTTCCTTGGTATGAAGAGTGCAAAGGAAACTCTTACGTGGTTCTATTGCTGGGATTTGATGCATTGCTTTCAGAGTCTCCTTATTTTAACTGCGTGGATACAGCACAGTGAACCTTCTCATAACAGTTGCTGACAAGAAAAAAAAAATCTTTCAATCAGCTGGTCCTGCTCACTCTCCCCCAGCCCCCTCATCTCTTTGCTTTTATGAGGCAATGAATAAAAGAGGGACCAGATGATGCAAAGGTTTACTCAGATGAGATGTCTTAGTCAATGAGCAACTTTGGATTTGCAGGAGACTCCGGCTTGTGACCCTGGACCTCAAAGGGATTGAGATTGGGGGCTGAGCCTTTCTCACGTTGCCGTTATCTCATTTGTGTAAAATGATGGCTGGTGTATTTTGAATAGCACTTTACATATTTCAAGCTTGCATGTGGCAGCAGACCCCCGTCTGGTGTAAAGGCTGGTGTGCTTTTGGCATGTTAGAACACACGGTGCATTCTCCTCGCAGCGGGAGTGGGGCTGTCTGGGGCTGTACTAGAAGGGAGATGGAGGGGGTGGAGAGTGGGTTTTGTTTTATACTCCGTCTGAAAACTCAGGAGCAAAACATTCATGCTTATCAGAAGGAGTAGAATCAGGCCCTTTCTTGCAGTGATTTTAAAAAATCTCTAGGCTCTGGTCAGGTTTTTTTGGTTTTTATTTTTAATAACCCATTCTCCTGATTTTGTATTATTTTCTGTGCGTTCATGTAACTGCTGTATTTCAAACCAGGTTAAAATGGGTTAAAAAAAAAAAAAAAAAGGGTTCCCTAAAAGACAGCTTACTGCTGACTGTTTTATTTTGTTTATATCTGATATTTCTTATGGTATTCAGATGGTTGTAATAGACTAGCACAAGAGCTGCATGTCTTGTCATCTGTACTGTATCAATACATTTTTATAATGATACAATAACCTGAACCCTGTAACAGTTTATGATCCATTTGAGAATTCTTATGGATTCTCAGAGTGACGGAGACCTGAAAAAAGAACTTGACTGCTTTCGCAAAACTGGTGCTGTGACAGGAAAAACTAGTGCGCCTGTGATTTAGTTGCTAAGGAATCATATTGATCTGATTCGTCATTAAACTTTTAAGTTTGGGGGGAAAAAAAAAAAGTCAAGCTGGTTGAAGGTGGAAAAAACAGTGATGTGATTCTGAGGGTCTGCAATACAGGTAAACTGTGCCATACCACTACTGATATTGATTTGTTATGATTAATAAATATGATTTTATGCATTACCCATGTACTGTATCTATAATAGTGCTTTTTTTAAAGCAGAAGAAAATTGCTTCTTGCTCTTTATTTTTCATTGACTATTTTTAGTCAATGATAAATAAAGAACTTTAACAGCAGTCTGAATACAGGAAAGACAGGACTTTAAAACAGAAACGTAGCAGTAATGAATAACCACAGAGTGAACTACACACATGCAGCCATCTTAACATTTGTAATGGTGCTAATTTCCTACTGCTTTTTAAAATATGCTTCCACATGAGCTCTCAAAAACCATAAAAGCTTGGCATGTAAAGTAAATTGTTTGTCACTTGCTGACGACCTGCCATATTTATTGTCAGGAGAAATGGACATTAGTTGGAAAAGCAGTTGTTAAAGGCCAAACAATTTTTAAAGATGGCAAAGATGTGCAAGGGCTTTCCTTTTTCTAACAATGAGCCACCCCTTCAGACATCAAAAGACA
Source organism: Aramus guarauna (assembly GCA_013400195.1). Lineage (NCBI taxonomy): Eukaryota > Metazoa > Chordata > Aves > Gruiformes > Aramidae > Aramus > Aramus guarauna. The sequence goes on from VXBL01010256.1 coordinate 79,864, forward strand.
AGATAATAAGACACTTCAAGCACAATTCAAGATTATATTCAACATCTAAAGGCTCATCTCTTGTCAGTTTGCATTTACTCTCCCAGGGATGTGATGCTTCTATCATCATTCTGTCAAGAGGAGTCTGGCAGAAGCGATGAGGGCCCCTCATTTCACACACTTAGTGGGTTTTTTTTATCAAATAGCCCACGCTCATTCTGATTCAGCCAAAATGGAGGGATAATTTGAAGAAGGTCATGCACAAGTACAAAAATCTTGTGCTGATTTGTGTGATTAGAAGGCATTAAAATTGCACGTTTATGTTAGTACTGAGATGTTTTGTCAGTTTATTTAGTAATACACTGTTGAAGCATTAAAAATCTTTTTTAAGGAAAAAAGGAAGTTTGCTTAAAACAACACACACCCTATTATTTAGCAAATATTCTGAACAGCGAGCTATTCTAAATGGCATTGTTTTAATAGAACCTTAAAATGCATTTTTACCTTCCCTTTGCCCTTTAAGAGTGGGATGTTCAAGAGCTCTGGGGGTAAAATCTTGGCCCACTCAGACTCATTAGGATTTGACTCACTGGTCATTTCATCCTCGGAAGTTTTGTTTGAGTGAGGATTTAGGAGGCTGAACTGAGCATAATATCAATAGAAAGAGAGTCGTTTTAACAGCTTATGTAGGCATACCTGAGTACAGGCTAAAATAGTACAGCCCCAGTAGAGTTACCTAGAGATGATACAATTTAAGTTACATCACAGGAGATCTTTGATTTAGCACATTGGTGTTTTGCACCCTATCTGTATCCCGTTAAATTTTGTGTGGACAGCTGTTTGGACCATGTTCTTCTGGAAACCAGAGCTGTGATGATGAGGCCGTATTTCCCATTTCTTCCTTCCCCTTTCCATTCTGCAACTTGTAATATGGCATTATATGTGCTATTCATGATAACTTTTTCACTGAATTGAGGGGCAGTTGTTCTGTGTTTTGGAGAGGCATAAAGGAAGGAAGGGGACATGACTGCAGAAGCAGTTCTTTTGGTTATTTTCATAGGGCTTAGGTTAATGATGAAAGCACTAATTACTAGAGACAGCATTTGAAAAACAATTTTATTAATCCTAGTAAAATAATTTGGTGTGACAGTGTTCTCGAGTAAATCATAATAACACCTGTAAAGCACTAGTCACCAAACTTTTTGAATTGTAGTCCTCTATCAGTAACATGCTTTTGAGCATGCACCCCCAATATAAAATTTATAAATAAATATACATATATATGTACTACTGGAGTAATATGTACATCATAAAGTGTACACAAAAATAGATATTAAAAAAGGATGTGATGGAGATGAAATAAACATGATTTTAAAAATATCTTTAAATTTTTTTGGGAAAAAAAAAATTTCTTCCTGCACCCTAATGGATTTTCCCACGTTGGAAAATACTGATGTAGAGGACCAAGAACTGAAATGTTAATAAGTAAACTGCCTTAGACATCCGGTGCTCAGAATCCTCACTGAAATGGATGGGCCAAAAGCTGTATTTATTTTCACATCTGCTGTCTTACTGAATTCAATGTGGGTCCCCCAAAGATGAGGGAGGGCAGAATTTAGCTCTTTGCAATTTCAACTTCCTAAGTAAAGTCAAGTCCTGAGAAGGATATTGAATCTGTTTAAAATGTGCAGTCACTTTGCTTGTACAGGCTTCTAGCTTTTCAGGAAAGAAAATAAGACTGGTGCTTTAGCAAGCTTTTTTTGGCATTTCTGTTGGATGTCATGAATGAAACTTTTCTGAGGATTTCTTGTGTGGTATGTATTATTTTCATGTCGTCTGGTTCTTGCCACCTCTTGTCTTGCCATTACACAGCTCTTTTTACTAAAATGGATGGGTTATGCTATCAGCGCACCTTGTGTGTGAAACAGGCTCCAGTATACAAACCACACATTGACCATCTAACGTGGCCAGGGGGTAGGCGTCTTCATCTCCCATTGAAACCAATGAGGATGTGAGGTTGTTAAACCCTTTTTAAAAAGGAGCCACTGCTGAAGGACTCGACTGGAGCTGGCCTGAATTTTGAATCAGGAATTTATCAGCTCTGATAGGAAGGAAATGTGAGGGAACGTGTGTTTGGCCTCGTGGAAAAAAAAAACCTGCTCTATGGCTTGCCTTTGCACGACACTGAAGAAAAGGTAACCTGCAATCACAGTGTGTTCCAAGGGGTTTCACCAGACAGGAAACCACAAGGGAATTGGGAAGCTGTGAACAAATTGTCAAAAAGACAGATGGAATCACTGACTGACCTACTGGTAAGATATACTAACAACTTCCACCTCAGTGGTACGGCATTTATGCTGCAGTGCAGAGTGACTTCTCAAAGGAATTTGCTCTCCTACACATGTAAATGCCTTTGTGTATATAATATATCAATGTAGTGTGCAGTATTTCTAGGGAACTTATAAGGAGAAGTGAGTGTGCATTTAAACAGCTGCAGATGTTTAAACTGCCAGACTGTTATGTCCAGAATAAACAGTATTTTTTTGCTCTCACTGAAAAGGCTTTCCTGCTTTATTCAGAAGGCCTATCTATATTCAGAAATTTGTCTTCTTTCTGCTGAATTATTCTGGAGGAGAACTTATGACTGTTTCCACATCAGTGTGATTCTCTGTACATCCACTTCTGCTCTGCTCCACACTGTCCACTGGAAAACCAGCATCCTCTGAGACTGAGTGGGGAGACAGGGAAATGATTCTTTTGCAGGATGCTCATTGGCAAAACATTAAGGAGTGACAAAGATTGAAGGGCAAATATGACCAAATGCAGCATGAATGTAATTGTGCAAGATCCGTAGTATCACCGGAGAGTGCAAGTGGTCTCTCTTAAAAGACTTGTATTCTGAACAGAATTTGGTTTCTAATAGGACAGGATTGACTTGCTAAGTTTTTACTAGGTCTGTGGGCCAGCTCAGGCCTGTTTCATTATCTTCTCTTTCAGCAGAAGCATATGGGCTCGTGCTGACTCTGGTTGCTGTGTGTGTGTCACTATCTTGGTGAAGTTGCTCCCCAGTTTTCATATTTATTAAAGATCAGATCCTGAAATGCTGTAGTGCATGGGGAGGGGAGAGAAGAGTGACTGTGAAGTTACAGGACCATCAGTGTAAATTCAGCTATGCTTGAATCTGCCCTAGCTTGCTCGTACATCTTCCTTACTCAGTCCCTTGGTGCTCTAGGAAGCTTCTTCCTCTGTGCTTGGGGATGTTGTCCTGGCAGCCCTCTTCTCAAGCATGAATGTGCAGAAAACAAACACTAGTAACAAATACTGTTAAAGGTCTGTAAATCGTTTTCCATCTGCTCTCAGACCCCAAACTGTGGAAGTTGTAGGGATACATGCAAGGAAGCTAATGCAGATGCTCAGTGCCAATGAACAAACCAAGCGTCCTCACATTGAGCAACAGCTCTGTTTAAAAAGTATTTAAACTGTAGCTATTGTGCACTCCATTGGAAGCATTCACAGTAGGATCCAGGAAATGAAAATGAATTCCCATAAATGAAGATAGAGGAGCCACTGTGTTTAAGGCATTATGGATGTGTTTTATCTTTCTACCTATCCTCCTACAAGTAACAGGGATAGGTAGTAGCTTCTGCTAAAGTAATTGTATTGATTTGCTCTGTGCTGCGCACCCAGCTGCTTTCTGAACCACTCTCTAAGCTGTTCTGGCAAGAATTACCTGGTGCTTTAGAGAAGAGAGCATCATGTGATAGACAGAAAAGTTCACCTGTGAAGTTGTGAGGAGGAGGACTGCAGTTGGTGTGTGTGAGTATAGTGTTTCTAAAGCATAAATGTTAAAACCTGAAGCTTTGTTAATTTCAAAATCAAACTGGAATAGCAAATTTTGCATTAGTTGTGCATTTTCAATGTACATGAAGGCATCCTTCCCCTAAAGCCTGCACTAATATGCAAAGAGGCTGGGAGGAGCATGCATTTATGTAAAGTAAGTACCTATTTAAGCTCTCGCACAATGACACTTTGAGTAATTCTGTATGCTTCTGGGTTAGCGTTTACATGAGTTGACTGTGCATTGTTTTCATGGGTAAGTGGAAGTGAATAAGCATGCATAAATGTGTTTCTGAAGATACAATTCAACCTTTTTGTGTTACCATTCAACTGTTTTTCTTTTTAAACTGTGTCTTTGACTGTGGCATCTCCTCTTAGAAAATTCTTGCCCAACAAATAGCTCATTAAATCATTGATAAGATTCTGCTAAGCAAACACTGGATAACCCAAGGTATCAGTCTCTGACAAGCACATGCACAAGAAGTTGCACTTACCCAGTTCTGTGAATGCTTTTGTGGGTTTTCTTTTGAAGTGGAGCTGTTGTTCAGGCCTAGTAGAATTATTGAAATTATTGAACTAGCTGCTAAATAAATGATGAAACCTGTAGCTATGAAATAAGAAATACGGTAATGATTTTAAAATGCAAAAATTTTAAGTATATCTCACTTTCTCCCCTAGATTTTCATCAGGTCTTCCCTCAGAGGTAGGAACACACAGTAGCAAACTAAAAAAGCAACAAGAGCTAGTTTTGCAAATACTTCTGTCACTGCATCCTTTGGTCCCTAAAAGCCAGGCTCTGACACCAGAATTTAAGCCATAGATCCCTGAAAAACACAGGTACAGAACTATTCAGTTTCGTTGAGGAAGCTTAACAGCTCTGAACATAGGAAAAACCATGTGCTGATATTAGTCAGGTACAATAGCAGAGGTTGAAGGTGATTGTCTCACTTGTAGTTTGCAAATTGTGAATGATTTCAGTGAATGCTGGAATTACTTGGCAATATTACATTTCTGCTATAATTTTGTGTCTGTAGGAAGACGTACCACAATTTCTAGAGGATGGGAAAGGTGCTTTTTTGGAGGTGGACAGTCCATGTTGAATGTGTTTGATGTGATAGAGTCTGCAGATTTCAAGAGTGTAATCCAACCCAGAAGTGACTTCAGAAAGCACCCTCCCTCCTTAAATGATTCAGAATACGTTACAATAAAGTCAGTTAAAATTTGGTAAAAAAGAGTGACATTGGGTGCAGCTTTAAAAAGTCAGTCTATAGGAAGTAAAGGCCTAAGAGGTAGCAGCTAGAGGTGGTTGGACAAAACAAAGCCTCTTTAATATAGTTACAACTTTTTTTTGATTGTTCTTTTTTTTATTAGAGGGTCTTTTTGGTTACAACATAAATGGACACATGAATGCCTACAAGACGGGCTGTCTCTCACCTGCAGTGAAGCTCAGGTGCTGGTATAAAATAATGGGATATGGGATTTTGTGGCATTTTGAATGTAGGTATTTCTCAAGTCAGCTGTAGGGAAGAGGGGGTTTAGTACTATTTTATTCCTTTAATTGCAAAGGGCTGTGTATGGTAGCAGCAGAAGCAAGAAAGACTGGCTATTTGTCAGTCTTCCAGAAAGACAATTTGGTTTAACTACTTAGCATGTCATAAAATATATAGAATATATGGTGAGATCTGTTACAACACTGGGAACATGCTCAGTGGCCTTTCCTATTCACATGCTGTGATACTGGTTCTGAAATAACTCTCCAATCTTTCTAGTCCAACCTACCTTTTCTTAGAGAGAATTGTCACATAAGTGCAGATAAGAGCCAAATCTGCTTGTTTAATGAGAGGTGACAAATGACAGTGGATTCAGATAGAACATACATAAATGTGCCTTCCTGCTGGAAAATACAACTTATAAATGTAGTGCTTCTAAAACAATCAATAGTTATTTAGGAATGATTTTTTTGTAGGTCATTTTGCTGGACTGCTTCTGCCTGAAGAGAGGACTTCTGTGATGCACATTAGCTGCTGCCAATGCTGCATATTTTAGCTGCAAGAAGCATAGTGGTTTACATGAACTGTTCTTGTTTATTATGCTTTATTTTTCTATAATGTAATTTTAGTTGAAATCATACTTGTGTATTTTAGATAAAGCAGAGATTACAAAATACCATCAAAATATCTCAACTTAATTGTCATAGCAATACCATGCTGCATTGCTTAAAATTTTTAAATAGGATCTTAAGCAATAGAATCAAACTCAATGGCATGAAATGCTAAAACACTCACCTCTCAATTTGTTTAGTTGTGGTTCATGGGAACTCCTACTCCAGGCTGTGTGATGGGGACACATGGTCTGTAAGTTGATCGAGAGGAGTTTTGCTGTAAGGATGATGAACTGTCAAGGGAAATTAAGGGAAGCTTGCCTAGCATGGTGGCAATATGTAATAACTCCAGTAGAAGTGTCGTGATCATCCTACCAGGCCTTGATCTGGGCACCAAAGCAGCACCTCAGATCCTGGGAAGAGAGAACAAGAGGTGCAAGGTAGCTGAATGAAATCCACACAAGGATTTGGCATATCTGGTGACTGTGTGTCTAGTAAAGCACAATGGCTATACGGCTGAAGAAGTATTTATGACCTTTAAAGCCAACCGGTTCTTTGGGATGTGATCCTTCTCTCCTTGGGGAGAATTCCAATGAAAACTTGTGGGGTGATACTTCTCTCCCCTGTTCTCTCATTTACCTGTATAGGATAGAATTAGCTCCTATTGCTAGAAGGAATATTTATTTATATGAATTTAATAAAGATTGTGTGTATCTGGCCTGTATTCCTATGACACAAGAGCTAATTTCTACCTAACCTCATTAAGGTCATTTACACACAAAGTCAGTGTGTGTAAAACGCTATCTCGGCAGGATGGGAATGTGTTATGCCGACTTAACACAGATCTACCCATGGTGCAATGCAGGAAAGACTTTTCTACTTTGGGATTATGTTTTTATCTCAAATGCAGCACAGCAATATAAAACCCATAAACCCATTTATTTTTTATAATCATGTATTGCTGTAAGTCACAGTTTTAGCTGACATTCCCTACTCTTTATTGACCTGTTTTGTGAGATTTTGTAAACTAGCTAATAAACCTTTGCTCTTGCTACTGTTAAGTTTAATACAATACATTACATTCACAGCTGAAATAAAAACTATGGTTTAGATAATTAAAAATTGTTCAAAATGTCTTAACAATAAACACTGATATTTGTTCACAAATATACTTTTATGTTACATCCTGCTCAACACAGGACATTTTCTCTGATTCATCTTCAATGGCCCCTTTTAACGCACATGTTTCTGAGTTTTGATTTAACTTGCATGCCTCAAGCCAATTGCACTTTCCCATAACCTAGAGGTAAAAAACGTATGTCGCGACAGTGGCTTGGTCTTTAGGAGCTGCATTGGACTCTGGGGTGGTAGAGGCTGCTTGGGGAAGTACTGAGAGCAGTAGGATGCAGTTATCCTACTTGTTTCTTGTCTTTGGAGAGTAAAATGGCAATTTAGACACTAGATGTTGGACTTTGTGGGCATTACGAGTCTTTTTGTTAGTCCAGAGAATGGTGTGACTCTGCTGGTGATGGTCCGTCCTGTGCAGATATCAGTGAAAGGTTCTTTCCACCACGTTGTTGGGTGTCTGTTGGATGAGAGGAACCTCTACTGTGGATGAATTGTCTCATGCTTGGAACAGCATTGATGAAGGGAAGGATTTGTAAAGGAGTAATGGCATGCAATGTCTATGACGGTGAGAAAGTGGGTTGGTGTACAACAGTGGGGTCCAGCTGTTAATACAGTGTTGAGATGAGTTTTAGGCTTCCTGCTGAAGTCTTCTTACTGCAGATGGAGTAGTAAGATTGATTTGAGAGGACTAGAGATCTTTCTCAGGACTGTCCTTAGTGTCTGTCCACAGGGAGCAGTAAGTCTGGCTGTTCCCCAAGAGAAGGTGAGCCAGAAGTAGAGTGTGACGCCCACTGATGGGGAGGGGTTCTAGTGGGGTCTGAAACCAGGTCCATGGCCTACCAAGGGAGCTCAGACAGGAACAAATGGAAATGATGCCAAAGACAGGACTAGAGACAAGCCTACAACATATGTACAAGAGTTTGGCTCACGAGACAAGCTACCCATGGTGTAGATCCAAGGCTCATCCAGGAGGCAGGGCCAGAGACAGGGCTGGAGGCTGGTACAACTAAAATGCAACTTAAGCAAGGGTTGAACACTCAGGATCCCTACCCATGGGCAGGCCATATGGGGAGAGGCCCCAGATCATCAGATTGGGGACATTAAGGCCTGTTGGTGCATTCACGGCCCTGACACCACCATTTTCTCACTGGTAGCTAGAGCTGAATGTTGAAGTGTCTCTGTAGCTCTGCAATAAGCAACTGAACAGGAGCCCTGTAATGAAGTGTATCTGGTACAGGCAAGTAGGACACCATCGGGGCAGGTTTTGTTGCTCTCCTCAGACCCATGGTGCTCAGCAGTGGTGTACATGAAGGTTATTCCAGCCAGGGGATGATGCAATTTTCACAATCTGTGTGGCCTACATTTAAGGTAAGATGCTCTGTGAACTTCTCCATACTGGTTGATTCATGAAGTTTGACGTGTGGAAGGGCTTTTTTTCCCCCCACAACCTCAAGCAGTGGGGAAAGCTGCCTTCTCAAATCCTCTTTCCTCACCTTATGAGCCCATGAAGACTGATTGCACTGTCTGTGTTAAGACCTTGAATAACAAATAGGTCTTACAGGTGTAAGTAAAGACTTCCCAGCTTTTGTAATCAACGGGGTTTTAGCCTGGCAAAACTTTCTAATGCTCATTTTCAATTAAAATAAGAATGACCTGTGTATAGGAAAAACACTTTCATTCTCAAAATCTAATGATGATCTTCATGCTCTTTGTGTCCTCCTTTTGTGGAAGGCCTTTCAAGCTTATCTTGGAATGCAGAACCAACTCTCCAAGGATCTCTCCTGGTGGTGGCTGTGGAACACCACACTACTACTTCTGATTATTTCTTCTGCGTGTTAAACCCAGGTCATCTTTTACAGCTATTGTCCTTTTAACTAAAGTAGTTAGGGAAACATGTTCCAGTTGTAGCATGTACGGGTTGATACTGCTTGGGTGATAACTGGCTATGGCGAGTTAGTGGTGATTGTCAAAGGAATGAATTTTATGCCTGAGGAATATTAATGTGAGGAGCTCATGCATAAAAAAGTTAGTTGAAATTTACATAACACTTCCTGCACCTGCTTGAATGAACTCTTAGATTATTGTACTGGGCTGCCTCAGTTCAAACGCTTCAGCTTTTGCCATTCTCACTGGATTAGTAAAAATAATTGTGTGGTTTGACAGAGGAATTTATATTGTGTTTGAGAGTCTTTGAGCAAACACTAGAGAGTGAAAAATACATTATAGACCTGGTGTGCTGTGCTATGGGAAATGTAAACTAAAGCAGTGATATATCTTTAGGAGCTGTTTCCCTTTTACTACTTGTGAAACACCTCCCATTTTAATCAATTATGAGTAAGTAAGATCTGTGCTATAAACTGATGAGTGAAATTTATTAAACTGTAACTATCATGCAATATTTACAGAAGAATAAGGGAAATCATTACATTTTCCAAGGGTGAAGTTAAATTTGATCTCTGAGGACATGCCCAAAAGCCAGCTTCGAATGCAAATGCTTATGTTTTAAAGAAGAGTGCACTGTTTTCTTGTGCATGGCTCCTCAGACTTTGTGATGAGAGAGAAAAGTTGCCTTTATTAAGATGGAGACAGTTAAGTCTTCTAATCTCCTCAACTGCTTATCTCCTTTAGCTTGTTCCTCCTGATTAAGAATGCAGTAGTTATTGATATCATAGATGTTGACTGTTAGATTCCCACAGCTGCACTAACTGTAATAGGAGTTGAAACAGAGTTATTACAACCTATACACCCAAGGGTCATATGGAAGAGAGAACAAAATGAGGTGGTAAGGGTAAAGCACTTAGTGTACTCTAGGTTTCCTATGTTTAAAAAAGAAAAAAAAAAAGTGTTATACAGTTTGGAGGTCAAATTCAGGTACTCGGAAGATTATGACAGGGAAAGCAGACCTGTGGTTGAAAGTGCAGCTGTGAACTTACCAGCTGAGGTTATGCTATGCAATACAAATATTTACAATTTTAAAACAGTTAATTTATTCTTCTTGAATTTTGTTTGCATTTACTTGGTACTGTGCTCATTCCAAGTCACTCTAGACTTACACCAGTATTTTAGATTTTAATAATGTGATCCTTTTCCCATTTATAGTACATTCTATTTCTAGATTTTGAAGCTTTCTTAAAAAAAAAAAGCTTCAAAACATGAAGTATCATTTTACTTTATACAGTTAGACACATAGGCCTCGAAGACCAAGAAAATTAGGAAAAAGTTTTCACCTGTTGGTTCTGTATGTTAAATTAACATCAGATTTAATTACTCTCTTTATCTGTATCATACTTTACAAACAACTCCCCTAATATTACATGAGGGCGCTCTTAATTAAACTAGAGTTAAACTACTTTGGGTGACTGGGAGATAATTGCAAGCATCCTGGAGAGCATGCGGAACTTGAGAACTGATGTGTCTGTGAGCTGTCTGCTCTGACTCAGTAGATTATGATTACTTATTTCTTTATGCTGTTAATGAACTTCATGCTTTGGGGATATGTACCAGGAGCAGTCATGGGTTTGTCAAACAGCTGCAGTTTTCATTCTGGTTTTAGCACTTATGACCACATGCGCTTATCATTTAAAGGCAATTTTCTATCATTAATTTAGTGGATAGTTTTTTGTGTATGGTAATAGAAACGTGATTTGGTCTATATTTCTATATCAACTTGTAATTCTGATGCTTAAGTACTGTAGTTGTATGGTTTAAATCTGTCTCAAAACCCTAAAACAAACCCAAAACAAAATAAAAAACCACACTCTGCACCCCTGTCCAAATCAAAACCAGCATTGTTTTCATGTTTTTCAGTACACAGGATACCTCACTAGGCAAATGCGGTCAATGGCATCAAGGACAGCCTGTTGAAGCAGTGGTAACAGGAGTTAGAAATTTGGGGTGGTTAACCTCTGAAAGCCACCTAGGCAGCAATAGGAGGAGAGTTGGATGAATAGTGCACTCTGCAGTACCAATCCTACTGAAACAACAGACTTAGACCAGCTTCAGGACTGAGAGTAGGTTTTGTTTAGATGTGCTTTGTGTGGGACGCTTCTCCCAAGTCTGAGGAAGATCCTTTGTACCTAGTGTTGTCATTGGTCCGGGTAGCATCTGAGGTTCTCGGTCTCAAAGAACTAATGCAGTGATAAGCCAGACCCGCACAACTTGTGAGCTGTAACCCACAATCTTGGTAAAAATCCATCAAGCAGCTCTGCGCTGTTCTGAGCTTCTTACAAGGCAATGGCAGTGGTGGGGAGGTGGTGGTTTCTTTGTATTTTTATTTTTTCAGAGTAGGGGAGACCATGCTGCTATGTGGTTCTTGGTTCCAGCCAAATTCAGTGGCAGCAACTGGCCTCTGTCTAGAGCTCACTTGGTAGAGGGAGCTAGAAGCTAACAGTTCTGCGCAAGATCTTGTCTGTGCCTCTGAGAGGTAGCAGCTTTGGGCTCCCAGCTCCCCACTCAGCATGAATGAGTTCTGTACCCTATATACTGTTGATATCTACGACAAAGTTACAATATGCTAAGGGTTAGTCTCTGAGCTCCTTCAGGTTCAAATGAAGCTCCCAGTGTTTTGAGGACTCTCAGTTTATGGAGTTCAAATCCCTGGGCTGGATCCTGAGACAAAAATTCCCGCTGATCTTCCCTGATACCTATAGGTATTCAGTCACATGCTGCTGGGGCCAAGCCCTGACACCATATGTTACAGAACTGTTGTTACTGGCTCAGCTTAAGGAAACTCACTGTGTTTAGCCTTTAGCGAGTCTTCAGAAAGCCTCATGTTTCAAAGCATGCACGGTTACTGTTTTAATAAATTCTTTCCTGATGTAAAATTAAAGGTTTGGCAGTTTGTAAATTAATTATTAGCTTATGTTGCTTTATGAAAAAAACAGATGGTTGAATAAAAGTCTACTCTCTAGCTTCATTTGCAACATCTGAAATTTACCTTCTCATGAGAGTGGGTAAATATGTACAGTGAGAGAGAGTGAGGTACTATAGCAGTTTTATGGCTATGTAAACAAACCTCCTATCTCAGAATTCAGTCATCTTTAACGGCTGGGAGGTGATGCTCCTAGTGATGGTGATCACCTTCCAGATGATAGTACCTACTTATCCATCTTTCAGTAATTTAAAGAGGAGCCACAGCTCATCCATCTTTTTCGAAGAGTTACAATGAATATTTGACTGTAAGAATTTAGCATTTACCCTTCATGGGTCAATGGATGGGTTAGTCTTAAAGCATCTTTAGGGAGAGATTATTCTAATAAAGCCTCTTTACACACACAACATACTGTACTAGTATTTCATGTTTCTTTAAAAAAACAAAAAACCAACCAAAACAACGGAGTAGCAGGCTACATTTCCTAATAAGCTGTGCTTCAGACATAACATCCCCATAAGTTCGGGATGATGTGGACTTTCGTAGAGAGTAGATTAATGGAAATATTTAGTTTAAGCCCTTTTTGGGGAAGTAGATATCCATAATAGGCTAACAGGAAGGCACTTTGATCATTTTTTTGAGCCAGTGTTCGAGGAGGGTTCATCTTAAAGGCAATCATTTTTATATTTCTTTTGTTGTTGCCTCATTTAATCCAAATTTTCATTAATTCATGGTTTGTATACAGAATGGTTTACCTTGAAATTTGCAAGCCATGCAAGCATAAAGTGGGATCTTAATTTAGCATTTTAGGAAAATGTCAGTTGTATTTTACAGACATTGATTTTTTTTTTTTTTTTTACCACAAACTACAATTGTTACAAATTTTCATGTAGGCTGCACATTTGTCTTGCCTGATTTGCATCTGCAACACCCTCTAGTAGTTCACAATTTTAGAAAGTAGTTCGGGGCAGGGACTGAAGAACATCGTATTTAGTCAAAGGTGGAAGGGGGTTTTAGTTGACAGTGTAAATGGGGGGGGGGGCAACCTTTGCTTATTACATTTCTTTGTTCTGTTGTTAGAAAGAAAAATGGTAAAAGTCTGTGCTTTTACATTTGAAAATACTGTGGTAAGCACTGAGGAAGCGCTTAGGGTGTTTTGTTGCCTGTTAGCACTTACTACTAAAACTGCCATGTCTGTAGGAGGATTTGGCCTCCTATTAGGTTGTTGGGGTTTTTTTTCCTCATAGTGAATACCAGGTCTGAGCTGCTGTATAGTACTAAAAAGTGACAGATCTTAACCTCTCCTAGCCATAAAGCAAACCTCTAATCTGAACAGAGTGTAAAGCAATGCACTGACATCTACCCGAGGTCTGTGAATCTGCCTAGCCTCAGCTAGGGGATGTGGAATTGGCTCACTTTGAGATGCATCTTTGAATCTTGATGATGATATTGGAAATGACTTTTTTTCTTTTTTTTTGCTATTTTACCAATTATTTCAACAGAAGCAGAAAGTGTATTTTTTTTTCCACACTCTGAAGGTACCTTCTTGCTCACCAAATGTGTTCCCCTTCTTCTGTGCCCTGTAGTTAAAACCTCAGCGTTGCGTTGCTTTGTCAAAACTTGTGGCACTGATCCATGTCAGGGTAAAAAAAATAAATCTGTAGTACACTGCTAAAAATTTAGAGGAAGCTTAAAATTAATTAAATGGGGGGAGGATTTATCGTTTATGTTTGTATTTCATTCAGCCATTTTTAAAATTGAACTGGCTGAAGATTTCTGTTGCTTCATTGGAAATACAGCAGAATTCAGACTCCTGCTACAGAGCTTGGACGAGGCAGGGTCAGCCAGGGAGGAAGCTGTGTTACCTAAGGTGAAGCTGGAAGCTCTTTATATAGACAAGATATAAGCTAGTATTTAGCATGCATCCTCTAATTTTTAATGTGTAAAATGACGCTATTTCACTTGAACTCAAGGTAAAGTTTCAGAGACAGTAGCAGTTGGCTAGCCAGAAATTTGTATAAAGAGGGGCTTTAGCAGAGGAATGAATAAGTGAGCTCCCATATTTGGGCAGTTGTTTCAGTGAACAGAATTAATTTGTGACAGATATCAGAGAAAAGATGGTGCCTCAAAGAAGGTCTTCCTGAAGGATTCAAGAATCCAGGGTTTAAGTTGCAGCTTCTTCACACTTTTCATACTTCTTATGACACTGGTGGGCACAGCCCAAGTTTTACAGATATTAAAACATTGCCCTTGTAAGCACGGTGAGATCTCAGCTGTTTGTTTGGGAGTGATGTAGGTCCAGATAAGTCACGTGTGAGAGCTAGGTATTTAAACACCTTTAAAAATCTGGTCCATGAGATTTTAAGAAGTTAACTTCCATTGATTTTCACTGAGTTTTAGTCACTGTCTGTGGTAGTCACTTTTGAAAATGGCTATGGAACGGGGGACCCTCAAAGTAGTTGAGGAGGATCAAATAAAAGAAGGAAGTGAAGGGACATAAATTAAGGCAGTTTGATATATCTATATGGACTTTCTCCTAAGAGTTTCCAAGCACTTTAGCTTAATACTAGAGTCTAAGCACTTAAGAAATGTACCTTATCCTTGCTTTTCCTAGGTTCCCTCTATATAAAGTACGGATAATAGCTTGTCCCTGTCTCACAGTGATAAAAACATTAAAAGATTGAGAGATTTTTTCCAGTACTACACTAATGGGCGCTATATAAACACCTTAGATAGTGGAAAGGTAAGTTGAACTGGCAAAGCAGAGGTCATGAGCAACTAGAGATGAGATGTAGAAAGGGGCAAAGTTGCACAAGGCCTGGAAGGCCTGGTAATAACTTTATATACTGTATTATGTCTAGGAGGAAGAATTTCAGCTTTCACTGACCTTTATTTTGAGCTTTTTACTTCTCTATTTTATTTACAGTTACACGTACTGACATTTGTACAATTTCACATTTGTCAAAGACAGAAATCTGGCAATTTTCTTTTTCAGACTTTGTTTTAAATTGTGTGTGCCTGTGCATGTGTGAGATTAGCCTTCTGTTAACTATATGGCATGCCATTAGAACTTGCAGCAAGGGTATAAGACTGTCTTGTAATAGTAATGGGTGTACGGGTACATGTATGTTTGATTAGAGTAGCAAATTTAGCTAAGAATGGTTCTGAAACTTTTTTTATATCACAAGAACAGGAAGAAACTCATATAGCAAGGCTTGCCTAATAATTTCTACTATAAGAGCATGTTTTCAGAAATTTATGTCTTTATTAAGTCCAGTCTTAAGTTTTTAAACTTCAAATTAAAATTTTCCATGTCATATGATTGCCTGAGGTTCACTATTGCCTGCAACAAGGTTTCAACCATTTCCTGAACCTAACAGCAGGGAAATATGTAATGCCCAGTATTGTTTATTTATGGTTCATCTCTCATATATTGGAACAAAATTTGGCAAGGTGATGTCCTTTCAACACCTCCTTTAGAATCTGCCCAAAATTTGGCTCTTCTATCATTATTGATAAATCATCTTTTTTCACACTCCAGCTAAACTGCTGGAGGAGTCTATCTTGCATCCACCAGTAAGATGTATTTCAGGTGTACAGAAATTGAGCAGGATGACTGCCATTGCTCATCCATGATTCTGTGGCTGCTCTGGTACAAAGCACTGTGTCTAGAGAGCAGGTTTGATGAGGGATAGACTGGGGGAGATAAAAACAGAGAAAACAGGTACAGAAGAGGCTGAGCAACAGCAAGTGAAGAAAATTACTTCTTTCTACAGTTCAGAAACTACTCTAGGAAATAAATAATTTCAAAATCTCCTAGAAAATGCACCTTATCCACATGGTAGTGACTGGGCTGCCCAGAGGATCACTGCTGCCTTTTCACTTGACCTGCATGTGGAACCAAGAAGTCCCAGTCCCACTGCAGGCCCTTTTCGGAGCCAGGGCTGTGCTGTATGATCCCATCTCCACTGCCTCAGTTTGCTTTTTCGTGTTAGGACATTAAAATCCCACCGTTGATCACTTCAGGGTTATGAGACAGCACCCCTAAGGCCCAGATAAAGTTAATATTAGTACCTCGCTGTTTTTACATGCTTGATTAAAATCTCATTTTTCTTTTGACCTAGTGATCTGAGTGATGATGTGGCTTGAGTACATGAAACACTAAGCATATTTTCATGAGATGTATGAAGGAGCAAAATCGCCTTAGCCCCAGGGTTGTCTGTAAATTTCATCTTCTGTAGGCAGTGGTCGTCTTTAGGAAAGCTTATACTTTGGGTAAACAGATGGCCTGATCCTGCTCCTCCTGGAATAGTGGGATTTTCCATTACAGTGATAGATACAGGGGTCAGGCCTAGAAGCTTCTGAACCAAGAGGCTGGAGAAAATTATCTTTCAGACCCTTTCATAATTTTAAAGGTGCTCACTGAGTGATTCTCTTTTTCCTCGCCTCATTTTGACTCTGAGTTATCTGGCTAAAAACCAATCTTGCAAAAGACCCTTTCGAAGCTGATCCTGCCAGAGGGCGACTGCTTCTTTAGCAGCTCAGAGCCCTCTCACCACAAGGGAGAAGGGTTGTGTATTGAAGATATTTGCCTCTCAGCACCTTGCAGCATTTCACCCAACACGCCTCGTCTTGCAAGTGTCAGATCTGTAACTGTCATATGGCAGGTTTGCAGGATTAGCCCCACCTATTGCCCTTTAAAAACAGTTCTCTAACAATGACAAAAAAATTGTGTATGTATGTTTCGGTGTGTATATCCAATATGTGCGTATATACGTGCACACACCCCAGGTATGTGCAGACTGACTGTCATCTATTGTACTTTCGATAGCAAGACAATTTATTGTTTTCTGCTTAGCATGGAACTTTAAAGAATGTATATGGACTATAAATATAGATAAGCATACACATATACATGCAGACACATGCATGCACACAAATATTCCTGTCATCTACAGTGCATTAAAAAGCAAGACATTTTAGTTTGTTCTCCTTATGGAACTTGTTAAAAATGTGTGTTAGCATATCAGTTCCTATATTTCAGAAGAGAGCAGCACAGAGACATGCAATCCAAAGTTGCTTGGTATTTTTAAGCTGAAATTAGATTCATTGCTTTGATTATTCCATTGTGGGCCCCAAGTTATATTTTAGTGTCCTTCACCCTTTTCTCCTTTATTATTTATAACCCACACTCTTTGAGCAATGACCAGGACTAATCTGTAACCTTCTGTCCTTCTGCCTGATTCGTTCTCTTTTGAAACACAAAGATTGAAGCAAATATTCTCAGACTCTGTTAAAATATAGATAGATAGGTATTTCTCCCATATGTCTCATACTGAAATAAGACTTAATGGAGGTTTTGCTTTTCTAATTCAGTCTCAGTGGACCTACTTCAAAGGAAGATAGCAAAGGACTGGGAAGTATATATTTGGTATTCATTGTATTAGAATATATCTACCTCGCACGCATACACGTAGGTATTTTATAGCCATTCACCAAAAATGGCTTGTGTGGCCATCTTGATTGTTAGATTAATGCATCTGTGTTTTGTGGGGGTTCCTCCCCCCCAATGTTTTTTTGTTTCCCCTGCAATGTTAGCTGCACCTAAATAAATAAATTAAATAGAAATTCATTTGTGCTCACTCTGCATCACAAAGAAGTGGGGCATAAAACAGCATTAGCAGTGAATCCCCTGAGGACTAAAGAACCTCACAGGGGGCTGGTCCTCTGAATGGTCTCTGTCACTCCCTAGCAGCTAATGACTGAAACAGGATCCATTGCCACTGGGAGCTTTTAATTTCCTTACATTGTACAGATTGCTCTGATCCAATGCAAAGTGACAGCTACCATTTCAGTACAGCTCATTAACAGCTTTTGCAAAAGCCAGCGTGCACCATGTCTTCACGTATGCTATATTCCCGTGATCTCTGTTTGTGCAAGCTAGAATTCAGCCTTTGGATAAGTTATAAAATAACATAGTTGCAGGCATAATAAATGCATGTCTTAGATACCTGGGGAAAACAGACAGTATATTTAAACTTATCTTGGGGCAGAACAATTCATGTCCATACTTCAGAATAACTTGAGAAAACTCAGGGATTTATTTGCTTGGTGAAAGACCAGTGACAATGTGTTGAAGAGCAGGGAGGACCTAACAAAGAAAGCTTTCCAGGAAATTTAGGAAATGTCAGGATAGTTGACAGGGGAAGAGGAAAAAGGAAATAATTCAAGAAAATAATTGGAAAATTAAGGGAAAGTTCTCAAATTCTCTAAGGCACGTGGAATAACAGGACATAGTTATGTCTGTCAAGCATGGGCAACAAAGCTAGAATAACTTTTGTTGTGTTAGGTTTGGTTCATGTTTGTGTATTTTTGTAAGCAGTAGGAAATTGTAGTCAGCTCTGGTATCTTCAAAATCAGTGGAAAAGTCTTGCTTTAATTTATACAGGAATGTTTATGTTTCTAGCATATGTGTATATAGGGAAATTGTATTGGCTGGGTTAGCAGTCCTTAAAGCAACTTTCTTTTGTTTATTTTTTAAAATAATTTTTGTTAGGAAAAACAAATCCACTGAAAGCAAGGAAAGAAAAGCCTGGATTTTCCATTTCCAGAAGGACCTTTTGTGTTGAATAGAATAGTAGAATAGCCCCAGAGCATCCTGGTGTTCCTCGTCCTGCAGCCCTTTGAGAGGGGCAAGAACTGTCCAGCTGTGGTCTAGTAATCCTAACATAGTCGATGGACCCTGGAAGGGTGTCCCAAATCAGAAGCAATGTTGATATTTGCCCTTTTGTGGGAACATATCTGTGATGCTTCTGTATCAGTATCTGGGATCTGAGTGTGTCAGAGTAGGTTGAAAGTGTGGAACAAAAGTATACAGTTAGAGTAGACTCAGAGGATGTTGCTAAGTAGTTTTTAATGGTTCAGGTTTTTATCAATGACTGAAACTGAGAAAAACTGAAGATATTAAACATCAGAACGGTCTCAGAACAGAGAGTATAAAATATTCTGTGGGCGTTTGCTGAAGGGGGCATTTACAGCGCCAGAATGAGAAGTTTGGAAAGTCCCGTGGGAAACAGGTCACCCTTACATGTGAAGTCCTGATTCTGAAAGATGCAGATTCTGAGAGATGAAGCTTGGGGTGTGCCTTGCTGAGAAAAGGCAGCCAAGTTGCATGTAGTCGTCATTTAAGTTCTTTCCCTAGTCTTATTTATGAGTGTTTGTGAGATTGGAGTCTAATTGCCATGAGAAGTTTAGATTAGTGCATGAAACAAATAGCATCAGACATGGGTAACATCATGAGAAAAACTGTGATGTAGTTACATTTAAAGTTTGCAGCCTACATGTGTGAGTCAATGAAAAGCTGTAGGATGTGCAATTATTTTAAGGTGAAAGCTTCCATTTTGAAGAATTTTTTAATTATTTTTTCTCTCTTTTAATGAAGATGAGAAAAGTTCAAATCCTGTGCCAGTAAAGTAGATGAGTTGAAACAATGCCATTGACAAGTTAGCAGCATAGAGCAAGGTGATTTGTAGTGAGAAGTGGTAGTGATGCTCTGTAACACCCTACAGGTTTTGTAGCAGGCAGAGGCAAACCCAGAATCTCATGTTTTTAGGGCAGTACAGAATGGGATCACTAAGGAAGTACTGAAGTGTGGGGGGTCACCTATGCAGGATGGCAAATGTAATTTTAGTGTCCAATAAAAAGAGCAGATATATTGTCAATATCAACAATGTATTTTTACAAGTAAAAATACATTTTACAAGTAAAAATACATTTAAAGATATGTAAAGTATTATGTAAAACACCTTGCTAGAGCTTATAACCTGTTGTTTCTATCTGCAATGTTCCTTTGACACCTCTTGTTCCTCACTCATTTTTCCATCAGTATGAAACATGTCAACATGTAAAAAGAACACACACATACACATTTAATAAATAATGGAAGCACAGCTCAGTTTCTGAAAGAAAATGAGATATAGGTCCATGGTAATATGCGTAAGGAAACAAATAAGATTATGTATAATTATAAATATGTTCACACGATGCACGCAGAAGATGGTTGTTGGCCAGATCAATAACTGAGTTTTTAAAGTATTGCATTAAATGTATGTATCAGAAACGTGTTAAGATGGAAAAGTAGTAAGTAAATATTGATGCAGCCAATGGACAGAAGGTACAGTGAATCCTCATGAATACAAATACTTTGAGGGGCTGTATCTTAGTAAAAGCTTGTGTTCCTAAAGGTGGCAAGCTACTAGTGCAAGTACATAGACTTGGATTAAGTTTTGCCACAAAGAATTCATATTTTGGGCTTACAAAAATGTTTGTACTAAACATAAAGATCTCTCCGAGAACAGCGACAAAAAGACTAGGCGAGTGGCTCAGCATTAGCTGAGGCAGCTGATTTACAGAAATCCGGAGTAGTAGCCATCGTCTTCTCTAGATAGCGACTTGACACCCACCTACGGCTTGGCGGGACTTCCTGCTTTGAGGAAGTGTCCTTATTGTGGGCTATAACCTTTTGCCAGGGAGCTGCTGCCTCCTAATCGCAGGGTGCCTCAGGACTTGTCTGAATGTGGGATTGTGCATGTCCCACTTCTAGCACAGCTTTGAAAAGTCTTTGTAGTTAAACTAGCGCAAAGGGCCAAATTAACCCTTTGTGTGGTGATAATTCATTCTTATTTGGCCGTATTCACCTTGCAGAAAAGGAGAAAATTTTTAAATAAATTTAAATAAGCCAGTTAAGTGAGTTATGACTAAAGAAGTTGGAATTACATTTGTAAGCAGACAGACTTTTTAAATACAGTTAGTATCACATATACTCCCAAAATATCACATCTTGGTTCAATCAGACCCATCTCTAGTAGTAGTAGGAGAATAGCACTGTGCCTGGTGATATACCTCAAATCATACTTTTTCTCTGTTTTGTTGGGAAAATTCAGTTTTACGCAACAGCGTAGTGTTTCTAGAATACACTGTGCTCTAGAGTAAGGCAAGAAAGCACCCAGACAGGTGTCTTACATCTCAGGCTGCATGTGTAAGCAGTCTGAGCACTGAAGCTCTAAACAGCATGTTACGTTGTCTGTGATACTCAGTAGTAAGTTTGCAAAGCAGGTATCTCAAAATTAATTAAAATTATGGATTAATAGTACTTAATGGTGCTTAGAAAATTTTATTTTCACCTCTGACTTCTCTGTAAGGTGGAAAAATTAGCTAACTACTAAGGACCTACTGAAGATCCTGTCCTGTGGCCTTTTTTGCACATTGTTCCCCCAAAGTGCAATGCAGTAGTTTTTCAAGTGGAAAGGTTATATGCGCGAGTTAAATTGCAGGGTCAGATGCTGCTCTTGGATGTGCATGAAGAATCCAGTCGATGATGATAGATGAATCGGGCCTTAGGTGGTGAAATTGGGGTAGTTTACTCTTTAAGTTGAAGGACAACATGTGTGCCCACGTTTTCAGAAATATATAGTGGCTTTGTACCCTCAAGAAAATGTTCCTAAAATAAGTACTCTGTATTGGCTCACATGAGCAGGATGTGTTAACAGCAGAATAACTTTGGGAACATCAACTCCTAAAATCATGAATATAAAAATAATAGGTTGTTTGGTTTTTTTTATAGTAATTTATTGCTTCTTGAGTTTTGAGGCTCTGTGGTTCTTGTATTCACATTTCTATTCTCTAAAACTACAAAAAGCTGAGATTTTTTTCTTTTTGTTTTGTNAAACTCATCTTCTGTATTCACCTGAGTCCCACAACAGGACCTTTAGAAAAGCATCAAATACCCTCAGTCTCAGTGAAGCAAGGTGACTGTGAAGGCTACATGTGATCACTAGACTGAGGACCCTGTGTAAAAATTAGCAGATGTGTTGATTCCATTTTGTTATTGGGGTTATACTTCTAGGATTAATAAAGCAGCAAGCAGATTTTGTGACTCTTCAAAAATGTAAGTCTTGTGATGAAAGATGTATCCTGGGATGGGACATAGTGATGTATTTGCATTTAGAGTTCAGTTCTCTGCTGGCCTGTGTCAAGAGACAGCCACTACAGATGCAAGGTGAGCTTTGGGGAGCCTACTTAGCCTGGCACCGGGAACTGCGGAGGGTGGAAATAGGGGCAAATAACCTTTTTGTCAAGGAGGAAATTAAAGAGGCAAACTTTTAACTGTACTCTAATAAAGCAAGCAACTTTTTGCAGGACTAATTTTAGTCTCTTTTTGTGTGTTTGTTTCTCACAGGATGAACTTAGTTGGTCTTACAGGTTGAAATGTTTTATCTTAGTTGTTCTCCATCTGAAGGACTTAGGGGCAGCAAAGGAGTGTGTCTGGCACTGTGTTATTCTAGCTGCAAGAAAGAGGAAACGGTATTTAAAAAACCATTTAATTAAATGACAACACTTGGGATTTCATTTAGTTCACATTACAGGAGGAATTTAGACTTCCACTGCTACCACCTGCTGCCAGGCTGAGCTGCAAGCGTTGTTCGCGTGTCTCACCGATGCAGGTGAACTTACTGCCGAACCACTTTCACAGTCCAGAAAGCATGACATTCCTTGTTACCAGTGGGAGGAAAGGCTAATTGAGAAGTGTGTATAAAAGCTGTAATGAGTAGCATTTACATGTATTGATTAGAAGTAGGGCCACCGTCTCTCATTTATCACCACCAGCAGCTGTGAAATTTTCCCCACGTCGATTGGCACGGCTCATATTCCCGCTCCTCTGGTTCTTTATTGCTTTTTTTCCCCCCACCCGCCCTGAACCAGAGTGCTGATCCACCAGCTGGAATGGGCTGGTAATTACTCCAGCTTCTCCACCAGCTGCCAGAATTGCCAAACCGCTGGAGTGAAAAATTCCATCCCGCATTTCCGATTTTTTACATTACCACTGCATAATCATATTTGACGAATAATTAACCTGGGTTAATACTTCAGGGAGCCATTTGCAAGTAAATTGATAAGCTGAGTGCTGTAAAGGCGCACAAGGGCTAAAGGCTTTAGGAAGCTGCACACAACAGCCCACTGACTGTGCTGTTTCAATACGCGCACACCTACTGACCATCTTAATTAAGAGTGGCCTGTGGGTGCTGTCCTCCAGCCTCCTTAAACAGAGTGCGGCTCAGGAGGAGGGAGAAGATGGGAAATACACTCAAATTAAACTCTCCATTGTATCTCTCTTATGGCAGCGATGCAACGGATGTGAATAAGTGCACTTTTCCTCCCTTTTAGATTTAGAAATGAACACAGTCAGATCAGAAACTTGTTAGACAAGGTTAAAATCAATGGAAATTTTCCCCGCCAACTCAGTGGAGCTGGATGCAGGTCAGGTTGGAGAGCTGTTTTCCCCACCTTTAATAATGGCATGCAGGTCAATGAGAGAGCAGAGTTGAGTCCTTTTGGGAATGTATATATTTGTTGTTTTTTTTTTTTTCAATTAAGGCGGCTGCACTGTGTTTCAAATGCATGCCTTTGCTTTGGGGTTGATCCTGGACTTCTGAGATAAGTGGAAAACCTCCCTGTGAGACTTCTGTGGTTTATAAATCCACTCTTTGACTTAAGCTTTTAGAGTGTTTGGCATGTATCTTATTTGGAGCAGGATTGTACCAAATAGTTATTTGTGGCTTTCTTCAGGGTGTCTTGGGGTTGGTTTTTTGATGGAAAAATATTTCAGTTTGTTCTTCACTTTTAAATTAGCTAGCAGTACATGTTTATTTTCCTCTTATTTTTTGTTAAGTATTTTATAGCTAAATAAAGAATAAAGTTATCACAGGTGAATCAACAAAAATTTTGTACTGCACTTGTAAGGCTCCTGTAAAAAGTAAACCAGAATACCTTACTTGCCAAAATATAAGACTGTTCAAATAACAGGTCTCACCAAAGCTTTCCTTTCTGCCAAGCCTTATACTTAACTCCCTTCAATGTGGGACTTTTGGCAGATCCTTGCTTGATAATTCAGCAAGAGAGAATAAACAAACCTCCTTCCTTTTGGAAGACAGGTAAAAATAATTTTATTTAATCATCTTAGTTGATTCCTATAATGTTTTTCTGACTCAAAAAAATCAGGTATTGATTGATGCCACATAAAGGCTGTGGATGAGGGGTCCAGGGAATCTCTGTCATGTTTGTTTTTCTTGTCCAACGTTACTGTCATCCAGGCAAATACTACTTCTTCAAGGTGCCCAGTAAATGCCATAGAAATCTTCTGAAACGTGGTTTTAGGCAGAGCAAGAGGAAAGAGTTAAATAAGACTCATATTATTGCAAATCTTATCAGGGTTTTGCTGTGGTTTTTGCTATATAGCAACATTTCTTAGATTCACAGAAAAAAAAACCTCATAAAGAACATTAAAATGTATTTCTGTTTCTGGGGAGAAATGCCAGAAAACAGTGTCTAAACGATCTCAAAAAGGAAAGAATTGCTCACTTAGTATTTCCATAGAAACTGTGATTTGTTATCTCCTCAAGACTTCCAGCCTAACTCCTCATTTTTGGGAACACTTAGTTTGACAGTCTTGGTGGCAGTCCTGATGTGCCATAAAGCTGTAAAGCTGTAAATTGGGCGAACAATTAGTGGATTCGTGTATCACGTACTTAGGCTTTCCAATATGCCCCAAGCTGGTGGCATGCATTGGGGTTGTTTAGTCTGGAGAAGAGGAGGCTGAGGGGAGACCTTATCGCACTCTACAACTACCTGAAAGGAGGTTGTAGTGAGGTGGGGGGCGGCCTCTTCTCCCTGGTAACAAGCGATAGGACCAGGGGCAATGGTCTAAAGTTGCGCCAGGGCAGGTTTAGGTTAGACATCAGGAAAAATTTCTTCACAGAAAGGGTTGTCAGGCTCTGGAATGGGCTGCCCAGGGAGGTGGTTGAGTCCCTGTCCCTGGAGGTATTTAAAAGAAGGATAGATGAGGTGCTTAAGGACATGGTTTAGTGGTGGGATGGCAAGGTTAGGTTAGTGGTTGGACTTGATGATCTTAAAGGTCTTTTCCAACCTAGATGATTCTATGCAGAACACCTTCAAGAGAAGGTTAGCAGTGAAGTGAGGTAGCAGCTGCGCTCCTAGCCGGGGAGAAACAGTCCCCAGCCCAGGATGCTGCCTGGCTGAACTCCCTGTGCAAAGCCCTGCGAGCTCCCCGCAGAGCCTTGGCTTGTCCCATCAACTTGTGACCCAGGAACACTTCTGGAGATGGTGAATGGCCATATGGAAGCTACAGGAGCCGTTTAGGTTATTTAATCTCCACATAGAAAAAGAAAAACTATCAGAAGATGGTTAAATAAAAATGTATGCATTAGAGTTTAAGAGATCAAGGCAGTTTTATTATTCTCTAAGATGACTCAGGAGAGAGATGCAGATGGGATTATTTAAAATTAGACATTATCACTAAGGTGCTATGAAGAGCCAGGCTTTCTCTAGCACGGCTCCCTCTTACAGGTATGCTGACTATGGGAGCAGATTTGGGTAGGTTGCTGTGAAATTATAAGCCTGGTACCTGGAGAAACCATTATTTTTCTTGAAAAGCACAGTATTTCTTTAAGAAGCATAAACTCTAATCATGTGGAATATTATCCTTCTGTTACATCATTTGCTTTAAATACTAGAGGTTTATCAAAAGTAGTTCAAGTTAAAATTTGCCTTATGTGTCGTGTATTTACCCTGGTGCTAGTGAGAACCTAAGGATTTCTGGGCTATTTTGTGTCATTTGAAATCTCTGTAGTTTCAGAGAATTCCAGGAGGAAGAATATTGCTTAAAATAATTTACATGATTTTCAGTGGGTTTTCCTTTTTTTTTTTTTTTTTTAATAGTTTAGTAAGTATTTTATAAACAACTTCATTGTACAGGAGAAAGGGTAGCTCAACCCTGAATTTCTTCTTTGAGCCTCAGACTGAGAACTGTACGTATTGGGGCAGGTGTACGAGCCCCAAATAAATCCCTATTAGGAATTTGGTGCAGGGGGTTTCCGTGGCAAATATAATACACTAAAGACCACTGCAGTTAAGTCATTGCTGATCAAAACTCTCGTGCACGGTGTGAGTTTGCCTTAGCAAGTGTTGCTGGAAACTGAGGCGGGCGCTTCGGGATGTGGCCTATTCACAGTAAATATGAAAGGAATTAGCCTTTTCAGTTTTGTTTTCCACCACCGTGCAGCTTCCCAGGTCTGCCTTATCATTTTCATGCGGCCAAATTGTCATCTGCCTTATCGTCTGCTCAGCTGTTTCTGTGAACGTCCTCTTTCAAACCTAAATAGGATTGAATGGGATGGCCTGGCAATTCGGAAAATAAATAAAGAATAACACGAATATGACTATCACGCTGTATTCCCCCAGCATGTAAGCAGTCTGGCTTTTTTTTAAAGTAGAGCTTCTGTGCACGCCGCACCGAAAGTCAGCGCTGGGCATTTGTCACCGTGTGTGGTAATGCAGGGGAAAGCAGTTCCTTTCAGAGCTCAACTGTAGCACTAAGTGAAATCAATGGCCAAACAATCTAACACAATTGGTCACATATTGATAGAATTAAACACCGCTGTTAACGTGACTTGTCATTGATCTGACAAAAACAGAGTCCAGGGTAAAAGTCGCCCGAAGCCTTTAGACTCTGTGTTTATGTAGCAAAGGTTGGGAAATTATTCGCTCCATCTGCTTCTAACATAATTTTTTTTATTTTTGCTGACAATACTCCTCACTCTAGAAAACACTTGCAGAACTTTAACCTCTTCGTTGTCAGAAACCTGTAAGCACGCACGCCCCCCACCCCCCCGTGCAAATTCTCTCTTGGTTCAGGGTGTCAGGTCTTTCTCCCTGTGTGTGCACGGGAGATTGCTTGTGAAAGTTACTCCAAGTAGTAAGGACGCTTCCCCAGGCTGGGAGCGGAGGGAGACTGCTTAGCACAGGAACGTGGACATCCTGATCAACTGCAGGCAGTTCTGCCACCACGCGAACCCAAACGGTGGAGTACAGGGCACTTACCGGCATTGAAAGAGGAAAGCAGAATTAGGCCCGTGCCTTCTGGTGCACGACATATCTGTCTCGTGCAGGGTATATATCCTGTTGTCATGTAGTGGCTGCAGTTCAGAGGGTAAAAAAACCGATAAAGACAGCAATTAAGAGGTTCTCTGCTAATACCACTTGAAAATAGTCTGCATTTCAGGAATCACTTTTATTGAGCTCCAGCTTTGCATCTGTAGTTTAGCTGTTGGCCTTTTGTTGGTGTGTCAGAATCCAAAAGATTTTATATTATGAAATCTTCAGCTATCTGGAATAATTGCCGTGCATGCTGGAAACAAATGCCTAACAAGCACCTGAAATATCTGAGCAAATTGCTCCAGAATATTTGCAGGGGAGACTTGTTTTTAATGCTGCCGAGTTCTCTGATCTGACCTACGAGTCACCGTTTGCTTTTAGGCTGATTGCAAACCTGATAATGTTTTTAAAGTACCATAAGAGGAAGGAGCCCGGGTTTGTAAAAAGCATATCTTACCGGTAACTCCCAGTCACAACATGTCAGCCCTGCATTTCTGCACCATTCGCAGTGTCAGGAAAGGCATTCTCACCTGCTCACAATCACTTCTCTGCTCCTACAGCTCTTTGCCTCTTAGACGTCTATTTTGTTTGCTGTAATCTTTATGTTGTGTTAGAGGTTATAGATATTTGACACTTTGATAGTGGGTGTTGCTTCTTTGTTTATCCGCTGGCTGCTGAGCATGGGCATTGCTGCCGATGGCACCGGCAGGCTGTGCTCCTGCACGTGCCGAAAGGGCCTGCCATGTTCCTGGGCAGCCTGAGCACCCCAGGGTGATCCGCAGCAAAAGGCTGCTGCACACCTCGGTTTTGGAGGAAAGCAAGGAGGAGCTGTGTTGGCGAGTTTTTTGTTTACTTTTTTCCGATGTTACAGTTGTATAATAAAAGCTTTCCACCCAAGTTCGGTGTAGATATTGCTGGTAGATTGTTGTTGCCTGTGGCAGCCGCAATGGCAAGATTTGCTGTGCTGTATGCAGCCTAGGGACTCTGAGGCAAGTTATCACACCTCTACGGCTCCTTCCTTTAATTCACAAGCCTTGTGAAGATGGAGGGAGGGAGAAAAAACTTTAATGTACACAGTAACCTAGTCACAGGGGGGAGAGAGTCAGAAAAGACTTATGCTGCTTACTTGCACTTCTGGCAACATTACAGAAGCAGACAGGTTTCTTCTGAGTGGAATATGAGTTTTTCCAAGATTATTAGTAGAAAAACATTCCCCCAGTAGGAAAGGAGCAAAGATACCTGTGCACAGTAATTGCGTTCTCGCAGTCTGATGCTCTGTGGGACACAGTGATGGTGCTAATCCACCTTCTCCACACCCTTGTCATGAAACACCAGTTCATCGATGGTATACGCCTCTGAACTGGCAATGTGCAATGCTTGGAAAACATTAGCCTATGCTGAAGTCAAAAGCTAATTGTCCATCGTGACAATTCCCAGTAGACTTGTACATCTGAAGTCTCAGTGCGATCACTAAAAGCTCATTCCGGGGGTTAAAGAACCCTACTGACAGATGGGATGTCAGGAGGGAGACAGAATTGCACCACAGAAGTGGTAATCTGTACAGCTTGGGAAAAGAATAGGACACAACTCCTGCATCTTCAAAGAAATAGCTGCGGCCAGGCCTTTGAACGCTATCAGGAAAGATCACCCCACCAAGAAGGCAGCAATATGATATGGCCTTCCTTCATGCAAATACTGTCTTCACCCCTTATCTCTCAGTTGTACCCCTTCTCTTTGCCTAAAGTGATCTGAAAGTCCTACGACTTGGTGATGGTTTCATGAAATGCCCTGATGAAGAATGTAAACATCATGTGAATACCAAACACCATACTGCAGTACGATGGCAACAGAAGAAGAGTGCGCACACAAAGGCTTTCTTTCTCCCTTCTTTCTATGCAGTGGTTGGAGTAACTTGCACAAAAGTTCTCCAGCAATTGTGCCTGGGTGGTTTGGATGTTTATAGCACCTGCAAAATCTGTTGAAGGAAGAATTAACGATGTGAAATTAATTTCACATGTTTCAGACTGGATCCACATCTGAATAGTGCCTGTAGTTTTAGAGGGTCTGCTTTCACTTGTGGTAGGGAATTCAAAGCGCTTGATAAGACATATGGTTACATTATTTTCAGTAAGAGGCCTTACGTGTAATGTCATTTTCTCACGAAAAGAAATTAAAAGACAACTCAATTTAAGGTGAGTAGACTACATGGATATATCTGAGCATCATTTTCACGCGGCATTATTAGAGAAAACTCAGAAATGCTCATCTGATTTCATGACTCATTGCAAAAAGAAAAAAAGATTAAAAAATAAAAAGCTCTTCGTTACTTGATGCACCTTTACCTTTTAGATGATAAAGGTTAAGGACTTCAGTTACCTTTTAGTTTCTAAGTTCCAAAGCACCAGAAATTTTTGACAAAATCCCCAAATCTAGTTCTTAGAACTGCAAGCCTATGTTTGCAGTGTTTCCCTTTGAATTTTTTAATCATCAGGAAACAGCAGTTCTGTCTAACAGCTGCTCAAAATTTGTGTCAATTAACTTTTTCTAGACCGCATAGGATGCAGGAGCAATAGCAAACTGCCCTGACTTTATTCTGATTTGCTAGAATAATTGTACTTAATTTTAAATGAGGAACTAATTAAATAACTACATGTAACCTTCACATTAACATTATTTCATCGCTTTCATTATTGTGTAGTGCTGTAACAGAGAATTAAAACTAAATATCCTCGATAGGCTTGCAGTGATGTATTGTGGTCACTGGAGACATTTTAAACAGTGCAGCGAGCTAAGTGAGGTTTCTGTGCTGTCTTTATCTCTTTATGTCCATGAAGTGTTTAGTTCTTATTACAGCTTACTTATGCAGCCTAGGATTGGATTTTTTTCCCTTAACTTAGACAATTGGCTGATCAAGGACAGCTCTTTAAGCGGGGTTGAGAGATCTGTAATAAATTATCAAAGTCCTGTGAAGCCAGCTTCATAATAAATTATCCCAAGTCCCATGCAGTCCCTAGCATTGCAATTGGAATTCATGGGAGCCTGGTCTGACACGTCTCAAGAGAAAGTCTTAATCCTTCAAGTGAAAGCCTGAGAAACTTGGCATGACAGAGTGTATAAGATAAAGCCATGACGATCTGCCAAGACTATTTTAGAAATTTTGTGCTTAATGGCCTCAGCTATATTTCTCACTTGTATTGTTCCTCCTCCAATGGATCTTTAAGTCTATTGACATGGTGAAATATGGATGGGCCAATAGGACGGGTGAACTTTGAATTATCTGCGTGCCACACTTCTCTTGCAGTGAATACCATGGGTTCTTGGTTTCATAAATATGTCCATGTGTCCATAACCTCAGTGATGTGAGTAATTCCACGGATGGGAACAGAAACCCCCCTCCCCAGTTTATGGCAGCGCAGGTGCAGAGCGGGCAGGGAAGAGAGGGCTTGCTGCCACTGACATCAGGTGAGGTGGGAGCAATACTTAATGGGGGCTACCACTCTCTTACCACCCCACAATGTCTCTATCCACTGTACCAATTCCAGGGTAAAAGAAAGCACGTGCAAATGTGCCTGCAGAATCAGAGCTGGTAGCTGCTCAGCTTTTGTTTTCCTGCAGTTGTTCTTTGATTCTCAGGTGTATTTGGATCGAGCTGAACTGAACAAGGCTCAGAGGGATCCATAAAATCTTCTGGAGGAAAAAAAAAAAATCTTAAAATATCTTTTCTCTACATAAAATCGTAATGACATTGAAGTGTTTTCAGTGGAGACTTTCTAGTGTAGAAAATGGGTTGCTTTGGGAAGCCAAGACTCCCTTTTAAGGTAATATTATTAATTTTTTCTAGAAGAGTGTTGTGAAAGGCTTTCACCTTAAACCTACCATTAGAGCAAGATACTCTATTCCTATATCCTGAGCTAATTTAACTTTTGATAGAAGTTTCATGTTTTTTGAGAGTGACAAAGGAGAACATGTTGCTGTGGCAGAGTCTGGAATCAAATAATTACCCATTGAATCAGTCAGCTAATCAGGGGATTAAAGGTTAAAAAAAATCCATGAAAGATGCATTAATGAAATGTTTGTATGTGATATGGCAAGATTTGAATGACAGATGTATGTCGTGCCTTGTAATATCGTATGGATAAAACATCCACCTAGATTTTATAGTTCTATATTCTATTTGTATTGCAGTGTTTTCTAAAAACCCAAGAAGGATTGCGTATTATTTTACAGCACATTTATAAGCATAGGAAGGCTGATCAGGAAAGTGAAGAAAATACATATCGTGATGACCACAATAAATCCAAGGAAAGAGCAATGGAAGCAAACTTAAGAGAAACGTCAGTTGGTAGATGACATGTTGTATATTGTATGATGTATCCATGGGACACGTGTGACACTTCATATTGGAACGGCAGCAGCTCTGCCTCCACTCCATGGCATTGAAGAGAGAATTCATGTCCTGCATAAAGGTATTTTGGTGTATGCCCAGGAGCCAGTCTGCCCAGTGATTAATATGAGTGCCACTCTTCCCTTTTGATTGAAACCCCTCTGAAGGGGAAGGCAACCAGTAGCTTCAGCATCAGATTATTAATGTTGCTGACATACAGAGGAACTGTTGCTAAGGTTGCAAGGTTTAACCAAATGAGTAAACGCAGTATGCTGTTCCTCCAGAAAGATGTTCACGGCCCCGCACAATACAGCGTTGTCAGAGACTGTTGAAAGGCCACAAATACCCTCTTTTGTCTCACGGGGTGGTGTCAGAGACTGTTGAAGAGCCACAAGTACCCTGCTTTGTCTCAAACAACTCGCGTTTGCCGCGGGTGCTGCGGAGGTGAGGCCGTCAGCTGCCTCCCTCTCCCTCTGGTAACCTTCCAGCGGCTGCTCGGGGCCTGCGCCGGACACCTGGCACCCCGCAGGAGTGTCGTCCCCCCCCCAATTCCTAAACGCTCTGAAATGCCAAACTGCGCAGGCGTGAACCCCTGAACTTTCCAGAATAACGGACTGCGCATGTGCAAGACATCGCCTGTTACCGCCGCGAGGGCACAACAGCATAGAGGCGAGCGCGTGCGTTACGCGGCGGTCGCCTCATCACCTACTGTTCCTGTGACGGCATCGCGGGATCCAGGTGGTGGTACCCGTCCTGTTCTCCCTTTTTTCTTCTTCTGTCCTTCTTCCCCTTTCCTCTTAAGCAACTTACGCATTATAAAACCGGCTGTTGCCTTTGCCAGATCAGTTTGCCTAGTTGTCGGTTGTACCAGTTGTTGTTTGTGGCAAGCGTTTAACCCGTTATCCGCGCGGTTTGACAGTTGTTGATGCCTCGCCCGTAGGTTGTTAAAAAAACCTGTTACATTGTTCCTCTGAGTCGTTACTGTGGCTTATTGAAATCGTGGCGCCGCTGGGCGAGACTCGGACCTTTGGGAGACAAAAAGATTCTTTTTCCTTTGCATCCCACCGAGTGGGCGAGAGAAGCGTCCCTTGACTGCGACCCAGTAAGGCACTTGACGTCTAGTTCTAAGAGCAGGGATGATGTATTGGATCAGCCCACGTGATCAGCCGTCCCTGCAGGGACCCTGCGCAGAAGGAAAAAAAATTACGTTCCCTGCTGCTGAAGGTGGTGGTGTCCAAAAACTGGGGGGTCGTTTACCCATTGTGCAACATGCTAACCTACACCCAGAGCAGAGGTATTTTATTGCGTGTTTGTGCAGATACGGGTGTCTGTCCCGAGGCAGCACACCAAAGCTCCAAATCAGTGGTTATTTATATATACAACATTAACATAAATGATGCGTTTAGATTTCTTCATCTAGCGTGCAAATTAGAAGGCACGCGCAGGTCTTTTCTCTGCCTTTATCTTTTGAGTAGGTGGTACAATTAGGGTGGGTGGTTGCGATCTCCCTCTGGTGGAATTACCTTTCCCCTACTTTTCTCCTCCTTTGGCAATCCTCAGCGATTCTTCAAGGCTTGTTGGTCAAACTAACAATTTCTCAGTTAAGGCTTCTACTTGTTGACAGTCACTTCTTAATGTGTATCTAAACAATACACTAATTAACACAGGGGTAGGACTATAGAATGGTCCCCCTTAGCAGCAATAGTCTTGGTTACATTTGGTTTTGCTTTAACAGTGTGGGAAAGATTTCTTTATTGGAATAAACATTTCATAGGAATAGGTAACTGATAATGAAATAAATTTCATTATGTAAAATTAGTATTTCTTAAAAATATACATATACCTACTCATATTTATTTTTATGCATGATGTGAGATTGGTAGTTTTTGAAGGACCAGCATGTAGCTGGTTGACGGTACTACCAGTGCTGAAAACTTACACACTTCTCAAATGCTTGCAATTCTGGGTAAAATCAATACCAGTTATGCAATTAAATACTAATTTTTTGTTGACTTGGGTGTTGTTTTTTTAATAGAAGCAGTATGGGAGGGTGATCCTGGTCCTCCTGTTTGTCTGCATGTGAACCACGTCTAGCTTCATGTGACACCAGGACTATTGCAAGCAGCTTCTTTCCACTGTAGCTGGGCCTGAATTTCTGAGGTCTGCCCTCCATGAGTTGTGCACTGACACTGCATTTGAGATGCTGAAGCACACATGGAGTAATTCTATATGCACTGGTGCTGGGCTCCGGGAGGGCCAAAGGATGCTGGGGCTGACCGAGACACACAAGTCCCACTTTAGTAAAATACCAAGGGTTTGTGCCTGGCTTTCTTCTTGTTGTTGAAAAGAAGTGGAGCTATGTGAGTAAAAGAAGATGGAAAGGAATGGGCATCTTTGAGAACACAAGGGGGTGATGTCATGGGGCATTAGCTTGGGAAGTGAGAGACTGAGTTTTGTGTCATGAATCAGATCTCAGTGCTCCCAGACTCAGGCAAGTACAGAAACCACCGGGGCACTGGCTGTTCTTAGGTGTCCATTTCTTCCCCCCTCAGGTTCTGCTTTCAGTCTGAAATTTCATTCTAGATGTTAGAAATGAGTGTTCTGCTGTACATTGAGTGGATTGTTCCCCTTCAGAAAGTGGAGTTTTGGTGAAATTCAGTTAATTGGTTTTAGGTGCTTTGGTATTTTCCAGTAAAAATAAAATAGCATAGAATCAGAAATTATCTGTCTGGTTCTTCAGGTCAAATCCTATATCAGAGATGTGGAACACAGGCTTTATAGCAGTCCTTATAACCAAGCAGGGAAAATTAAATCAGCAAAATTTTGGTGTCGTTAAAAAAAAAAAAAAAAAAAAAGAAGGAAATGTATTTTTAATTAGTTAAGAGAATGACACTTTTTAAAAAATAGGAAAATGGTTACATTTTTAGCTCATTCCTTTTGGTCAAATTCAGGAAGGTTGACTATTGTATTAGCCCTTTGTAATCCCACTCTTTGTACAAGGGATTTGATGGCACTAGGTGCCATATAAATAGAGGACAAAAAGATGGAGCTATCTCCAGAAGTTGCAGCATTTTTTAAAAATAAGGAAAATTTAACAATGCTGGGAATATTAAATTAGTGGCAATGAAAGGTAGAGAATTTGGGGTGCTGTTCCTACTAGGCACTAATTAATTCCAATATATGCCAAAATGTTCCCAATTTTCATAAACCACAGTACAGTTCAGTGTCTGATGGGACTGAACTCTATAATGCTGAAGCAACCATGATGCTGATGAGCATGGGTTTTGCTTTAGCATTTTCTTAATTTTATTTGTTTGTACAGGATGGAAAAGAGCAGAGTATACAACAGCTAGAAACACAGCACGTATTTTACATACATAGAAAAACAAAATAGCAAGAATACACACAAGAAAAATTGCATCAATACTTTGGTCGTACATCAGCTTATGAATACTGTATTGATCTGTTTTTCTTCCCGTATCAAGATAAGATTAGTATTACACGCATAGAGCTTCCTTAGCTATTGGATGCAAGGATTAGTGATTGGAGCATGGGGACTGGTAGTCAAGAAATCCCAAATCATAAGTTGGACAAAACACTCCTGAATTTCTTTTCTTGCTTTCCCTAGCTGTTCTTGTGACCAGAGAGATACTTCATACTTGCTGTCTTACAGGTCTGATGTCAAGTATCTACTGGACAGTTGAAGGAATTTTAAAATGTTGTATGTGCAGAAAAGCTGCTGCCTGTTATTCTGGTCCATGAGTGTCCCTTTCACACTGTTGGTTTTGTTTTTTTTTTTTTTTTTTCCCCTTTGTAGTAGTTGCATTGTTGTAGCAGCCAAACGCCCAAGGTAAGTTTTGTGTCAGACACTGCATAAGCATGTTGCAGGAGATAGCGCCTGTGTTTCTGGAGCCAATGTCTGCTCTGCAGATCGGAGCTAGGTGCCACTGCTTGCAGGCGGCTGCCTTCAGCATCCCCGAGGGCCTTATGCTGCCTCCCAGCAGAGGCAGCCTTGTGTCCTCCATCTCTGCCAGGTGATGTAGCTTCCCCTCCAGAGCTTGCTGTGCATCTCTGCATCTCAGGTATGTGGGAGTGTCCTCTGGTGATGTATCTTATTGAAGAGGGTAATGGAAATAATAACAAAAGGAATCAGTTCTTTAGGAAAATAGAGTTTTCCCAGATATCAAGTCCTGGTTTGAGTTTCTTCCCTTCTCCCCTGTGTTTTTTGTAGGAGAGAAGGAAAGTAGGAAAAACAAGTCAAGTATTTGCACATCATGACAATAGATAATAGTAAGCAGACTTAGTGGCCTTTCCTGTCGAAGTGCTGCCACTCTCCATGACAATTTGGGCATGCTGACTAAGGGATAGAAAAGAGAACTGAGCTGGTACAAAGGAAATACAAAGTGTATCATACTTAAAGAAACTTAGATCACTGTCTTCCTGAGGAAAACATTTTTATTAACTAGCTTTGCTTTACAGCTTTAAAAAGGCATAGTTTTCCTTGTCACCTCCTGACTACATTTGTGTCAAGAAAGTGCTTCTGAAGTAAAGTATGCTTCTGAGTTTATAAGACAGGAGGTTTATTACAGTTCCTATTGGCGTCTGTTGGAGCTTCTCTCACTGGCCTTACTGGAAAAAAGTTCAAGCATGGAAGTAATGGGAAGGACCTGTTTGATTTTTATAGTCTTACTTAAAAACTTCCTAGGGTCTTATGAATACTCTAATCGACCTGCTTTTCCCCCTAGTTACCATTTTCAGGTACAAATCCATCACCCAGTTCTGTGCTGGCATGTGGCTTGGCCAAACCCTCTTACAAAGTTACCCTATTGCAGTCCAAAGAACTAGCCGCTGAACTCTTGTGTGTTTTATGAGCTTCTGGAGTCTGGCAGAGTCTCAGATTTCCCTTCTACTTTCAAATCTACTTTCTTTTTTTGTTTGGGGTGTGGGAGGGAAGTGAGAAAGAAAGAAACACGAAGAAATCAGACAGGTAAAGAAGCTTCGCACAAGGATTTTTAACCCACCATTGCTTTTATTTAAAGCATGCTGTTGTTTCTATTTAGCAGCTCTGCTGCCAAGCTCCAAACCCAGTCTAGTTCAAGCTTCCCTTGGGAGTGCCCTTTACTGAATTTGTGGTGAGTTGGGAAGTATTTCTGTCTGCCTCAGTGTGCTCCTGGGACAAGAGGAGCCAAAGAGGAGGGCTTTTGCCTTTCTATATCAGGTACTGATCTGATTTGCTCCCATCAGGGGATCAGATAGTCCTTTGGAGGTGACTTACATCTGTGGCTGCCTCCATGACAAGCTGGCACTCCTCAGCAGGAGTTATCTTACAGTCTGGGCCTATTGCCTGTTGGTTTCTTAGCAAATAAGTCGAAGACTCCTTTTTCAGGCTCAGGTTTGTGCGCTTCCCGTCTGCAGCTGAATACACAACTCATCATGCCCCTAATCCAGGGCTAGCTGTCTCATTGCTGGCCCCTTCTCCCAGCTCAGTGAGTCCATGTTGGCTAGCAGGGTGCATTGCTTACGTGCAGAAAGACATTGCGTGTGCTCTCCCTAAAGCTGCGTGTAATACTAAATGCTAATTTTTCAGTGACAAAAGTTCAGTGGAGAATGCAGTGCTCTTTGATAGAAATTTCATTTCTTTACAGGCTTTCCATGCCATGACAAGATTAACCCACGTGCGTTTCACCTCTTTATGCCAGTGATAGACGTGATCTTCCTGATCCTAAATACTCTTTTCTCTGCATCTCATCCATCCAGAACATGTATATTGAAAATGCATTGATTTGTGGTGCAATTTTGAAATTTTTTTTCTCTTCCCATTCCAGCTATAGATACATTTTAGCATTAGATTTTAAGAGATTGAGTGGTAAATGCTAGATCTACCAAAACAAAAGGAGCGAGAGTTGCAACTCAGATCTTTTCCTTGTTTCTCAGATGGTAGAAAAAAATTCAGGTCATAAAACTGCAACTCCCCCTTCAATTTATTTCTTGAATCTGCGTTGACCCTGCAAATGCTTCAGGATTCTTGAGGCGAATGATTTACAGAATGCAAATAGGTGTTTAAAAACAAAATATTGATGTAGTTTGAGTACTTTAACTCACCTTTACAGCTAGGTACTCATAATTACTGCAAACTGCAGATGCAAAATTTTGCTTCAAGATGAGACGGTGGAGGGGACTGACTTGGAGAGGACTATTTTTGTTATAATGCTTTATGCTTCAGAATGATGCTGAAGCATAAACTAACATTGAGGGAGGAAGGAGGGAAATTGTATTTCTACTTGTGTAGGAGTCAGCCTGCTTGAATTTCTGTGTATGAGGTGATCTGAGGACAGTTTTCCTCAAAAAGGAGGGGGAGGACATTATATATACACACGTGTATTAAGACAAACAGGTTATTTCCAAAACTTACTGAATAAATAAAACTTTCAGTGAATAAAATAAAACTTGTTAAAAGCACCCGGCCTACTTCCAATGGTTTGTGCCATATTCAGAAAAGCCAGTATGAGCAACAGAATAAATAGCATCCCTTTTGCATTAAGCTTGCATTAATGTTGTTGCTTTGCTTGTGATATTTTGATTGTCACATCCATTTTCATTTGTTTCTTTCTTAGATTGTTTTCAGTGGGCTTTTAGCTGGTACGAATGTACAGTGCTTCCCCTCTGCTTGATGTTTTAGCTGAGGGTGGGCCCATTGAGCAGGAAGTGTAGTTATATTTGGTTGACTACATTTTCCCCTTATCTTTTTGTTTCTTTTTTAGCACACTAATACTTTAAAAGTGGCAGGCAAATCTTTCTGTTATAAACCAATACTTCACATACAGCCAAATGGTCCTTATCCAACAATCATCTTTCAAATCAATGGGAGTCGGTCTTCTGGCCTTGCCAAGGCCTTCTGTTGTTTTGAGGCTGATGTGTTTCAAACAAGCGTGTTGCCAGACTGGGGTTTAAGTGATCGAAGTAGCACACTACGGGCAAGGCATTGCATTGTCTCATGCCCTCTGCAGTCGTTTACACTCTTGTCAAGTCTGTAGAAGAATGCTTCCTCTCATTCCTCCCAGAAGAACAGTGCTATGTCTCGTGGCTTGTGCTGGCACCAGAAAATACTGAGTGATATTGGATTGGACCCACTATGTTTAAAAACACCTTAAATTTATTTTGTCGTTGTAGTTCTTAAGACATTAACCAGCTGTGTCCTTTGGCCGTGATGTGATGTCCAGCCCTGTGATAGGACCAAGTCTGTTGTGAGGCTTTGCTTGAGCATGAACCTGGCTGCAAATGCGCTGTTTGATACCTTGTACAGCTTTGCAAAACTGTTAGGTTCTTAAAAAGTATAACATGATGTTACAAAGATGCTGCGCTCAACTCAGGAGTCCCCTGTCCAGAAGCAGAGCTGGTAGTTCTGGCTGGCTCTGGTTGTGAAGTCCCATACTGGTTGTGATGCCACATTATTACGCACCATCAGTGTTGAATCCAGAGGAAGGCTACAAGAGAACTGAACAGTCCCAAGATCTAATAGCCCTAATCTTAATTACCTTTTCAGTGTCTTTATGAAGATGAGGTGACACATTTTAAGAGCTTCACATGCCATCAAAGGCACATGATGACAGAGCCATAGAGAAGAAACAATTTTCTCCACTCCTTATACAATGTTAAAAGTTATTTTAGGACTGTTTTCTATTTCTACTTTTTTAAAATTACTGGAAATACTAGTGGAACCAGCTAGTCCCCTTTAACTCTTGTTTGGTAAAGACTTTTCTAACTGTGCTGTTTGAGGCACTGAAAAAAATGTTATCAAAACCCATCAATCAGAGTTTCTCCCCCCAGAAGAAACTTTTCCTGATCTTTTAAAAAGGATAAAAACTTTCACAATAGTAATAATAATAATAATCTCAGCTTTTCTTTATTTGCTGTTGACAATGAAAGCGGATAAAGGTATGACATTTTTCTTGGTCTTGAGTTCTTTGTCTTGAGTTAAGTGTTTTCTGAGAATGTGCAGATGAATGTTTCTTAGTCTTATCATTACTTGCTACCATGTTAAACCCTGCAAACTAAAATATGAACCTCTTTCTTTAGAGAGCAATCCTATTGATATCTGCGTATACACTTGAGTAAAAATACTCTTGTGAGTAGCTCCATTCATACAAGCAAAAGTAAAGTCCCCTTGCTAAGTAGAAGTAAGTTGGATCTGGACTGTGTAGTATCAGCCTAGTTATTTGCAGGGACGCAGTGGGAAGCAGAAGCAATTTCTTTAATATTGTGCATCAAAATCCATTCAGATTTCCTAGAAGAGTCTGCTTTATTTCCACTTTATTAAATGTAGTCTTGCTTATCCTCATACAGATTGTGTGTGTGTGTGTGTGTTTTCTGAATGTATCTTCCTTTATTTATTGTAATACAGGAATATTGTATTTTGCAGTCTGTAAATTAGATATTTGATTCAATGCAGTGGCAGAACACAAGTGTGTTAAAAATGCCCAATTCCAGCAGGCGAAGACAAGGGATGTTTAAAGCTTGGTGCATATAATGTTTATATTACATTAAGTACTGGGTTATTGCACAGGATGCTTATTGTTGATGTCTGTAGGGAGAATCAGTTCCAAAGATTTCAATTTCAATAAACTGATTATGCAGTTCCACCACATACAATTAGGAAGGTAGTAATGAAATGGTTATGCAGTCCCTTGGCATTCTGTAGTTGTTTTTTTTAATTTTGTAAATAACATCAGGAGCATTCTGGAGGGAAGTGTTTATGTATTTATTTATTATTGATTTAAAAAAAATACATTTAACATTACTAGTTATTACAAATCCAGTCTCAGCAACAGGATGGAGATAGCTGTTTCCACATTATTAAGTGCAGGATGCCTAGAGAATTGAGGAGATTTATCCTTTATATAAATACATTAAATATTAATGAATAGTGATTACAGAAATTAATTTATAGCTGTATTTAATTTTCTAATAACCTTTCATAGCTTTATTCCTTTGTTGCAA
The DNA here is from genome assembly GCA_013400195.1 of Aramus guarauna. Taxonomy (NCBI): domain Eukaryota; kingdom Metazoa; phylum Chordata; class Aves; order Gruiformes; family Aramidae; genus Aramus; species Aramus guarauna. Next base: position 120,169 of record VXBL01010256.1, read on the forward strand.
ACAATGCATATTTAAATACACCCCTTGACGAATACCTTGGATGACTACAGAATGATCTGGTCCTCTGATCAGAGTGCTGCATGCACTTCACTGGGTAAGAGAGAGAGGATGCAGTGGAAAGAGTTTGGATCCGATTGATGTTTTGTCGCTCGAAGAGAGGCATCTTGCATCTTCTGAGGGGAAAAATGGGCAACACGGGGAGGATTCAGTACCTTAGAAAAAAAGTTATTGTATCTTACTACATGCTATACTTGGCCCTTTTAGGAGACAGCATCTATTACCACCTGTATTGAAAAACCTAAAAATACCAGGTTTGCTGTTTCTCATCAATTTGTGTGGAATTTTTTGAGTTTATACAGCTTGATTTTCTTTAGGTTTCTTGGGAGGCATGTTTGCATTTATCTCATGTGCAACTTTCTGTCCTCGTGAGTTGGTTTTCTACTTTTCCAGCTGCCAGTAACATTTAACGTTGTTCTGTGGTTTAGTTTTGCTTTCGTTTAAGCTCAGGTCTAGGCACAAAACAGCTCCAAAGAAAAGATCAGTTCCAATTCTGACATGGATTTGTTGCATCATCTTGGACAGGCCAATCTTGGGCAAGATCATGATCAATCTACTCCCTATGCCTAAGTTTCTCCGTCAATGAAATAGGTGAGGGACATCATCTTTTGTTCTCCTTTTTTTTTTTATTGATCTAAACAAATAGATGCAGGAGAGAGCTGAACTTTTCTGTTTCAGGTTGCTAGAGCTAAGCCTTCAGACAGTAGGTTGTATGTGAACCGTATCTTGTTGTGGTGACTGCAGAGCTTCTAGACTTCCTAAATTCTTATCAACTCCTTTTTTTTTTTTTTTTTTTTTTTTTTTTTTTTTTTTTTTTTTTTTTTTTTTTTTTTTTTTTTTTTTCGTTTTTTTCTGGGGGGA